>CM043882.1:15399384-15999384 GCA_024034495.1 Camelina laxa | reverse complement strand
TCTCTCTCTCTCTCTCGTCCATACTTGCTCAACTCATCCTCTTAATCTCTTTCATTATACTCCTAAGTTCCTTTTTAATTCTCTAATCTTACATGGTATCAGAGCATTTTCGTTCCTAATCCTAACTTTCTCATCCACCTAGTACTTCCACTTCAACCCTTTTTCATTCTCTGTTTCGATCTGATCTTTATCTTTCTTTAACCGTTGGATAATAGTATTGACCAGCGGACAAAACTCCATGGAAGGCACCAAGACCTTGATTGTTCCAGTTACTCTCAAAGGAGAGAACTATATGTTGTGGGCAAGAACCACAAAGACGGCACTATGCGGCCGAGGGCTATGGACCCATATCACATCAAGTGAAGCTCCAAAAGGAGAGCCAACCGAAGACGGCAAAGTTATAGCCGCAAGTGGTGAATAGAAGTGGTTCCAAGAAGACCAAAGTGTTCTCGCCATTATCCAGAACTCCCTTGATGCTCCAATACTCGAAGCTTACTCTTACTGCGAGACAGCTAAGGATCTATGGGACACATTACAAAATGTGTTCGGTAATACTACCAATTTAAACCGAGTCTTTGAGATCAAGAGAGCCATCAATAACATAAGCCAAGAAGACATGGAGTTCACCAAACACTTTGGTAAATTTCGGTCTCTTTGGGCTGAGCTTGAGATGCTTAGGCCGGCGACACTTGATCCGGCCATCTTGAATGAGAGGCGTGAACAAGACAAGGTGTTCGGCCTCCTTCTGACACTGAATCCATCCTACAACAACCTCATCAAACATATCTTGAGGTCGGACAAACTTCCTAGCCTAGAGGATGTGTGTGGCCAGATTCAAAAGGAGCATGGCTCCATGGGGCTGTTTGGTAGCAAGGGGGAGCTTGTAACCGCTAACAAGGCAGAAGTAGCGACCGCAAACAAGGGCTACTATCGAGGTGAAGAAAAGAATCCTCCAGTGTGCAACCATTGCAAGAAGCCAGGCCATTTCAAGAATCAATGTTGGATTCTTCACCCACATCTCCGAGCCAACCGGTCGATGAACAACCGTGGAGCACCGAGAGCACATCAAGCGGCTGTGGAGTCGGCGAGCGTAGAGCCTAACCAACAAGTCTCGGATATGAATGGAACTGCCCTGGCTGCCAACACTGACTTCGTGAGAAAGTCTGACCTCGATGCACTCATCAAAGCTCTCAAGGAAGCCTCCGGTAACTCCTTTCTCGCTTTAAAACCAAACAAACCCCTTATAGTTGACTCTGGTGCATCTCATCACATGATTAGTGATTCTAAATTGATTAGTGACATCAAACCGGCCATAGGAAATGTGATCATTGCTAATGGTGAACAAATACCGGTTAAAGGAATAGGGAATTTAAAATTATTTGATAAGGAGTCTAAAGCATTCTACATGCCTAGTTTTACTTCTAATCTCTTATCAGTTAAAAGGGCTACAACTGATTTAAATTGTTATGCTATATTTGGTCCTAATGAGGTTTATTTTTAGGATATTGAGACAAGTAAAGTGCTTGGTCAAGGCTCTACTCAAGATGATCTCTATTTGCTTAAGGATTTAAATTTAGCCTCTTCAAACTCTTCTTGTTTTAATTCAATTTCTGGTAATGTGAACAATGTTATTTGGCATGCTAGACTAGGACATCCTCACTCTAGAGCTCTTGAACTTATGTTTCCAAAAATTTCCTTTAAAAATGAAGATTGTGAGGCTTGTATTCTTGGTAAGCATTGCAAATCTGTGTTTTCAAAGTCATTGACTATTTATGATAATTGTTTTGATCTTGTTCATTCTGATGTTTGGACCTCTCCATGTTTATCTAGAGAAAATCAAAAGTACTTTGTGACTTTTATTGATGAAAAATCAAAGTATACTTGGCTAACCTTACTTCCCTCTAAAGATAGGGTTCTTGAGGCTTTTATTAATTTTCAAAATTATGTAACTAACCATTATAATGCCAAGATTAAGATTTTGAGATCAGATAATGGTGGTGAATATACAAGTCATGCCTTCAAACAACATCTCAACAAACATGGGATAATTCATCAAATCAGCTGTCCTTATACCCCACAACAAAATGGTGTAGCTGAAAGGAAGAATAGGCATCTCATGGAGGTAGCTCAGTCTATGATGTTTCATACTTATGTACCAAAACGTTTTTGGAGTGATGCTGTTCTAGCCGCATGTTATCTTATCAACCGGACGCCTACAAAGATGTTGCAAGATGTTTCCCCATTTGAGGTACTAAACAAAGAAAAACCTACCTTTGATCATCTTAGAGTTTTCGGTTGTTTGTGTTTTGTTCTGAGACCAGGAGAATTACGGGATAAGCTTGATGCCAAGAGTACAAAAGCAATGTTTATCGGCTATTCCACAACACAAAAGGGCTACAAGTGCTATGATCCAGCAGCAAGACGAGTTATAGTCTCCCGTGATGTAAAGTTTGTAGAAAACCAAGGTTTCTATGCTGCGCAGAACTGGGAAGAACTACAAGACTTGTCTACCTCGGCCTCCGATAAGGCCAGAAACCTCCGGATCATCCTTGAACGGCTAGGAGTGGAAAATGATCGGGCCAACCCACCACCGACTGAGCCAAACTCACCAAGAGAACCTACTCTTCATGATGAAGTTGAACCAAGCCACACTACTGATCCTAACCCGGCCTCCAGTCCAATGGCCACAACACACGCGGAGGAAGACACATTGACCCATGTTGACAATGAGTTGCCCGCTGATGAAGAAAATGTCCCCACCGAAACTGAAGCTTCAGGAAATGATCATGAGGAGATCATTCCACTCCGACGCAGCCAACGCCTCAAGTTTCCTAGCACTCGAGTCTACTACAACAATATGGCGGTTGCACACCCGATTCAGGCCGTATGTACACTCGCCCATTTTCCGGTGGAACACCAAGCCTTTCTTGGTCAAATTGACAAGCATTGGGTTCCCCAAACATATGACGAGGCCAAGGACCATAAGGTTTGGCGAGATGCTGTTCAAGATGAGACGACGGCCATGGAGAAAAATCACACATGGGACGTGGCTGACTTACCAAAGGGAAAGAAGGCAGTCACATCTCGATGAATTTTCACGATCAAGTACAAAAGTGATGGAGAGATTGAGCGTTACAAGGCCAGACTAGTGGCTCGTGGGTTTACGCAAACGTATGGGGAGGACTATAAGGATACGTTCGCTCCGGTGGCCAAACTCCACACCGTTCGGGTTGTTCTCTCCCTGGCCACCAACCTAGACTGGGATCTATGGCAGATGGACGTGAAGAATGCGTTCTTACAGGGTGAGCTTGAGGATGAGGTTTACATGCGGCCACCACCCGGCCTAGAAGACACCATTGGCCCGGAAAAAGTGTTCAAGCTCAACAAGGCTATCTATGGTCTTAAGCAATCACCAAGAGCATGGTACCACAAATTGAGTACGACCTTGCGCGAGAGAGGCTTCCGCAAATCAGAATCAGATCACACACTCTTCACCTTACCGAGTGACAAAGGTATAGTAGTCATTCTAGTATATGTTGATGATATCATCATATCTGGAAGTGACAAGGTAGGAATTCAAGATACTAAAGAGTTTCTTAAGTCAGTTTTTTATATTAAAGACCTTGGAGAACTTAAGTATTTCCTTGGTATAGAAGTGTATAGATCCGATGAAGGACTGTTTTTATCACAAAGAAAATATGCACTTGATCTATTGAGTGAAGCAGGAAAGCTTGGAGCAAAGGCTGTGACCACACCACTTGAGGAAAACTACAAGACAGCCGGAAAGGGGGAGCCTCCATTCGAAGATGTCACGCGATATAGACGCCTAGTGGGTAAGCTTATATATTTAACCATTACTCGGCCTGATCTTTGTTTTGCTGTGAATCAGGTGAGTCAACACATGCAAAACCCAACTAGACATCACTGGAACATGGTGAACCGAATCCTCAAGTACATCAAAGGATCACCGGGACAAGGCATATGGATGGGTAGAAACAAGAACACCGAACTGGTAGGATATTGTGATGCCGACTATGCTGGAGACCATGGGGATCGTCGTTCAACCACCGGGTACTGCACATTCTTAGGAGGGAACCTAGTCACCTGGAAAAGCAAGAAACAAAAGGTTGTCTCACTATCGAGTGCGGAGTCCGAGTATAGAGCCATGAGGAAGCTAACCACTGAACTCATGTGGCTTAAGGCCTTATTGAAGGATCTTGGAATCGAGTCATCAACACCTATCACTATGCATTGTGATAATGAAGCAGCCATTCACATCGCCACCAACTCCGTATTCCATGAAAGAACGAAGCACATCGAAGTTGATTGCCACAAGGTGCGAGAGCAAATTCAACTTGGTGTCACTCTTCCATGCCATACCGAGAGCAAAGAAAAACTTGCTGATATATTCACAAAGGCAGCCAGTCCACAAGTATGTGAATATATTCACCCTAAGCTTGGACTCATGGACCTCACTAAACCTTGAGATCCTACACTCTTTTTCCCTTAAGTATAGTTTTTCCCAAGTGGTTTTCTATACTAAGGTTTTTAATGAGGTAGGTGATCAATGCTTCAAGCTTGTGTCATGGAGTCCAATGACTAAGCTTGAGGGGGAGTGTGATTTGGGATTATGATCACCATTGTAAATTGAGATTGATCACATGGCCAGCCAGGCCACTTTGGTAGTCCAGTCGGGCCGTCCGTAACTAGCCATCCATACCGAGCCAGGCCACTTTGGTAGTCCAGTCGGGCCGTCCGTACAATTGTGTTGTAAGGAGAGAGGAGCCCACTCAATGTCTCACATTCCTCTTAAGAAGACTTTCCAAGGTCTCTAGATCCTTCTTATCAGACCGTTGGAGGGTTGATGCAAGTGGGAAGGCTGTCACTATCAAGTCTTAATTATACTTAGCATCTTGTAAAGAATATTCTACAGCTCATGTCTATATCTAGTTTGTACCTAGGATTGATTTAATCAAGAAGTGAGAATTCTCTTCTCTCTCTCTCTCTCTCTCTCTCTCTCTCTCTCTCTCTCTCTCTCTCTCTCTCTCTCTCTCTCTCTCGTCCATACTTGCTCAACTCATCCTCTTAATCTCTTTCATTATACTCCTAAGTTCCTTTTAATTCTCTAATCTTACATGGTATCAGAGCATTTTCGTTCCTAATCCTAACTTCTCATCCACCTAGTACTTCCACTTCAACCCTTTTTCATTCTCTGTTTCGATCTGATCTTTATCTTTCTTTAACCGTTGGATAATAGTATTGACCAGCGGACAAAACTCCATGGAAGGCACCAAGACCTTGATTGTTCCAGTTACTCTCAAAGGAGAGAACTATGTTGTGGGCAAGAACCACAAAGACGGCACTATGCGGCCGAGGGCTATGGACCCATATCACATCAAGTGAAGCTCCAAAAGGAGAGCCAACCGAAGACGGCAAAGTTATAGCCGCAAGTGGTGAAGAAGTGGTTCCAAGAAGACCAAAGTGTTCTCGCCATTATCCAGAACTCCCTTGATGCTCCAATACTCGAAGCTTACTCTTACTGCGAGACAGCTAAGGATCTATGGGACACATTACAAAATGTGTTCGGTAATACTACCAATTTAAACCGAGTCTTTGAGATCAAGAGAGCCATCAATAACATAAGCCAAGAAGACATGGAGTTCACCAAACACTTTGGTAAATTTCGGGCTCTTTGGGCTGAGCTTGAGATGCTTAGGCCGGCGACACTTGATCCGGCCATCTTGAATGAGAGGCGTGAACAAGACAAGGTGTTCGGCCTCCTTCTGACACTGAATCCATCCTACAACAACCTCATCAAACATATCTTGAGGTCGGACAAACTTCCTAGCCTAGAGGATGTGTGTGGCCAGATTCAAAAGGAGCATGGCTCCATGGGGCTGTTTGGTAGCAGGGGAGCTTGTAACCGCTAACAAGGCAGAAGTAGCGACCGCAAACAAGGGCTACTATCGAGGTGAAGAAAAGAATCCTCCAGTGTGCAACCATTGCAAGAAGCCATGCCATTTCAAGAATCAATGTTGGATTCTTCACCCACATCTCCGAGCCAACCGGTCGATGAACAACCGTGGAGCACCGAGAGCACATCAAGCGGCTGTGGAGTCGGCGAGCGTAGAGCCTAACCAACAAGTCTCGGATATGAATGGAACTGCCCTGGCTGCCAACACTGACTTCGTGAGAAAGTCTGACCTCGATGCACTCATCAAAGCTCTCAAGGAAGCCTCCGGTAACTCCTTTCTCGCTTTAAAACCAAACAAACCCCTTATAGTTGACTCTGGTGCATCTCATCACATGATTAGTGATTCTAAATTGATTAGTGACATCAAACCGGCCATAGGAAATGTGATCATTGCTAATGGTGAACAAATACCGGTTAAAGGAATAGGGAATTTAAAATTATTTGATAAGGAGTCTAAAGCATTCTACATGCCTAGTTTTACTTCTAATCTCTTATCAGTTAAAAGGGCTACAACTGATTTAAATTGTTATGCTATATTTGGTCCTAATGAGGTTTATTTTTAGGATATTGAGACAAGTAAAGTGCTTGGTCAAGGCTCTACTCAAGATGATCTCTATTTGCTTAAGGATTTAAATTTAGCCTCTTCAAACTCTTCTTGTTTTAATTCAATTTCTGGTAATGTGAACAATGTTATTTGGCATGCTAGACTAGGACATCCTCACTCTAGAGCTCTTGAACTTATGTTTCCAAAAATTTCCTTTAAAAATGAAGATTGTGAGGCTTGTATTCTTGGTAAGCATTGCAAATCTGTGTTTTCAAAGTCATTGATTATTTATGATAATTGTTTTGATCTTGTTCATTCTGATGTTTGGACCTCTCCATGTTTATCTAGAGAAAATCAAAAGTACTTTGTGACTTTTATTGATGAAAAATCAAAGTATACTTGGCTAACCTTACTTCCCTCTAAAGATAGGGTTCTTGAGGCTTTTATTAATTTTCAAAATTATGTAACAAACCATTATAATGCCAAGATTAAGATTTTGAGATCAGATAATGGTGGTGAATATACAAGTCATGCCTTCAAACAACATCTCAACAAACATGGGATAATTCATCAAATCAGCGTCCTTATACCCCACAACAAAATGGTGTAGCTGAAAGGAAGAATAGGCATCTCATGGAGGTAGCTCAGTCTATGATGTTTCATACTTATGTACCAAAACGTTTTTGGAGTGATGCTGTTCTAGCCGCATGTTATCTTATCAACCGGACGCCTACAAAGATCTTGCAAGATGTTTCCCCATTTGAGGTACTAAACAAAGAAAAACCTACCTTTGATCATCTTAGAGTTTTCGGTTGTGTGTGTTTTGTTCTGAGACCAGGAGAATTACGGGATAAGCTTGATGCCAAGAGTACAAAAGCAATGTTTATCGGCTATTCCACAACACAAAAGGGCTACAAGTGCTATGATCCAGCAGCAAGACGAGTTATAGTCTCCCGTGACGTAAAGTTTGTAGAAAACCAAGGTTTCTATGATGCGCAGAACTCGGAAGAACTACAAGACTTGTCTACCTCGGCCTCCGATAAGGCCAGAAACCTCCGGATCATCCTTGAACGGCTAGGAGTGGAAAATGATCGGGCCAACCCACCACCGACTGAGCCAAACTCACCAAGAGAACCTACTCTTCATGATGAAGTTGAACCAAGCCACACTACTGATCCTAACCCGGCCTCCAGTCCAATGGCCACAACACACGCGGAGGAAGACACATTGACCCATGTTGACAATGAGTTGCCCGCTGATGAAGAAAATGTCCCCACCGAAACTGAAGCTTCAGGAAATGATCATGAGGAGATCATTCCACTCCGACGCAGCCAACGCCTCAAGTTTCCTAGCACTCGAGTCTACTACAACAATATGGCGGTTGCACACCCGATTCATGCCGTATGTACACTCGCCCATTTTCCGGTGGAACACCAAGCCTTTCTTGGTCAAATTGAAAAGCATTGGGTTCCCCAAACATATGACGAGGCCAAGGACCATAAGGTTTGGCGAGATGCTGTTCAAGATGAGACGACGGCCATGGAGAAAAATCACACATGGGACGTGGCTGACTTACCAAAGGGAAAGAAGGCAGTCACATCTCGATGAATTTTCACGATCAAGTACAAAAGTGATGGAGAGATTGAGCGTTACAAGGCCAGACTAGTGGCTCGTGGGTTTACGCAAACGTATGGGGAGGACTATAATGATACGTTCGCTCCGGTGGCCAAACTCCACACCGTTCGGGTTGTTCTCTCCCTGGCCACCAACCTAGACTGGGATCTATGGCAGATGGACGTGAAGAATGCGTTCTTACAGGGTGAGCTTGAGGATGAGGTTTACATGCGGCCACCACCCGGCCTAGAAGACACCATTGGCCCGGGAAAAGTGTTCAAGCTCAACAAGGCTATCTATGGTCTTAAGCAATCACCAAGAGCATGGTACCACAAATTGAGTACGACCTTGCGCGGGAGAGGCTTCCGCAAATCAGAATCAGATCACACACTCTTCACCTTACCGAGTGACAAAGGTATAGTAGTCATTCTAGTATATGTTGATGATATCATCATATCTGGAAGTGACAAGGTAGGAATTCAAGATACTAAAGAGTTTCTTAAGTCAGTTTTTTATATTAAAGACCTTGGAGAACTTAAGTATTTCCTTGGTATAGAAGTGTATAGATCCGATGAAGGACTGTTTTTATCACAAAGAAAATATGCACTTGATCTATTGAGTGAAGCAGGAAAGCTTGGAGCAAAGGCTGTGACCACACCACTTGAGGAAAACTACAAGACAGCCGGAAAGGGGGAGCCTCCATTCGAAGATGTCACGCGATATAGACGCCTAGTGGGTAAGCTTATATATTTAACCATTACTCGGCCTGATCTTTGTTTTGCTGTGAATCAGGTGAGTCAACACATGCAAAACCCAACTAGACATCACTGGAACATGGTGAACCGAATCCTCAAGTACATCAAAGGATCACCGGGACAAGGCATATGGATGGGTAGAAACAAGAACACCGAACTGGTAGGATATTGTGATGCCGACTATGCTGGAGACCATGGGGATCGTCGTTCAACCACCGGGTACTGCACATTCTTAGGAGGGAACCTAGTCACCTGGAAAAGCAAGAAACAAAAGGTTGTCTCACTATCGAGTGCGGAGTCCGAGTATAGAGCCATGAGGAAGCTAACCACTGAACTCATGTGGCTTAAGGCCTTATTGAAGGATCTTGGAATCGAGTCATCAACACCTATCACTATGCATTGTGATAATGAAGCAGCCATTCACATCGCCACCAACTCCGTATTCCATGAAAGAACGAAGCACATCGAAGTTGATTGCCACAAGGTGCGAGAGCAAATTCAACTTGGTGTCACTCTTCCATGCCATACCGAGAGCAAAGAAAAACTTGCTGATATATTCACAAAGGCAGCCAGTCCACAAGTATGTGAATATATTCACCCTAAGCTTGGACTCATGGACCTCACTAAACCTTGAGATCCTACACTTTTTTTCCCTTAAGTATAGTTTTTCCCAAGTGGTTTTCTATACTAAGGTTTTTAATGAGGTAGGTGATCAATGCTTCAAGCTTGTGTCATGGAGTCCAATGACTAAGCTTGAGGGGAGTGTGATTTGGGATTATGATCACCATTGTAAATTGAGATTGATCACATGGCCAGCCAGGCCACTTTGGTAGTCCAGTCGGGCCGTCCGTAACTAGCCATCCATACCGAGCCAGGCCACTTTGGTAGTCCAGTCGGGCCGTCCGTACAATTGTGTTGTAAGGAGAGAGGAGCCCACTCAATGTCTCACATTCCTCTTAAGAAGACTTTCCAAGGTCTCTAGATCCTTCTTATCAGACCGTTGGAGGGTTGATGCAAGTGGGAAGGCTGTCACTATCAAGTCTTAATTATACTTAGCATCTTGTAAAGAATATTTTACAGCTCATGTCTATATCTAGTTTGTACCTAGGATTGATTTAATCAAGAAGTGAGAATTTCTTCTTCTCCTACGCTCTTCTCTCTCTCTCTCTCTCTCTCTCTCTCTCTCTCTCTCTCTCTCTCTCTCTCTCGACCTAGGATTGATTTAATCAAGAAGTGAGAATTTCTTCTTCTCCTACGCTCTTCTCTCTCTCTCTCTCGCTCTTCTCTCTCTCTCTCTCGCTCTTCTTCTCTCTCTCTCGCTCTTCTTCTCTCTCTCTCTCTCTCTCTCTCTCGCTCTTCTCTCTCTCTCTCTCGCTCTTCTTCTCTCTCTCTCTCTCTCTCTCTCTCTCTCTCTCTCTCTCTCTCTCTCTCTCTCTCTCTCTCTCTCTCTCTCTCTCTCTCTCTCTCTCTCTCTCTCTCTCTCTCTCTCTCTCTCTCTCTCTCTCTCTCTCTCTCTCTCTCTCTCTCTCTCTCTCTCTCTCTCTCTCTCTCTCTCCATACTATACTCCTAAGTTCCTTTTTAATTCTCTAATCTTACATGCAAGCTATGTAATATCCTCAACAAAGTTTCTAGGCTTCAGAAGATATTTGTAACTGCACAAGAATGGTAAATATGTTTAATGGCAAGTATATCATTTAATTAGTTTCATTGAGTTTTAGTTTTCCTTTTTTTTTTTTGTTAATAAAGATATAGAGGGGGTTATTGGTTCTATGATTATAATGGATTTGGAAATCCAAACAAAAATCATGTGTTATTCAATCATTGATTTAAAAATACTTATCAAAATGATGTGTTATTGGTTCTATGATTTACAAATACTTGTTAAAATACCATGTTATTCATTTAATGATTTGTTTTTGGATTTCAAAATCCACATTATGTTTTAAATGGATTTGAATAGATTTGAAAGTGTAAAATATAAGGATTCAAATCCAAAGATAAAACATGTTATTTCAAAATCCATGTATTTTGATTTTTAGAATTTACAATTCCATATGTATTTAGAAATCACATCTCCAATAACACCCCCTAAGGGTACTAAAGACAATTGTCATATTTTCCAACAATTTCCTTAACTAAAACAAAAGATATTGGAGAGGTGATTTCTAAATGCATATATAATTGTAAATTCTAAAAATCAAAATACATGGATTTTGAAATAACATGTTTTATCTTTGGATTTGAATCATTCTATTTTACACTTTCAAATCCATTCAAATCCATTTAAAACATAATATGGATTTTGAAATCCAAAAACAAATCATTAAATGAATAACATGGTATTTTAACAAGTATTTGTAAATTATAGAACTAATAACACGTCATTTTGATAAGTATTTTAAAACCAATGATTGAATAACACATGATTTTTGTTTGGATTTCCAAATCCATTATAATCATAGAAGCAATAACCCCCTCTTAATGATTCTATCCTTATTTGTACTTTTTAGTGACATTTTATTGTAATTTTTTACCCATTCTAGTGTTAGTAAAAAGTACAAATAAGGATAGAATCATTAAACCTTCTTTCATTATTTATAAGATAATTAGTTTTTTGTCAGCATACTATATAGTTTTACTAAGAAAAACAGATTTATTGAAAATAAATAAACTATAGTCAATTATTTTCCTAAATTTATTACAAAGAATATATCTTTTTTTTTACTATTTTAATGAATAAAAATTAATTTAAAATTAAAGTGAATTTTGATTCTTAAAATTCATATTTAGCAGATGAAAATATTATTTCATTAACAATAAATAAACAATTCTAAATTTATAACTCGGTCTCGCGGGTACATCCTTCTTGGCCATGTAGGGGTGTCAAAATGGGTAACCCAACCTGATCCGATCCGACCCATACCCACATGGGTTCGAAACTTTTGTGGGCGGGTTCAATCCGATCCATTTATTATAATGGGTTGAATTTATATACCCAAACCCAATAATATAAAATCCAATGGCTAAAAGGGTTATATGGGTTACCCATATATAAATAAAATAAAATAAAATAATTAATAATAAATCCATAACATATGATATAAATAGAATTATAAAATCAACCAAAATTTTCAAGCTTAAGAAAATAATATCTAGATATTAAAATAGAAAAAGCATCCTAAAATCCTAAAAGCAAAAATCCATAAAACCAAAAAAAGTCATTTTTAACTTTAAATAAAAACCATTTTTAATTTAAAATTAAAAAACACTTGAATCTTCTTTAGATGATCCAATCAGATTCTATTAGTATATATTTATTTTAGATCATTGACATATATATTAGTATTTACTTTTTTTTGTATAGCAAATAAGAAAAACTTAACATTTATTTTAAATATTTTACATAAATTAGCTACAAAAAAAAGATATTTTACACATTAATAAATATACATTAATACATATTATATTATACTATACTATATTATATATATATATATATATTATTTTTGTTTTTTTTTTTCGATTAATCCATGGGTAGCCCATAAGCCTAATGGGTTTACCCCGTTAAACCCATGAACCCATTGGATGAACCCGTCAAAACCCATTTATTTATATGGGTATAAAAACTTAACATATACCCGTTTAAATAATAGACAAACAGGGTAAACCCATGGATTTCTACCCATTTTGGCACCCCTATGACCATGCCGTCTCCCTTGGGTATAAAAGATAGAAAATGAGACAGTTTTTTATGAGTTTTGGGCAACTTTTGTACTATTCTCATTTTTTACTTGCTCACATAAAATCCACATAACATATTTAGAAATGAATAATATGACATAGGGCATAAGTATTTGGGTGATGCAACCGGAAACTCATGTTGAGTATCTGTAAAAGCTGGTTTACACTGCTCACAACAAAACCAAAATTGTTATCTCTTGTGGTAACACAAACCTTCTCTATCGTCGATTCGTCTAGCTGTTTCTGTGTCGCTGTGTCTGCTTCGCTAACACTGATGGCTCCTCAACCTTACAAAGGTTTATCCACATTGCCTAAGATTGTGAAACATAAGCTGAACATCAAAGTCCTCAACAAGGATGCCAGCAGTCTCACTATTGCTAATCCCGTCACTATGACAATGATCATGAAAAAGAAGCGTCGCCTCTCTGCCCGCCTTGCAGAGGCTGAGGCAAAGATGAGATCTGTGGTAAGGATCCATGGAGTTGATACTTGTTACAGTCATCTCATTAATCTCTACAAGGGAGAAGCCATGATGATGCTCTAGTAAATCATATCTAGTAAATTCTTTTGTACATTGTACTATAATTATATTCTCTACATTTTAACATCCATTTTAGTATATTTTAGGTATAGAATTATATTTTATATAGTCTATTTTTTATTGAACATTCGTTTGTTGATTAGTGGACGATTAATATTATAATTACGATATGTATAAGATACAATGAACAAGAAACAAAATACAATTTTGGAAAGATTAAAAACGGTGGTGTAAAAATTTTGCTAAAAAATATTCATGGTGTGTGGATGAGATGATGGACAAAAGGAGATGAAAAATCAAATCAAATCTTGCGTGACTTAGAACTTCAAACTTAAAGATGATAAACTAGTTCTACCCCTTAAAACTGTAAATCCTAAACTTTTTTTTTTTGTGCACCAAATTCTTCATTCAAACTAAACAGATATATGAGGAGATGCTATCAGACACAACCAAATAGCAAACTTGGAAATTAAAAACACAAGAGCAAGTAAATACGAAGATAGAGACACAAGCATAACAAAGCTTGTTGGAGACCAGGAGAAATGTCAAAACAACCTAACATGAGCAAACCCATGAGAGAAAATGCTTTAAACAAGTCATCAACTGGTAGAGAGGGAGCAGGCCCGGCTCAATTATGGTGGACAGATGGGTAGCGTTAAGTAAGTGAAACAGGGGACATGGTCCTGCTTCCAAGTGGTCTCCTTCAGGATCGAAAGCTCAAGGAGCCATTGTGAGATAAGCTGAAACTTGACTCTTTTAGATTAGTTTCTAGTTTTGGTAAAAGGAGCTGCTGTTGTTTTGGGATCCATGTCTTTTTCTTCCAGGAGGTTCGTCTGTATATATACCACTCATTCAAACTGTGGATAGAGCAATGAACAAAGCCTCTGGCCAAACGAGAGGCTTTACTTTTGGCTTGATAGTTGATTAACGTAATAATACCATTTTTATTTGTAACGTAATAGTTGATAAAGTCATCTCTAAAGAATTCCAGTGAACATGCGTATCAAATGGATCATGGATCATGACGGTCATGTCGATCATATACCATACCAACACAAGAAAAGTGATACATGTTCTGAACTCTCTTGGCCACTTACGGTTAAAGAACACTTATAAACTATGAAGAAGACAAGACTACACAGACTCAACCAACAACATAGTTAATACCTTAGTTAATTATCGAAAAGACTAAAATAATACATATGGGTAGCTAAAGAAATTTAGATGCAGAAAATACAGAGTTTCTTAGATCTCATCTTCCATACCCTTCCAAAATCGTGTGAGTAACATACATAGGTATTGATGAATTTCTTAAATCGGGAACACAAATGGCAGATGATGCTTCCATTGAAACATGCATAAAAGCCCCAATACCTGGAGTATTCAGTGAGAAATCCGGCAAGGGTAGGTCCAGGGTTAGGTACTGCACCACTTGTCCCATGGAAGGCCTTGATTCTGGCACCGCATTTGTGCAGAGCAACCCAAGTTTCAAAACCATCTCAACTTCCTCTGGGAAGGATTCTCCTCCCAATCTTGGATCTCTTGCCCCGAGTAAAGAAGCATGTTGCCAGCATTCACAAATCCACTTGATCAGATATTGCTTTTCCACCGGTAACTCAGGTTCTACAGGTCGCCTTCCACAAGGTACTCCAAGAAGGAAAGCACCGAAGGCGTACACATCAGTTTTTGTAGAAGCTCCCATTGTTATTAGCTCAGGTGCCATGTAACCTATGGTACCCACAACAGCTGTTGCAGATAAGTTGGCTTTGGGGTCATGAAACCTGGCCATACCAAAATCTCCTAACCTTCCATTATACTCAGAATCCAACATGACATTAGAAGCTTTTATATCTCGATGCAAAACAGGTGGACTGGCTCCTGTATGCAAGTAATTGAGGGCCAAGGCAATGTCCTTAAGAATAAAAATCCTTTGCAACCATGAAGGAGATGTGTTTTGGTTATGAAACAAGTACTGGTCAAGACTGCCGTTGGGCATGTACTCGGAGACCAGCAGTAATTCACCCTTCCTCCGGCAATACCCGAGAAGAGGAACCAAATTTCGATGTTGTAAACTTCCCATAGTTACAACTTCTGCCACAAACTGTTTCATTCCTTGTTCTGCATCATGTGACAGTCTTTTCACAGCTATATGCCTGCTTAGGGGCAGAGTTCCTTTGTACACTTCTCCAAACCCACCTTTCCCAACAAGACCATCTTTGCAAAACCCATTTGTTGCTTTGTACAGAGACTTGTAAGAGAATCGATGTGGACCATATTCCTTTTCCCACGAGTCTCTTACTTCTGCATACTTGTTTCTCCTGTACCAATAAACTCCTCCGAGAATCATCACCACAGGGATCACCAATAAGACGACCAAACCAATATACAGTGGAGATAATTTATTCTTTTCCTCTCTAGGAAGGGGAGACTGTTCATCTCTTGGAAGAGGAGCCTGTGGGAGTTTAGAGAGGTCCAGAGACTGGATTAATTTTTTGCTTTTACTAAAACTCCACCCAAGTATATACTGGTTACTTGTCAATCTCCCTGTTGATGCAGAGAACCCAACATATATTTTATGTTGAAAAATTGATGGCTCTTGAAATAAGAGGTTGATTTGGTTTCTGGAGTTCTATAGGGGCCAGAGAAACATTTAGCAACGATCCATCATAATCCACCCAGACCTGGATAGGCTCCCCACTCAGGAGATTTATGCTTACATTCATCCCCAATGCAGTGGAAAAGTAAGACGGGAGAGCAGAATCAACAGATATCGGGTTGTTCACATCAATCCCAACATGAGCCTTTTCTAGCTCACTAAACTCTAGTGTCTCAACAGTATCGAGCTCAATGGCTAGCAGATGAGAAGAGGAAGTCCCATTTGTTGAGCTGTTGAAGATGCCCAGGTACTGAGTTGAGTATGCATGAGAGAGATTCTGATACAACCTCAAGAAGTTTAATAGGCCGTAATGGGCTTAATTATATAGTTTATCGTTTAAGCCCAAAATACTTAGAAGTCTCTTTGTATTTAATCTCACTTTCGTTCTCTGTAAAGATTATCGATTAAGATCATAACAAATGTTTATCTCATCTCTCTTCATCATTTCTCTTCTTCTTCCCTCTTCCCCCTGATTTCTTCACCTTTACCTCAATTTCTTCTGCTTCTCTTCCCCATTTCTGTTATCTATCTTGGTAGGTTTTTCGGAACTTATCAATTGGTGCTTTCATTGAGAGTTATCAACAACTCAAGTTTTATTCTCATCTATTGACAATGGTTTTAAGTGGCGAACAAGTAAAAATCCTCCAAGGAGTGCTAGTTCATCTTGAGCGGATAATTGAAGGATGGCAAGAGGATTCAAAACGAGCGAAAGAGCTGAGGAACCGAACAGAAGAGCCCAAACAGATGGAGGTCTTAGAAAAACCTCTAGGGAATTTCGTCGAACAGGTGGTGTACGTCTCGACTGGTAAGGTTTCTTATGATTCTGGGGTTTCCAAGTTTCGGCATGAAAGGGTTCCTGTCAAACGGAGTTACCACAAGGTTCGAAAAAGAATTATGAAGAAGGATCTTCGTTCTCGATCATTAAACCTAGCTTTCCGAGTTTGTTCTCCAAGAAATCAATTGTATCTTGGAGATGATTGGTTCAGCTCGATGGCAGTACTTATGGCAAAGGAAAAGCAAAAAAAAGGAACTCAACGAGCTCTTTTCAAGCATCGATTCCACGAGTTTCAGAAAAGAAGGTCAAGGGAAAGATATAGAGTGGTGATAGCTTCCTTCAGATCGAAGCATTACTCTTGGGTGGTTGCTAAGAAAAAAAATAAAAAGTGCTCTCATACATTCTCGTACCCTCCTCGGAATCGGTTGACTACGAGAGAAGATGGTGTGCTACCTCACACGGATTTTACACCCACAGTTGGCAAGGAGTTCATGGAGTCTTCTATGGCCATGGAAGTGACTAAGCGTAGTGCAGAAATAGCTAGACATGCTTATGGAAACTGCTTAGTAGATTGTTACAAAGGAGATAGCATGGTGATGATTACACAAAAGGCTAGTGAATTGAGTTTACTGGAAGATAGAGTGTTCAGGAATGGAGATTTGCTTTCTGAATCTTCTGTTTTTAGCCGAGTGTGGGATCCTGGAGATATTTTTGCTGGACAAGTTCTACATGATTGGTTAGTGGAATTTTATGGTTGTGATAAAATTGTGGATGATGCTAAGTATCTAACTTTTGGAGTTGGTTTCGGCAACAAGCAGCTCAGTGATTCTAAAAGAGTTAATCGTATATGGGAAAGTGGTGGTTTAGAGTTTAGTCAATCTTTGTGGCATTGGCTAGAGAAGGAGGACAAGGGTGATGGAGTGTTGAGATTAAGGCTGAAGCTTCATAAGATGGGAAATAAGCCTTTTGAATCATCTGTCGTGAGCCGAGTGTGGGATCCAGGAGAGATCATAGTTGAACAAGCTAATTTAGACGGGTTCTTAGAATTTAACTGTCATGATCAGATATTCATGAAGCTGCAGAGTAGAGGGGTCAGAGTAATTGAAGATGGAAGAACCATCATTGAAGGGTTACAAAGCGGCTTGGAGGTGTGTCAAATATCTGTGAACTATAAGCTGTTGGCAATTAACAAGGATAACAAGCTGCAGGTTGTTGGTCATAAGAAGAGGAGCACAACAATATTGATCAAAATGTCAAATGCTGGCGTGATAACTTCATCAGAAATGGTGCTTCTTATCCCGAGTAAAGATGCTTATGAAGAGCAACGCTACACTTCTCCATCATTTATTGCACGTGAATGGGAGCCTGGTGGGATCTGGCTGAATAGTGCCTATATGAATCCGGAGTTGCAGATTATCAAAGGTAAGGACAGAAGATGGGTTAGCGACACAGTAAGGAAGAAACTAAGAACAGACAAAGAGGGTGTCAAGAATGTTAAGAACCGTGTTTCAAGAGTTGATTGTGCTAAACTGCTGCACAATTGCTTCTGTGAGTGCAAGATAGAATCAAGGATATACAGATTAAAAATGTATGGCTGTGAATGGAAAGAGAAGAGCACGCTGCTCATATATCAAGGTTTAGAGGTGCATAAGATTTCAAGATTTAGAGATTTTGCGAAATGGCATTCATCTAATTTGCAGGTTTGGAGAAAAACACTTGGTGAGGAGTTTCTAGTGTCAAGCCAGAAGATACAGCGAAGTCATTACATGTTGGTAAATGGACCCAAGGAGAAGATACAAAGGCTAGATAGTCAAATCCGTGATAAGCAGGCTACAAGATGGGAAGCTGGTAGTTTTGAAATGGAAGTGTTCAAGTCTGACGGGGAAGAAAAAGATGTGCAGGCTGATCCAATTATGTACAAGTTGAGGCCACAGGAGCTACCACCAAGTGAAGAAGTTTCATGGTTTAGGTGTCTTATTGGGTTGCTGGAGCATTGTGCCTATAGCCAGAAAGATAAAAGAAACAAGGCGTCGAGGGTTGGGACTGACGTTAAAGATGATCACAGGTGTATGTCTCTTATGCACTTGTGGGTGATCACAACTATTATGGTCATGAGAGTGTCGTCATTGCAGGTTTATGAGAAACGGTTGAGAAACATCACTCCAGGGACCTTATCCAACTCGAGAGAAGATAGAGTAAAGCATGGACTGTGCAGACTAGCTAGAGGCTTTCAACTTGAGGACAAGTTGATTCTTCGAGAGGGAAGTATTGATACAACCTCAAGAAGTTTAATAGGCCGTAATGGGCTTAATTATATAGTTTATCGTTTAAGCCCAAAATACTTAGAAGTCTCTTTGTATTTAATCTCACTTTCGTTCTCTGTAAAGATTATCGATTAAGATCATAACAAATGTTTATCTCATCTCTCTTCATCATTTCTCTTCTTCTTCCCTCTTCCCCCTGATTTCTTCACCTTTACCTCAATTTCTTCTGCTTCTCTTCCCCATTTCTGTTATCTATCTTGGTAGGTTTTTCGGAACTTATCAGATTCATGGAAGGAGATACAACAAAGGCAATCCCATGGCCACCATCAGCTGGAGGCACCAACGCACACACAAAATGTGTATAAAATGAGAGTGACGAAGATGGAAATGGCTCCTTGAAGAAAACATGACCTATTTCCAACTTTGTAGTATTTGTCAACTGCAAAAGTCCACCAGGAAGGATCCTGGCAAGCCCATCAAGAAAAAGATTTGCTTGGTTGAAGCCATTGTAGACAAAACTGGATTTTTGTTGTGATAAGCCTCTTCAGGTGTATATCAGAAAGAGGAACAGAGCTGGTGGAGCACGTGCGGACTTGGAGGGAGACACGGGCGATTGAGATCGAGTTGTATATAAAGAGAATTGTTAAAAATAGAGTTTCTCATGTTGTTTGTTTTGAGGAAACGAGACGTATGAGTCTTCCTTAGAGAGGTTAATGTCTAGCTGCGTCTAGAGTCCTCTGTTACTTTCGGTTAAGACTTGTAACTACCATTCTTTACAGTTTAATAAAGAGGGAGTTTTCATTCTAACATGTTGACATGAAAAGCAAGTCAGATGAATGCAGGAAGATGAATGCAGGAGAAGATCAAAAACCAAATCCAGTCTGCAAGACATTCCTACTGAAAGAGAGAGAGAGAGTCTTATTGAATTTCATGGATAAATTTGTTCTGGCCAATAAGAAGCAGTCTCTGGAGCTGTAAAAAAAGTCAAATGTTCAACATTCCAAGTCCTCCACATTAACAACATATTCCTCCCAAGGAATTACACTAGTCAGTATAAATATAATAGGCATCACACATTTGACTCGACGGTAATGTAATCAAATATAACAATGACAACCACCATAATCATTGCAATAATCTAATCCATCATGAGAATTAAATACTGCTGGAAAGACTCTATACTCTGGTTAATCCCAAGGTCAACCGAAGGAAACTAAGGATATGAATGGTGAGACGGATATTAAGCAGTTCATGGTGTGGGACAGATGGACTGCATTTCACTTCCCATTCACAAAAAGAAATAATTATCGTTTACAATTGTGGTTCAACCATCAGAGTTCTGCAACCAAAAAAAAAAATTATTTTATGGTCATGTTTTTACCCAGATAAAACAGAGCAGACCGAACACCACCATAACAGGGTGGTTCAATAAAAATTCATGAACAGTAGTCTTGAAAAATAAACCAAAAACCAAATATATTAAAATTTTAATTTGTCAAAAAATATGATAAATACAAAAAATATGTTTTGAGCTATTTATCAATGATGTTTCATTATTTGGATATAACATGACTCTATGCATGATTTAAGGAAAGAGAAAGCTAAAAAATTATTTTATTTTTATCATATATATTATCCACATTACTTGACTCATTTTATCATTTTAAATTGATAATTTTTATAGCCCATTTAAAATATAATTTAAATTATAAAAATTAAAATAAAACAACTTAAATTTATATGATATCTAAATTAAAAGTGATTTAAATGATATTTTTTTATTATATAAATATTTGATTTGCAATATTTATCTGCTTTCACCTTTCAATAAATATTTTAAAATGTTTAAACTGTTTAATAAGTATTTGAATAGCCAAATCTGTTTGATCTACTTTTGTTCTGCTTGATCCGCTTTTGTTCTGCTTGATCTGCTTGATCCGCTTGATCTGCTCTGCTTGATACGTTTTCACCATTCGAAGCCTAATTACTTCCCTCTTGCAGAAGTATTTCATTTCATGATACTACTCCCAATGTAATCTCAAATGTCTTGGGAGTACAGCTGGTTTCTACTAGCACTATTCAGAAAGAGAAAGCATTTTTTAGTCTTAGTATATTCATACATGTGCCACAAACTTTGGAGTATAATTTTTTCAATCCAATTAAGTATTTAGGAGTAGCTGACCAAGTCATCTCTGAAGGTGAAGGATTCCAATTTGAACTCATACATACTAAGGATTCCAATTCCAGTTAAGTTTTTTTCAATCCAAATTTTAACGTTTAACAAAAATATTCTCCGCCGGAATCTCCGGTCGTCTTCTCTGCAACTCACTATTCCTAAAGTCATAAACCCTTAAAACTCTCTCTTGAAAATTCCATCTTTATCGAAAGGAAAAAAGATGGCTAGCTACATGAAGTATTGGTGAATACATGGTCACACATACCAAGTATACTATTGTATACTCAACTACACGAAGTATATGTATTACATGATCACATGTATGAACTATATGACGTCATGTATTCAACATCATAGACATACAATCTGGTACACTGATTGATTAATTCCGGTGAAGACCGGTGTTGACTCCGGCGTTGACCAAAAAAAAATTCTAAAATTAAAAATAAAAACTAAAAATTACTATATTTAATCATTTATGGTTTTTATCAATTAAAAAATATTATATTCAATATCTAAATATTTTTTATATATTTTTAATGTATTCATTCTTGGAGGATTTTCAAAAATACATCTTTTCCTATGTCTTTTTTTTTAAAATACCCTTTTATGTTATCCATTTTCAAAAATACTCATTTTCTATATATAAAAAAACTAAATTCTAAACCTCAAACTCCAAATACTAAATCCTAACTCTTCAAAACTATATCATAAATGTAAAATAGAGAATCCAAACCTTTAAAAAAAATCTAAAATTAAATTAACATTCTTATACTTAGTTAATTTTTAATTTTAAAGCTAAACTAATATATAATAAAAATCACTAATAGTTATTTTCAAGGTATAATATAAAGGTATTTACAAAAATAATCTTATTCTACACCTTTTTGTAAACATACCCTTAAATCAAATCTATTGTTCTGCTAAAATGAATTTTTTGTATCTTTATCTTTTATATATTAAAAGTAAATATTGTGAATTTTGTTGTTGTTGTTTCTATGTTATTTTGAGTATGTAAATATTAAAGTAAAGAGTATCTAAAATTTTGTATAACATTTACCATGCAAAATTTAGAGTGAAGAGTCATATACTCAATCTTTTGCATATTATTTTCTAATGAAAGTAGTTGAATTTGATATAATTTATTTTGTAGTATTTAAATAATCTGATTATCAGAGATTTATATATATATATATATATCTTAAAAATAATTATAAATGATTTTTATATCTTTATAATTATTTTATATATTGAAAATACTATAAATGAATTTTTCTATCTTGAAAATAATTATAAATGATTTTTATTTAACTATTTACTTTAGCTTGAAAAATAAAAAGTAACTAATTATAAGAATGAATATATTAGAGATATATAAAAAATATTTGGATATTGAATAGAATATGTCTTTTATTATTTCGTATAATAACTTATTATTTTAAATTTTAAATTTTGTAAAAATTAAAATTTTTTTTTTTGTTATTGTTGGTCAACGCCGGAGTCAACGTCGGTCTTCGCCGGAATTATCAACCGGTGTACTGGATTATATGTTTATGGTGTTGACCGCATAACGTCATATAGTTCATGCATGTGGTCATGTAATACATATATTTCGTATGTGTGACCATGGATTCTCCGATACTTCATGTATCTATTTTCCTTATCGAAATAATATGAAATCGTACATACCGGGAAATTAAACGACGCCATGTTTTCTGAGTCCTGATTGAGCTGAGCGAAGCGATATTTTCCAGAATTGGAGCTGAGATATTTGAGGAAGAGAGACGGGAATTCTAACGTTTATGGACACACTTCGTAAACGTCAATAGAATTAAAGTCATGATGGTCAAACGAACGAACCGGGTAAACCAATTTAAACCGAAATTGATTTGAACCGTTTTTTATTTGTTTATTAAGAGTCAGCAAATTAACAAATGTCAACTGTTACACCACACCAAATTATTTTAAACTCATCAGACATTCAGAAATTAGATGATTGTTCTAGAGAATTGAACTGCTTTTCAAATGATATCACTCAGCAGCTGTCTGGCTCATGATGTAATGGATGACAATAAACTTCATTATCTGCCACTGTTTGTCCTAGAAAGACTCGACTCGATGTCTTCCGGTTCTGAAACTACGTTTAGAGAGTTCTTAGAGTCCGATGGATGTTCAACCTCCTTCGAGTTGTTAGCTGAAGAAGAAGTGGCTGAAGGAGCTGACCAGTTTCTTGAAGTAAATGAGACGTTAAGCGAGGCTGCATCAACCACCACAGGAGTAAACGAACCGATTCCAATTGTGTACGGTGAAATATCTGGTAATGGTAGATTCCCGGCCAAGCAAAGAACCACTTGTCCCATTGCTGGTCTAGATTCCGGCACGATGTTTGTACATATCAACCCCAACTTCATAACCAACTCAACTTCCTCTGGTACGAACTCGTCTCCCAATCTTGGATCTTTAGCATCAAGCAAAGAATCTTTCTTCCAGCATTCACAAACCCATTTGATCAGAAAACGTTTCTCAACTTGCACCTCGAACTCCACGGGTTTCCTCCCACATGCTACTTCAAGCATGAAAACACCAAAGGCATAAACATCGGTTACAGTGGACGCTCCCATTGTTATCAGCTCAGGAGCCATGTATCCGACAGTGCCAACCGCTGCTGTTGTGGCTGCGTTGCTTCCATGGTCATGAAACCTAGCCATACCAAAATCTCCTAACCTACCATTCAATTCAGCATCTAACATAACATTGGAGGATTTGATATCTCGGTGCAAAACAACTTGTTCAGCTTCTCTATGGAGATAGAAGAGAGCTGATGCTATACCTCTCACAATCACAAGTCTTTGAGACCAAGAAAGAACCGGAGTTTGGTCATCAAACAAGTGCTGGTCAAGACTACCGTTAGGCATGTACTCAGAGACCAGTAAAAGCTCGCCTTTTCTCCTGCAATACCCGAGAAGTGGAACAAGGTTCCTGTGTTTCAGACTTTTCATACTCACGACTTCTGCCACAAATTGCTTCATCCCTTCCTCGCCATCATGGGATACTCTCTTCACAGCTACAGTTTTGTGTGTAGGAAGATCTCCTCTGTACACTTCTCCAAAACCACCTCTTCCAAGAAACCTATCCTTGTGGAACCCTTTTGTTGCTATGTATAAAGATTTGTAAGAGAACCTGTCTGTAACATATTTCTTTTCCCATGGTTCACTTACTTCCGCATATTTCTTCTTCATGTGGTAATAAACTCCCGCAAGAATAGCCATTACTATGATAGCAAGTGTAACAGGCAGAGCGATAATAAGAACATATGGTGTCTTATGCTTAACCTTAGGCGAAGGAACAAGAGGAAGTTTTGAGATGTCAAGTAGCTGCAATGATTTCTTGCTTGTGCTGAAGCTCCACCCAAGAAGATAATGGTAACTGATTGCTGTCCCAGTTGCTGCAGAGAACCCAACAAACAATCTCTTACTCTGGAAAAGTTCAAAGAGATTGATGGAGCGTGACAAAAGAGGCAAACTTGGCTTCTCAGCTTCAAGAGGAGCCACATAGACATTAAGTAGAGTTCCTTGGTAATCAACCCAGACCTGTATAGGTTTCCCACTCGAGAGGTTTATGCTCACATTCTTCTGTTCTGACTTGGAAAAATAAGACGCAGGTGCTGACTCGACTGAAATGGGGTTATTGACATCAATCCCAACGTGGTTATTGTTCGTCTCAAGAAAATCTGTGTTTCTAACAGTGTCGAGCTCAACAGCAAACAGGTGAAAAGAAGGAGATCCATGTGTTGAGGCGTTGAAAACCCCCATGTACCGAGTTGGTTCCGCCCGTGTGAAATCCACAGAAGGAGATATCACAAAGGTAATGCCGTGGCCGCCTTCAAAGCCCGGTTTAGGCACCAGTGCACACACGAAATGTGTTGAAAACGAGAGTGGTTTAGAGGAGCTGAACATGATTGGCTTCTTGATGAAAGCATGACCCATTTGATGTTGTGAGTCTTTTGCAAGCTGGAGTAATCCATTGGGAAGCAATGTAGCAGAGCCATCAAGAGAAAGATTCGCTTGACCAAAGCTGTTGAAGACAAAACTGGTAGCTTGTGATGAAGTTGACAAAGAGATGAGATGAAAAGAGGAGATCATCAACCAAATCAGAAGCAATCCATTAGACATTGCTGCTGGTGAAAACAGAGAGCTTAGTTTAGGTGCAGAGAAAATGGAAGTAATTATGAGTACAACAATTACAGAGTGTATCTATATCTTTATTGGCATTACAAACTGGACAGTAACAGCTAGGAAATGTTATAGAAATCATCATAACTTCACGTGGTTAATGTTCAAAATCCAAATTTAACAAAACTAATCCAAATTTAGTCCAAAGAAACAAATGAAAGTGCTAGAAGAGTACTAAACAAAAAGAAAGTTTATTAGTATATTAATCATTCATTCATGACATGTGTCTTGGATTTAGTACCCATAATCTTTCACCGGATTTTCCTCATACTGCAGCAGCTACTTATATAATTTCAATCTTATGGTTTATCCTTCTCTGATCAAAACTTCGCTGGCTGCAGAAACCTTATTTTAATGGTAATCACAGCATACCAGCATCATATGCATTTACTTTTCATTGGCATTACTCGTAACAGTTTTGTTAAATTCATATAAATCAAGAACTGCTTCACAGTGTTAATAAATATTCTAATCCCAACATCAGCCAGAAACTGCTACACGCTGTACCCACATAGAAAAAATTCATTAAATGAATCGCATCTTTCTTTACACGATATTTTCTTATAGTAAGGGAAAGAAGTACTCATAAAGTCGAAAGTAAAAGATATCAAAGCTTAGGGAGATCATCAACCAGATCAGAAGCAATCCATTAGACATTGCTGCTAGTGAAACAGAGAGCTTCGTTTACCTGCAGAGATAATGGAACTATGGAAGTAATTATAATTCCAACAATTACAGAGTGTACTAGCGTTAAGCTGTTGTCAAAAAAAAAAGAGTGTACTAGCGTCCGCATCTCATATCTTTATTAGTATTACAAACTGGACAGTAACAGCTAGATCATGTTATATAAATCATCATAACTTCACGTGACTGATTTACGCTTTGCTTTACGCAAATTGTTGTATTTGATGCCCTCAAATGTGCGTTTGTAGTTTCCTTTTATTATAGTCGTTTGTCAAGCCTAGAAGGTCTAGCTGATGAACCTATAAGGTGATCTCATGCATCTTTGTAATACATATTTTTACCTAATATGTAAAAAAAAAAAAAGACACTGTTTTCTTCTCAAGATCAGTTTCTTGTCAAGACAACTTTTGTTTTGTCAGTGAGAAACAAAACAGTGGAGCGACCACGAGGTATATGATATTGATAGAAGTTGGCAACCATCCAATAGCTATGGAGTTCATAGAATCTATAATTCCCCAATTTCCAAATCCGTGCTATTTTTAGCTGCCGGTTTTTCGTGCCATCAATAAACTAGTACAGTATATGTTTTTTGTTTTCCTTTTTTTTTTTTTCTGTCAAAAATAAATAAGAGGTTTTGACTCTAGAAAACAGAAATGACAAAATGGCAATTACCAAAAGTTTAGTTTAGAAAATGGCAGTAAGTTTTGACTAAATTCCCTTTTATCTTCTCAAAGAATCATTTATTTATACGAACCGAAAGGCGAAAGTGCAATAACTTTTACTCTGTTTCCTTCCTTTACAAAAAAAAAAAAACCACTAATAATGGTTGCGCTAATGGCGGTGAGAAAGCTTCCACCAGAACTAGAAGAAGAGATACTGGTTCGAGTCCCACCTCGATCTCTCGTTCGCTTCAGATCCGTTTGCAAAGGATGGAACACTCTTTTCAACAATAAGAGATTCGTCGACAGAAACTTTGCTTGCGGTCGACCAGAAATCTTTGTTAAAGACGCATTCCCATATTTATTCGATAAGCTTCGATCTCAACAACGACGACCCATCTATAAAGATTAGTGATTTATGTTTTGATTTACAAGGTCCCCGTTATGATCTCAAGGGGACCTGCGATGGTTACTTGTTCTTGAACAACTCTGATTATGGAGCCGTGGTTCGAAACCCGTTATTTAATTGGACTGAATGGATTGACCCGGATGCTGGGTGTCCACGTAGCAGCAGTCCGAGCATGGGTTACGATGGTAGTAGCACCGAAAAGAGTTACAAGATTATTGGGAGTTGCAAGTTTCTTGGGACTATGACTAAGATGTTTAATGAAGTTATTACGAAGTTGGATGTCTTCAAATTTGCAACCAATGCATGGAACGTTACATATGATACCAGTCAACGTTCTAATACTTATCGTGAAAATATAGTAGATGAATGTAATTGCAGGGTCTCCCTAAATGGAAATTTGTACTGGACAGCTTATAAAGGTCATCAGTATTTCATCCGAATGCTCGATTATTAGGAAGAGGTAGTAAAGACCTTTTGTACTCTACCGTTTAAGGGGATACATGGTAATTCCCATACTCGTGGCCTCGTGATTTACAAGGGAGATCGGCTTTCAGTGTTACAACAATGCGCAGGAGGAAGAGAGGTTAAGATTTGGGTGACAGAGAAGAAAATTGGCCATGGAGAGGACGTGGTGTGGATTATTAAGTTCATGACTATCTCAATACCTAATTTCCCCATGGTTTGCAACAACACTTCTTCATGTTTCTTCGTCGATAATAATGTCTATGGAAAGACCTTCGTTGTGTGTTTTCTTGCCAAGAAACCTAAACAAGCTTTGCTCTATATTGTGAGGGGAGATCTGTGCAAAAAGATTAAGATAGATGAAGTGCCATCTAAGCAGTTATAATCCTATGAATTTCTCTAAGGTACTGAACCAAGAAGACATGTTTTACAAGTTTGATTTACATTGTTGTCGCTTTCTTGTTTTATATATATGATTTACCTTCGGGAAAAATGCCAAAAAAAAATCCGAAGTTATTTTTGTTTGGACGTTTAATATCCAATTGTTTTGGATTGGAATAAAAATACACTAAAAAATAAAAACGTGTCATTTAAAATTTAAAATAATTAATGTTGTTAGTTTCATACCCACGTTTTTTAATAACATTAAAATTCCAATTTTATCCCAATTATCTAATTAATTATTAATTTTTTATATAAAAATTATCGGTTTTCTATTAACTATGTCAAAACAAGAATTAATCTTGGTTATCTACTCCTTTCTCTCTTCTTCCTTGGTCCTCCTTTGATGTCGTCTCCTTCTTCGATGATGAGCTTGGTGTAGTGATCATTATCACGGGTGAGGAAAACGAGAGAGGCGGCGACATCAGAGCGGTCTTCGGGGGAGCCGGTGTAGAGAATGGCGATCTGCTCCCAGATGAGGCAAAGGATGGGATTGTTGGCGGCGATAGGGGGAAGACCGGTGTAGAGAATGACGATCTGCAACCTGGCGAAGAAAAGCAGCAAGCTTCTCGGTATTGGCCTTGAGTTCGGTGCACTCCATCTTGAAATAACTAGCCTCATCAGCGGCTTTGACCACCTGGTCAGACAGTTGAATCGATTTGGCTAAGATTTGCTTCACGATGTCCGCCATCGCCCAAATCTCAGATCAATGGCTAATCAATCCAGATTCATATACCCTAAACTGAAATTCACAATTAGGTTAAAGCAAGAAAAGACAAAAAGAGGAATAATAATAAAAAAAAAAAATAGAAGGAAGGAATGATAAAAGCTTCTTCTTCTCTTGGATCAACTAAACTAAACTGGGGAGGTTTGTTTTACGGAGAAATAGATTAGATCGATATAGATAGTAAGAAAGAGAAAAGAAGAAGACAATCCATTGGGAAGACTGGTTTTGTTGTTTATTCGTGTACCGACGACGATGAGACGGAGGAGGAGGAAGAAGAGAGAAAGATAATCGAGATTCTCGGTTTGATATGGTTAATAGAAAACCGATAATTTTTATATAAAAATTAATAATTAATTAAATAACCAGGATAAAAATTTGAATTTTGATTTTATTGAAAAACGATTGGTTTGAAAATAACAACATTTATTATTTTGAGTTTTAAATGACACATTTTTATTATTTGGTGTCTATTTTTATTCCATCCAAAATAATTTAGTATTAAACGTCCAAATAAAAAAGAACATGTGAGTTTTTTTTTTGGTATTTTTCCTATTTACCTTCATGTACATAGTTTGCGTTGTTATGAATCACTTTTTCTTCATCTTTTGGAGCCTTTCTCATTGGTTTGAAAGGATACTATATTGTTTGGCCTAATTCGGTTAATTAATCGAGGATTTTTCTTATAATCTGGTTGTGAGCCAGGGAAGATATACAAATTCGTTTCTCTGTCAGTGATTCCTGTTTATATAGTATAGCTTACATAGAAGAAGGTTATACAATCCATGTTGAAGACAAAACTGGTATCTTTTGATGAAGTTGAGAAAGACATAAGATGAAAAGAGGAGATCAGCAACCAGAACAGAAGCAATCCATTAGACATTGCTGCTGATGAAAACAGAGAGCTTCGTCTAGCTGCAGAGATAATGAAAGTAATTATGACTACAACAAGTACAGAGTGTACTAGTATCTGCATCTATATCTTTATTGGCATTACAAACTGGACAGTAACAGCTAGATAATATTATATAAACCTTCATAACTTCACGTGGTTAATGTTCAAAATTCAAATTTTGTAGTCCAAAGTAACAAATGAAAGTGCTGCAAGAGTACTAAAACAAAGAGAAAATTTTATTATATTAATCATTCATCCATGACGTGTGTCTTGGATTTAGTACTCATAATCTTTCACCGGATTTTCCTCATACTGCAGCAGCTACTTATATAATTTCTTATGGTGCTTAGTAGGGATGTTGTCGTGGGTTAAAAAACCCAGCCCAGCCCAAACCCGAAAAAAGTCCGCCCAAAAAAAACCCAAGTTTGATGGGTTTTAGGTTTTAGTGGGTAAACTCGAACGAGTTTTTAGTTTTGTGGGTAAACCCATGGGTACCCGAATTATTTATTTTAGATGATGTTTATTTTGTATTTTATATTATATATAATTTTATATTTAACTTTTTAGTACCAAATGTGATTTTTATTATGTATTTTGTGTATTTTGATGGTAAAACGAGATTTTGCGGTTTTGGCGGGAAAACGAGATTTTGCAGTTTTGGTGGGAAAAATGAGATCTTGCGGTTTTGGTGGGAAAACATAATTTTGCGGTTTGGCGAAAAACGAGATTTTGCGATTTTGGCGGGAAAACAAGATTTTGCGGTTTTGGCGGGAAAACGAGATTTTGCGGTTTTGGCGGGAAAACGAGATTTTGCGAGTTTGGCGGGAAAATATAATTTTTTGGTTTTGGCGGGAAAACGTAATTTTGTGGTTTTGGCGGGAAAAGGAGTTTTCGTGTTTTGCGTTTTTGGTAGGAAAATGTGATTTTGCGGGTTTAGTGTAGTTGATTAGACTTGACAAAAAAAAAAGTGTAGATGATTAGAAAGAAAAAAAAACCCAATGGGTACCCATAACTGATAGGGTAAACCCGTATAAGATTTTATAGTTTCGGGTACCTGCCTATTTTTAACCCGTTTGATTTCTTAGAAAAAAAGCAGGTCCCAAAACCCAGCTTTAAGCATGGGTTTCGGGTACCCACTGGATTTTTACCCACTTTTAACATCCCTAGTGGTTAGTAGTAAGAAAACAAACACTTAGAAATATACCAGATCAGAAGCAATTCACAAGTTAAGAGAGTCTATCCTTCTCTGATCAAACTTCGCTGGCTGCAGATAACCGGATGTGAAATTATTTTAGTGGTAATCACAGCCTACCAGCATCATATGCTGATATGGTTTTGCTTTTCAATTGGCATTACTCTAACAATTTTGTAAATTTATATATTCTAATCCCTACACCAGAGAGAAACAAATGAAACTGCTACACGATGTACCCACATATAAAAATTCATTAAATGAAGCGCATCTTTTACATGATATTTTATTATAGTAAGGGAAAGAAGTACTCAAAAAGTCGAAAGTAAAAGGAATCAAAGCTTAGGGAAAGCCAAGCAGAGAATTTGCAGTCTTAACGTTTAAGTTTTCTCTCCTACTATCTTTAACCTTCTTAGGGAAATAGAATAGTCAACTCCATAGAACTCCCAGATTGTTCTCTTGGACAACCTAACATCATAATATTTTATATGATTGCTTCATGTATTATTAATACCTTTCTTGTTGTATCTAGGAGAAACAACATCCATGCAAAATGGACTTCAAACAATGTGATAAGGATGATAAAAATAAAATAAGATACCACACATTTCTCACACAAGTTTATTTAAGTCCATATGATCCTATATATTTTATGTTCATACAGAACTGAATCTGAAACATTGATAAAATTGACATAAACAAACAATAGCCAGTTCTTTTAATAATTCCTCAGTAAACGGAACCCCCCAAATAATAAAAGAACATAAATTAAAAGACAAAGAAAACTTGATCATCACATCTCTCAGACTAGCTACATATATTCTTAGAACCTTTAAAAATCGACAAGTTATGATAAAAATATGAGGAAATCACCTCTCCCAGACCATATGTCAAGTATATAAGAAGATAAATACGGTCTTTAACAGTATCAAGTATAAGCTTCTAAACTTTACCTGTCATGCGATGAATCAACCATCTCTAATTATTTTATCAGTCAAGTCACGAACTTGATGAAGCTCTCTTGTGATCCCACTCGGCTTCACTATTCAAGAATTTTAATGTGATTAGTTAGACAATCTAGCAAAAAACGAGAATCAACAACCACGAAATTCATAGTAATGACGATAGCAACAATACCTGAACTCCACGACGTGTAGATGGAACCAAAGCTTGAACAAGATGGGATATCTTACTCACTTGAAACAGGATTCAAAGAAGTCGGAGATTACTCAATTACATATCACAAACAAAACCCTCCCAGACTGCGGTATTCAAGCCGAGAAGTAACAGAATGAGATCAAATTTAGCAGACAGAGTGAAGAACAACTTGTAAACATCAGTACAAAAGCCTCTTATTTACGGGAAAATGCAATAAGTGAATGTAAAAAGAGAAATGGAGACGTGAAACATCAAAATTTACAAAGCTTAACAGCACTTCTACAAAAGACTGCAAATACTACATTTCAATGGTGGATGTCTTTGTCAAATATCAAAAATAGACTTCACAGGTCACAGGAGCTTTTCCATTCAAAAAAAAAAAATATATCTACCGTCCATGGCCATGGACAATTGAGTGCGTAACAAATGTAGAGTCATTGGCCGAGGAAGAAGAGTAAAAAGTCTTGGTAGTGGGGGAGACAGGGAAGGGGTTTGATCCGATAATCAATGGGGTAAAGGACCCGATACCAGGAGAGTTCGGAGAGATATCAGGCAGCTTTAGGCTTCCGTTTAAGTATTGCACAATCTCTTCCATAGAAGGTCTTAGTTCTGGCACACCATTTGTGCAAAGCAACCCAAGTTTCAGTACCATTTCAACTTCCTCAGCTGAGATTTCACCTCTCAATCTTGGATCTCTAGCTCCGAGCAAAGACGCCATTTTCCAACATTCACATACCCACTTAACTATGTACCATCTCTCAGCTGGCAACCCAGGTTCGACAGGTCTCCTCCCACATGTTACTTCAAGTAAAAAAGCACCAAATCCATACACATCAGTTGCAGTGCAAGCTCCCATTGTAGCAAGCTCTGGTGCCATGTAGCCAATGGTTCCTACAGCAGCAGTTGTAGCAGGGTCTTTCCCATGATGATGAAACCTTGCCATACCAAAGTCCCCTAACCTTCCATTAAATTCAGCATCTAACATAATGTTAGAAGCCTTGATATCCCGGTGGAGAACAACTTGAGGAGCTCCTGTATGCATGTAGTTAAGAGCTGAAGCTATATCCTTGATGATTACAAGTCTTTGATGCCATGAAAAGGGTGGTTTTTCGTCGTTGAATAAGCATTGGTCAAGACTACCATTGGGCATGTATTCAGATACCAGAAGTAACTCACCTTTTCTTCTACAATACCCAATAAGTGGAACCATATTCTTGTGCTTCAAATTACCCATACTCACGATTTCGGCCACAAACTGCTTCATCCCTTCCTCTGCATCGTGGGACACTCTTTTCACTGCTATTTGTACTTTGGAAGGCAGAGTTCCTTTGTACACTTCCCCAAAACCTCCTTTTCCAAGAAGTCCATCCTTGTTAAACCCTTTCGTTGCATTGTACAGAGCTTTATAAGAAAAACGGTATGGACCATATTCTTTTTCCCATTCTTCTCTTACTTCTGCATATTTCCTTCTCCTATTATAGATATAAGCTGCTCCAAGAGCCAAAAACCCTATAACAGCCAGTAAAATGACCAGAATAATAAGCAGCACTGACGGTCTCTTATTTTTAGCTCTATGACGAGGAACTCGAGGAAGTTTACTAACATCCAAGGCCTGTAATGACGCCGTGTTTCTGCTAAAACTCCATCCGAGTATGTATTGGTAGCTGATCAACGTCCCTGTTGCTCCAGAGAACCCAAGAAAGAACTTTCTATCTGGAAACGTTTCTGAAAGGTTGATGGATCTTGACAAAAGAGGCCGGCTTGGCTTCTGAATTTCAAGAGGAGCCAGAGAAATATTAAGTACATTTCGTCCGTAGTCCACCCAAACTTGAATAGGATCTACACTCAAAAGCTGTATGCTCTTGTACTCCCCATCTATCTCGGAAAAGTAAGCAGCCGGAGTAGAAGCGATAGACATAAGGCTATTGACATCAATTCCAACATGATTGGCATCAATGTCATCAAACTCAGCGCTGAGGGCAGTGTCTAGCTCAACAGCAACTAGGTGCGATGAAGGGGAACCTTGAGTTGAGATGTTAAAAAGTCCCAAGAACTGTGTTGCGTCTGCCTGAGTGAGATCCATGGAGGCAGATAAAACAAAGGCGATACCGTGACCACCAATAAAACCTGGCTTAGGCACCATTGCACACACAAAATGAGTTGAGAAAGAGAATGATTCAGGTGAAGTGAACTCATAAGGCTTCTTGAAGAAAGCATGACCCATTTTCTGTCCGGATCCGTCAGTCAACTGCAACTGTCCTTTGGGAAGAATTTTAGCAACCCCATCAGTATAAAGGTCTGCTTGGCCAAAGCCATTATAAATAAACCCATTCTCTTGTTTACTTGAGATGCAAATCAGATGAACACAGAAGAAGATCATCCAGATCAGATGCAATCCTTGAGCCATTTCTGACAAAACAGAGCATCTGACTATTCTGAACGAATCTTTTCTTCGGCACCAATGGTGGATAATAATAATGTATCCAGCTGCAAAACAAAGTCAGGTCAAAACCTCCCAGTATATAATATATAGTCCCAATCTTTTTCATTGCAAAGTCCACAATAATTTCTTAACATTTCTCTACCCATTGACAATTTCTTAGCCGGCTATAATATTTAAAAAAATCGAGACTTGCCAATCATTTCATGGTTTAAGAATATTCTCCACTAGTCCTCTATCATCAAGAACAGTGCCCATCATGCTGAAGTCAGAATCTCTAGCTACACAAATGTTTACTAGCTTCTTCAAATCTTTGACCTTTTCTTAACTCCTAGTTATATAAATAAATTCCTTTCAACTAGAGAAACAATTTCAAAGTCCAAGAAAACAAAACAATTAACTAATCCAAAATGCACCCAAATTGATAAAATATTCATACCAAATTGATTCCAAAGGCAAGTCCATTCATATACCATGGTTTTTACGGTTTTTAAGCATGATATAAGTGTGCTTTTTGAGTCTTTTGATTTGTTTCTAGGTTGTTTTTGAGTATTTACAGATTCTTTAGGATTTTGGCATGGATAGAGCAATTTGGATCATTTTTGGAGCAATAATCCCGAAGAAACGAAGTTGGAGTCGAATCAGAGTGCTGGTGTCGGTCGACACCCCGTTTTGTCTACGAGAGAAGCCAAGTTTGGAAGTTTTACAAAATTAACCGAAGATCTCCATAATTGCAACACAAGTCCTGACGTGTTTTAAGACATATAAATATTGTTTTTAGGTTTTACAAACAATTAAGTTATTTTATAGTAAGTTTTTATTTTTCTGCAACCCAAGAGATTTTTGAGAGCTATTGGAGAGAGATCTGAACTCCTTGAGAAGAGAATTCTTAAACTCCCTCTTTACTCTTTTATTATCCATTGCTTATTATTCAGAATGATGATTTGTGTTCATTGAATATATCTGAGTAGTTTGCTTGTTAGCTTCAGGGTTTTTCATAGGATTTTTTTATGAATTATTAGATCTGTTTATTTAGGATTCATTATCTTGCTAGATCTTCATCATAGGTTGTTCTTAATATTAATTCTTGATTGATCACCTATAATTAATAACTTAGGAAAATAAATTGATATGAGAATATAATTGATTTTTTTGATAAAACTTTTTGATGAGCAAAATTACTTTTCGCAAAGAGATTTGATTAAGTGATTTTGTGAACAATCTAAACCTGTTTTCAAAGATGATTTTTAACCTAGAATATTACAAAGAGATTTGGATTTTCTGGTTTTAAATTTAGATAATATTTGCAGTGACAACTGATTTATTTTACATAAGAGTTTATAGTTCTAGATCTGATTTTTAGTTGATTGAATCCCAATTTATAGATTGATTTAATATTTCATAATTTCTTGGGAAATTCCCTATACATAGCTTTTTGATCTTCTGAATTAACAACATTTCTATTTAATATTTTGCATTGCTTTTCTCTGTCAAATTCGATTCCTAAATACTGCATTGATTTCTTAATACTCCCTCTGTTTCACAAAGAGTGTCATTCTAGAGAAATTTTTTTGTTTCACAAAGAATGTCATTTTACATTTCCAATGAGTGTTTTAATGCTAAATTTTCTTTTTTACCCCTAATCCCAAAGCTATTTTCATTGAATTTAGATCATTAATCACTTATTAAATAGGGGCAAATATGTATAATTCAAACTTTTCTTAATTTGTGTGAAATATGTCAGAATGACACTCTTTGTGAAACGGAAGTAGTATGAGAGAGTAGCTCTAGGGTTTAATTTGAGCATATCATCATATCATCATGTTTAGTTGTTCAACACTTCACTTAGATATTAGTGAAAACCCCATTCAAAAGCTTCCCCGAGTGTAAACTTGGCTTGACGTACTCTTCTTTCTTCTGCATTGAGAAAAAAAGATCTCTTTGATACGCACACTGAAATCGAGCAGATGGGAAACAAGTACAGTGTCGCCACGAGCCGCTTCCCCGCCCCCTCTGAATATGGAAGCTGCGACAGAGGAAGAATATGCTCTCTTCAAGGAATCAATCGACTTCGGTGCTGAACTAAACGACGCTGCCTAGGCTCCAGTGTAAATTATTCATTTTATGGGGGACTACTATGCAAAATAACCCAAATTTAGGGGTAAAATGTAATAACTTAAATAAATAGGACTGACTGCTCCAAGAGCCAAAATACGTTATGATTGTTGCTTAAACGACTACATGTACAAGCAAGGCCGTACCATGACCGCAAACAAATCCTGCCTTAGACACCAGTGCACACACAAATTTTGTTGAGAAAGAGAGTGATCGAGTTGAACTGAACTCAGAAGGGTTCTTGGAAAAGGTATGACCACCCGTTTTCATTCTGGATCCATCGGTCAACTGCTACAGTCCTTTGGCAACTCCGTGTTCTGTTTCCCCATTACCATTATAGATAAACACTGTCTCCTGTTGACTTGAGACGCAAATCAGATGAATACAGAAAATGATCAAGATCAGAGACATTTCTGACTATTCTGAAAGAAACTTTGTCTTTTGCACCCAAATAAAAAACAAATGGTCGATGAAGTTTTCTCCTGCTGGTCAGGTCAAAACACTTTTCACTTTTTTACCAATGACAAATCCACCATAATTTCTTAAGATTTCTTGTATACATTGAATTAGTCTGAGAGCAATTGAAAACATCTTTATGTCTGAGCATTTCAGAGTTGACTTAGCAAATGTAATGATACTAATATACTATTCACCAGAAAAGAAAACAATGACATACCCCATTCACAAATTCTAAGCCATCACATATTTTAAACATAATTAAAGCTAGCTATAATATAAAACAACTGAGAATATTCCCTGGTTTAAGAATATTCTTCACTATCATCAAGAACAAGCCCCATAATGCTAAATAGGAATCAGTACGAGACTGTCGACCTCATTTCATTATCATTGTAGGCGACGCCGTTTAGAACTGGTATGAAAGGAGTGGATCCAGTTCCAAACCGAAAATTTGATTCAAAACTTAACCAAAATTTTAATCTGATCAAACCAAAGCAACACATCTGAGAAACTACAAACTTTAATTAAATACCTGCAAGAGATATCAACTTCATCCGGAGATGACAAGATTTACTTTAACCTCAGATCTTGAACATTGAAGTTAAAACTGTCATTTCTTTTCCTAGCATTAGACAAACCGAAATAGAAGTTCGAAACTAAAACACCGAAGGTTCGAAGCCTGGGATCAGCTCCAAAAACCACAAAAAAAGAAACCCAAGCCAACCATAACTGGTCTTTTGATTCCAGAACCACTCGTTACTCGTTACTCCTACCCTATTAAGCTACCTCCTTTTTACACGCAACAGATAACCAAGTCACCTCCTAGCCCTACGGGGGATCGCACGGATTATGTTGCGCTCATCCCAGATCGGGCACGAACATGTTGCTTTCTTCTTCTTCCATTCAGCTCCACATGTGTAACAGAACTCATATCCGCATCTGTAATCCGCAAGAAAATCACTGAATCAATAATAGTAACGAATGACCAAACATGGTCTCTCATATTCTTTATCCATTACCTGGAATTTAAAATGCAGTCTAATTCTTTTATTATATATGTAAGCTACAACTTCTTAGAGTCAACACCAAATTATTTTCGAAAAAAAAATTGATTAGTCTAATAAGTAAGAATGACATACCTGCAGGTTATATGGTAGCATCCCCAAACAAGCTCAACCATATTGTTACACTTTATGCATTGTCGCCACCTCTTGCTCTGTGCCAGAGACTTCAGCATTCCATCCCCAGCATTCTGATAGCTCTTTGTTTTGCCGAATTCAGAGCAACTGAGGTCATAGTGCCACGGTACCTTGCACTGGGTACAGAAAAAGTTCTTGCATTTCATACACTTTCTCGCTTCAGATTTCTCAGCACCAACGAAATACTGTTTGGTATATTCCAAGACCTCAGATTTGACCATCAGCTCCGAACACTTGGGGTATGGACAATAGACTTTATCTGTAACACTAATGGAGCCTTCTTTCTTGCGTTGGATCATCACATCAACCAGCTTAGGATCCAAAAAATTTGCACAGCACTCGATCTTCACTTCTGATTTGCAACCTTCACTCGGACAACTAGCAGTTTGCCCTCCTAGTAGCTTCACTTCAACATGCTGTTTCATGCAGGAAAAGCAGAAACGGTGGAAACAACCATCTACTGAGAACATCTTGTCAACAGTGATACCTTCGTAACAAATCACACAAGTTTCCTTGAAGAAGGTCTTGCCAGTACTAGCTTCTTCAGGCCATTTGATTTGAGACACAATAGCATCTCTCGCGAGCTTGAAGACAAACTTAACATCGTTTCTTGCCAAAAGTGATGGTTGACAGTATGAGAATTTCTGCTGGAGAAGAGCCACTTGGTTTACAAGTGTCGCAACAACGCTGTGCCTTGGTTCCACCTTACGTGTCACCTATATTACAACAGAGCCAAAACATGACCATACATATCAAAGCTTAATAATTTCAATCCTGCATCTTTGAAGTTCAAAAATAATTTTGTATCCCAAATGTTCAGGTACAAGAATGCAGAGCTATAGTCGTTGTTATGTATTGTAAACAAGCTACATAATGTAGTAAGGAATTCATAACGCACTAAGTATCACAAACAAACAAACAAACAAACAACAACAAAAACAGGCCTTAAGTATCACAAACAAACAACAAAGAGGGAACAACACTGTAGAACACCAACTTAGCAACTAAAAGAAGTAAAAAAAAACTTTGAATTTTCAAGAAACACTAAATGATTATGTATACCAAATGTTCAGGTACAAGAATGCAGAGCTATAGTTACTATTAAGTATCACAAACAAACAAACAACAGCAACAAAAAGGCATTAAGTAACACAAATAAACAAACAACAAAGAGGGAACAACACTGTAGAACACCAACTTAGCAACTAAGAGGAGTAAAGAAAACTTTGAATTTTCAAGAAACAGTATGCTCACAAGTCACAAACAAACACAATAATTCAATCTTTATTAAAAAAAGTTCAAGTCTTTGAGTAGAGACTGACTCACGTATTGGAAGACCTTGAAATTGTCAATGAAAAACGTAACCCTTCCCAATTCAAAGGTCAAAGCTTCATCCAACCCATGAACAAGCGCCTCCAATTCCGCAATTTCAGGGCTTTTAGACTCGTCAGCTCCCAAAACCTTCTTCACCTCCCAAATCAAGTTACCCGTCGAATCACAAAGCGCCACACCAACACCACCAACCGTAACCCTCGTATCTCCAATCATCTCTTCACTCACCAAACCTTTACAATAAACCTTAAAGATCTCACCCCTAATCGCAGAAGAGGAAGAAGAAGAAGAAGAAGAAGAAGAAGCCCCAGCACCGAGAGCGTACGGCTTCGCGTAATTATCACCATGTTTACTCCAATCTCCTTCAGGGATACTCATAAGCTCTTCAGCAAACCTCTGATCATGAATCCGACGGTCAAGATCAACCTTGAGCCTCTTCATCTCATGTTCACCAAACTCACGGTCCCTCCTCTCCTGATCGGCTCTTTCAATGTCTTGTAGGATGAGCGCAGTGAAGTCGAATTCTTCATCATCGCCTCCGGTGAAATCGACTTCGTCGGAAGAAGATTCCGCGACGGAGGAAGTGTGGGCTGCTCTAGAAACGGCTAGGGCTTCTTGCATTTGGAGATTAAAAGCCAAATCGCGGTCGCGATCTAGGGTTTTAGCCGCCATGATTTCTTCTCTCTGTTCCTCGAGTATCAACGAGACTTCGTCTTCTTCTTCAATCCTCGCCGCCATTAGGGTTTTCAGTAGAGAAGAGAAGACGGTTACCTTGGTTAAGAAGGTAATACGAAGCCTTCTGACAAAGACTGATCTTTGACATTGTTCTTCTTTCTTTTATTACTTTTTTTTTCAATTCTTTTTGTTTTAACAAATAAAATTGGATTTTTTTGGTAAGGGTTCTTGATTTTCTAAGTCAAAATTTCTAATTTTTTATGCTATTTTTGCTAAATTTTTATAAATTTTCTATTTTTAAACATTTAAAATTGTCCAGAATCTTTTTAGTGCTAAAATACATACTTTATAACAAATATTAAAATCTAAAAGTAAATAAAACCGACTAAACCCATACATAATAGTTCAAATGGAGGTTTAACTCTAATTTAAAATCTAAAAATGGTATATCTATAATATTTTAAATAAAATGTTAAAATAATTCATATAAGTAAAAATGACAAATTCATCATTTTTTTATATTTTATTTTTTCATCCGTGGATTTTTGTGTTTTTGTTGAATTTAGTACAACAAAAAAAACCAAATATTGATAATAATAATAATAATGAAAATAAACTAATCATAATTATTATAAAAAAAAAAAAATTCTACCAAAAAAAAAAATTAACAAAGAAAAAAACCTAAGGGAAAAGTAGACATTTCAAAACACCTAAATAATCTATGTGTTAGTGATAAACAGAAGGGTAAATTGCAAAAACAATTACTAAGAAAACGTAGCAAAAACAGCCAATCAATATCAAATCCAATTGGCGACGATGAGAGCAACCTCCAAGTTTCCATTGAGCCCCACATGTGAAGCAAAACGAATAGCCACACCTAAACACACATCAACCAAAGAACATTACATTAGTTGAAAAACATAATTAATAGCTATAGAATGTGAATCTGTGATCATAGATGATGATAGATAATGTACCTGCAAGTTATGTCACGGCGTTTTTCCGATAGTTCGATGGTGTGTTGGCAACTTCTACATTGTCGCAACACTATTGTACTAGGCTTTGGGACCGATCTCTTGTATTCATCGCAAGACAAGTTACTATGCCATGGGACTTTGCAGTAGATGCAAAAGGCTTTACGGCATTTAAAGCAGCATCTCCTAACTCCCTCTTCTTCCGTGGATTCGAAGAGCTTAGTTCTCGACATCCAAGCTGAGCAACTTGTAGTTGGGCAGTGAAACCTGTCCCATTCAGGAACCGAGTCCTGTTTGATCCTTCGTTCCCACATCTTTTGTACTTTAGATGTCAAAAGATGAGCACAGCTTGTAAGATCTAGGTTCGATTTGCATCCATAACGAGGACATCTCGGTACACTTCTTCCGTCTTGTAGTCTCACTTCTATATGTTCTTTCATGCAATTGACGCAGAACTGATGACGGCATAATCCAGAGGGAAGCATCAGCTCAGGTTTGATACCATCATAGTCGAAACAGTTACCGCAAGTCTTCTTATGGGACGGAGGCATACGTATGTTTATTGAGTCCATTGCAAACTTGACTTGATTTTGATCAGTCACAAGAACAGCGATGCTAGATGGCAATTGTTGTCTGATGCGTTGCACATCATCCATGATTAAGGCGATGTTCTCTTTCTCTGGTGCGGATCGCTCCATGATCTAAAACATTCAAAAGGGCAAAAAAAGAAAACGTCAATTACGAGATTGAAGCAAAAAAGACATGGTGAACCGTAACAGCCAAGAAAAACTTACCAAGTCAAAAACCCTATAATCATCGCAGTAGATTGTGATATTATTGATCCCTAAACTCGCAGCTTCGGTTAGTCCTCGCTTCAATGCTATAAGCTCAGCCTCCAAAACTGTAATGAAAGAGTCATCAAGTGATCTCTTCATCTGAAACAAGAGACTATCATCCTCTTCTCCCCAAATTGCAACCCCAAACCCCGTTGTCTCCTTCCACATCAAACCCTTGAAGTAAAGGCTGTAGGAGTCATCATCATTGAAGTTGTCCGGTGAGGGTTTTCCGACGGGTTTCGAGGCATCTTCTCGAGCTATAGTGCCTTCTTTCTTCATGTATCTCTTGTTCATAATTTCAGATTTTTTTTCTTCTTCTTAGGAATTAGGGTTCTTTAAATTTTATGACGAGTAGTTGACATAATAAACCTAAACGCAAAAGGATATTAACTTATAAGACTAAAAGGAAATTATGTATAAGAAGAATAAGAGGAAAAAAAAAATTAAGAAGATAAAAAATTAAAATAAAAGAAAACGACTCGGGAAAGTAATGAGATGGTTAATTTATTTCCATGCTGTATCCAAAAAGAAATATGGAGAACTGCTTTCTCAAAATCAGGAATTAATTTTCTCAGGTTTTCTCTTATTTTCCATTAATTAAATAAAAATATTTAAAGTACGATAATCTAAAAAATATATCATCATCCTAATTAATAAAAATCCTTAATTATTATTTTAACTTGGAAAAATATAAGAAATATCAGAAACATCCAAAACAAATTCTTTAAACTTCATTAGCTTAGGTAGTAGTGTAAAAAAGAAAAGCACATGATAGAAAAGTAAAAGGGCATATTGAATATTATTGAATCTAATATTTTGAATGATTTGAGTTTGCTGATTGTATGATAGTTGTTATATTTATTGTAAAATTATTTCCATCCTACTTAAAATCATGAGATTAAAAATTAGGGAAATACTTTAGAATAGCACTATTTTAGACTTTTCTTCCAAAGTTAGCAAACACATTCAATTCTTTCAAATATAACATTTGTGATATTGAATATTAACTTATTAACTTAAATACTAAGGCCTGACTCGTTCAAACGCTGTGGTTACGGTTGCGGTTGCGGGAGATTGCGGAACAGGCGATTGTGGTTTCAAACGTTATTAAGCGTTTTGAATGACTGGTTTAGCGGTTAAAAATTGGTGCGTTTGCGGGAGGTTTACGACTGTTTTACCAGCGGGTGCAATAGTGGTTGGAACATGATAAATATGATATATAATATATAAATGTTTAAAAACACCAAAATTTTTATTAAACTTGATTTATAATTAAAATTTATTAAAAAAATACTAAAATAATTATTCAAAAAACAAATAAATTTCATATTGAAATACTTATTCCTTTATGCATTTGTCTTTTCACCAAAAATTTAATCAAGTAATTTGATAAATGACAAAACATTTGCTTTAGGTCATAGATCTTTTCTCTTTTTTCTTAGTTCGTGGGTCAGTAGTTGCATCGGTAGGAATGGTCAAGTGAGAGTTGAGAAGAGTCACTGGTGATTTGTTTTAATATTTTTCACAAATAATCTTATTTTCTTAAATTTCTGATGAAATATTATATTTGTTTAGATTTTTTTGAACTTATGTGCGATGTGCCATTAAATTTACATCATATTTTCCGGGTTATTGTTAACTGAAATATTATTTTCTTCTAATTGTTTATTTATAATCTCTGCAATCGTATCCGTACTTCATTTTCTCCCATCCTTAATGAGTAAAATGGTTAAATGGAAGATACAACAAAAAAAAAAAAATTCATTATCATTGATTTCTTTTAGGTTTTTTTACAAAAAAAAAAAAAACTCCAACCGCAATCGCCCGCAACCGCAAACGCTTGCGGGAAGCAGCTTTTGGAATTCAGTGGTTTGGAGCGGTTGGGAGCGATTATGAGCGATTGGGAGCGGTTTGTGTGATTGGTTCCAATCGCTAGCAACCGCTACCACCCGCAAACGCAGCGTTTGCGGGAGGTAGCGGGAGAACCAGTCAACACCTAAAATTCATTATTTAAAAAGTACAATTCACGATTTTAAATTTTTCTGGCGAACCTTGTGTTGAGTCCTCATATCTGAAATCTCAATTTCTAAGTTCATCCTCATCAATTTCTAAGAGACGCGCCGGAACAATTCGTTTGTTCAATTCACCGTACTCCACTGTTTTAGCCGCTACTAGCTCCACCGTCGCAAGAATAACCCGACATGTACTCCAGACTCACAACGAGACTCTCCTCCTAATCGAATCATACAAAGAGAAAGGGTATGGAATTGATCGTGGTCCTCTCAAATCAATCCACTGGGAAGAGACCACCATCGCCGTCTCAGCTCGTTCCTACATTGACCAGTCATCTACTTAGTGTAGGCATAAGATCGAAAAAAGAGGGAGATCATTGAAGAGGAAGAGGAACAACGATGGAGATGGTGGTGAGAGACGGAGGAAATGAGCGAGAGCCATAGCAGCAGAGATTAGAGCTTTTTGCTGAGAGAGTCATGGTAACAGAGAAGAAGAAGATGAAATATGCGATGGAGACAATGAAGCTTTGTAAATAGATGGAGATTAGAAGGATTGATTTGATTAAGACTTCTCAAGCTCAACTTCTTCAGTATCTCAACTCTTCCTTTGATTCTTCTTTCTAACTGGAATAGATTATTAATTAAGCCAATAAAACAGCAGATGATGCTATAATTGTTGTTGTTGCAGACAAAAAAAGTGTTATGGGACGCAGTGTGAACTTTTTTTAACCATAAGAGATGGAAATTAGAAGGATTGATTTGACTAAGACTACTCAAGCTTATTTTCTTTCGTTTCTCAACTCTTTCTGCATCTAATGCTTACAATTTTTTTACTAAACATACAACTTGCAAATCCAAAGTTACTCATGTAAATGTTGGTTTCATATATTTAGGAATACCTTCAAAAATTCAAGATCGTCTTCGTAAACATTATGAAATCTTTCATAAACTTAGAAAAACATGTTTTAAAATCTCTTTATTTATCTTTTTTCTTAGGGAGATTCTCAAAAATAGCACCAAAATAAGTTTTTGTTCCAAACTTAGCACAACATCTCTAAAATTCCAAAAATAGCACCAATTAATCTTCTAAAATTAAATCCTAAATTCGAGATACTAAGCCCTACCCCTCAAAACTATACCCTAAATGTGAAATTGAGAACCCAAACATAAAAAAACAAATTCTAAAAATTAATTTTAAATATTTTAATGTGTTAAATAGTGCTATTTTTGGAAATTAATGAAATGTGTGCTATAATTGTCCTTAAAACTTGGTTTAGTGCTATTTTAAGGTATTTCTCTTTTTCTTAATGTATCACATATTACTCCATTAATAAGAGTAATGTATCAAAGACCCACCAATGTCCTAACTTTATGAAACCATTCTAAAATTTCAATGAGTTCTTCCTAAATTATTAGTAAGGAGTAATCTTTTTTCATGAAGGTTTTCCTGAAACTCGAGAAATTTTTCCTGAATCCTTCTTAATATTCAATGAATCCTTCATGAATTTAAATAAATGTTTTTATAATCTCTTTTTTATGTTTTACCTCAAATCTATCACAACTTACTCCATTAATAAGGGTAATAATCTATCAAAAGCTTACCTTGGTCTAATACAATACTCAATGGTCATGCTTTTGAATCTTTCTAGGGGTTGTAAACAGCTAGGTGGTCTAGGGTTCAGGAATGTGGATGATTTTAATTCGGCCTTGCTGGCTAAACAGCTTTGGGGTCTAATAGATGCTCCGGACTCCCTGTTTGCCAGGGTTTTTAGAAGTAGGTACTATAGAAATACGCATCCGTTGGATCCAATTAGGTCTTATTCCCCATCATATGGATGGAGAAGTATTTGTTCCGCTCGCTCTCTGGTTAATAAAGGACTTATTAAACGGGTTGGATCCGGGGACACCATTTCCATATGGTCAGATCCTTGGGTGCCAGCTCAATCCCCGAGACCAGCTTTAAGTAGGGGCCCGATAAAGGACCTCTCCCTTCAAATGACTCATTTAATTGATCGTCAGTCTAACACTTGGCGGATGGACATGCTCAATGAGCATTTTGCTCCAGACGATGTGGTTTTGATCCAGGCTATACCTTTAGGAGGTAACCAGAGGGCTGATCTTTTCGGTTGGCATTTTACGAAAACAGGGCGGTATACAGTCAAATCGGGCTACCACACTGCACGACTTGATGCAAAACGGACTTTCATGACCTGTGGTTCGGGGCCGGAAATTACATCCCTTCTAGCAAGCGTTTGGAGGGTCTGTTTCCCTCCTAAAATTCAACACTTTATGTGGCAGGTTCTATCTGGTTGCATTTCGGTTTCGGCTAATCTAGGACGTCGTGGTATTGCATGTGACATAGGATGTGTTTGTTGTGGAGCGGATGAGGAGACAATAAATCATGCAATTTTTGTTTGTCCTCCTGCTCGTCAGGTGTGGGCTTTAGCCCATGTCTCGGTGGGCCCACTTTCCTTTCCGACGGAATCCGTGTATGCAAATGTGGATCATTTCTTAGGGCAGCAAAATCCAGGGAGTATTATTGTGGCTTTTCCTTGGCTTATGTGGTATATTTGGAAAGCTCGGAACGTCCGCGTTTTTGAAAATATTGTGGAGAAACCGGAAGATATAGTTAGGGTTGCAGAAGGAGAAGATACAGGTTGGCAGAAGGCTCAATTAGAAAATGATATCGACAATTCTCATCCTATCCCTACGGCTCTTCCGGTTTCGGCGGACACGACCTCACTTCCAACTGTTTTTACGGGTTACCGCTGTTTCATAGATGGGTCCTGGAAAGCATGAGACCAATTTGCAGGCGCTGGATGGTGTTGTACCTCGCTACAGGCTGCGTCGCCGCTGATGGGCGCTAGGAGTTTTCGCCGATGTCTATCTCCATTACATGCCGAAGCTGAAGCTTTCCTGTGGGCGATGCGATGCATGATTGGCCATGATTTCCGTGACGTGGCTTTCTATACGGACTGTGCAGATTTGGTGAAGATGGTGTCTTCTCCCTCTGACTGGCCAGCTTTCTCGACGTACATGGACGACATCATGATGGATAGGGAAGAATTCTCATCTTTTTCTATATCTTATGTTTCAAGAAAAGCTAATGTTAATGCGGACTCTTTGGCACGCCAAGCGCGCACCTCTCCGCATCATGTTCTGTTTGTAACAATTTTCCTTCCTATTTGCTCGTTTGAGCTGATCTTTTGTAGACAAAAAAAAAAAAACAAATCTATATAATGAAAATAAATTTATCATCATAGCTAACCTGCAAGTAACAGTTGCATTTTTTTGTTGTATATTTCGTAACATATTTTATATTCGATTCTTTTAATAAAAAAATTCTTCAGTTGTATCTCTTTACAAAGTTGCCAATGTAAAGCTGTGTTTATTCAAATGCTGAATATATATTTGTGTTTATTTAAATGCTCAAGATCCAACGACCATGCAGAAAAGAATATCCCCTATATATTAAAAGAGAAGCATTTTGTTGAAAATGATGATGTGTCGTCACCAGAGCAATTTGGAGATTTAATTGCAGTTAAACATCTCAAGATAAACATATTTACAAAAACAAGCTTTTTGATTTAAATGTGTCATTACAATCTATAAATAAATGTTTATTTCATTATTATTTACATAAATATGCCATTAGAATATATATAGGTGAGGTTTCTATCTATTAGTTTAAAAAAACATAAGACTTTTATATGTTAAAACCATAAAACATAATTCAATATTTAATTATCATATTTCATAACATATTTAATTATTAAAAAAGTAAATTACATTTCACAAACTATTAAAAATTTATTCATCTATTTAACTATTTGAAATGTAAAACTTATTCTCCGAATTAAAAAACAATCTGATGACTATTCAAGTATATTTAAAATAATAATTATCACAATAAGCTTAAAAATAAATTACATTTCATAAACAATTTTAAATTTGTTCACCAAATTAAATTTTTGAAAAACAAAAATACGTCTCTTATTTAAAAATTTCAAAGATTATTCAAATATATTTAAAATTTTCTCATAAAATAACTACCACAATAATCATAAAAATAAAATATTGACTTTTTAATAATTTAATAATAATATGATTCAAAGATATTAACATGATATTGAATTTTTTGAAAACCCCAGACATTCATTTTTCCTATAAATTTTCACCACTACTATATTTTTTATTATTATTTACCATTTTATACCTTTTCTCATGGTTTTTTTTTTTTTTAACTTAGGATGGGTTTAATTATATTAGTCTAAAACATTGTCTTATCAATTTAATGTTATATCAATGTAGATAATAATGTGAAATGGAAAATATATGAATTTTATTTTAAATTCATTTCCACATTTCACGGGTGAAATACATTTTTACAAAAAATGATTAAATGCAAATTTGAATAAAGCAAAAAAGAATATGAATAAAACTATTATTGTGACACCTTAGATCTAAAATAATAATTTTACTTCTAATGAATTTATTTGAATCGATTTATCCCGCAGGTAGTGCGGGTTGTTACCTAGTACATTTTAAAGCTGTAGCATATTCAATTTTTCGTCCAAGAAATATCCATTTATATCATATTTTAAAATATAGCAGATGTATATTGTTTTAGAAAATTGCTTTCTAAAATCTATTACTTTTCTAAATATTTAAATTACATAATATTACAACCCTTGATTTTTTTTTTACACCACCCGCCTATAAAACATGTATATATATTACCTAGAACAAATGATCTTGTATTAATAGTTTAGCGAAAACAACATCGACTATATAAGATCAATGAAGATTAATAACATGCTGCGTCAAATACCCAAAAGATGGTATGACGTGAACCTTTAAAAAGTAAAAATTAAAAATGAAACTAGCTCGTTGTCCGAAATGATGCAACATGATACATATAATTCTTCTTTAATATGAAAAGAAAAATGGAAAGTGGCTCGTTGACATTGCATAAACGTTCTTGCACGTCTCTCACACTAGTATCGTGTAGACATGCTTCCACGATTTAGTTGGAAAGAGTCCAGAAGGACAGGGAAAAAGGAATAGTACAGCTGCACTTTGCTATAAAAACCCATGCGCCCATTCATTACAACACAAACCAAAACAAGAGACACTAACCAACATAGGCGTTGGTAAAGAAAACTATAATCAAAATGCGATCTTCTTCTAAAATGGGGCCTTCAGCCCATCTCATTTGCGCCCTAGGAGTTATCATCATGGCAACAATGGTTGCTGCATATGAGCCATACACGTATAGTTCTCCACCACCACCGTACTCTTCCCCATCTCCAAAGGTAGAATACGAGTCTTCGCCACCACCATATGTTTCTCTACCACCACTACCATATATCTCTCCATCGCCTAAGGTTGAATACAAATCTCCTCCTCCACCATATGTCTACAGTTCCCCACCACCACCACCATACTACTCACCATCCCCCAAGGTTGAATACAAGTCACCTCCCCCACCATATGTTTACAACTCTCCACCACCACCATATTATTCACCATCCCCTAAGGTGGACTACAAATCTCCTCCCCCACCATATGTTTACAGCTCTCCACCACCACCATACTACTCACCCTCTCCTAAGGTAGACTATAAGTCTCCCCCACCACCGTATGTTTACAGTTCCCCACCACCACCTTACTACTCGCCTTCCCCTAAGGTTGAGTACAAATCTCCTCCACCACCATATGTTTACAGTTCCCCACCACCACCATACTACTCACCATCTCCTAAGGTAGACTACAAATCTCCTCCACCACCGTATGTTTACAGTTCTCCACCACCACCATACTACTCACCATCCCCTAAGGTAGACTACAAGTCTCCACCACCACCATATGTCTACAGTTCTCCACCACCACCATACTACTCCCCATCCCCTAAGGTTGTATACAAATCTCCTCCACCACCGTATGTTTACAGTTCTCCACCACCACCATACTACTCACCAGCCCCTAAGGTAGACTACAAGTCTCCACCACCACCATATGTCTACAGTTCTCCACCACCACCATACTACTCCCCATCCCCTAAGGTTGTATACAAATCTCCTCCACCACCATATGTTTACAGTTCTCCTCCACCACCATACTACTCTCCATCCCCTAAGGTAGACTACAAGTCTCCTCCACCACCATATGTTTACAGTTCTCCACCACCACCATACTACTCACCATCCCCTAAGGTAAACTACAAGTCTCCACCACCACCATACTACTCACCATCCCCTAAGGTAAACTACAAGTCTCCACCACCACCATATGTGTACAGTTCTCCACCACCACCATACTACTCCCCATCCCCTAAGGTTGTATACAAATCTCCTCCACCACCATATGTTTACAGTTCTCCACCACCACCATACTACTCACCAGCACCTAAGGTAGATTACAAGTCTCCTCCACCACCATATGTCTACAGTTCTCCACCACCACCATACTACTCCCCATCCCCTAAGGTTGTATACAAATCTCCTCCACCACCATATGTTTACAGTTCCCCACCACCACCATACTACTCACCAGCCCCAAAGGTAAATTACAAATCTCCACCACCACCATATGTTTACAGTTCTCCACCACCACCATACTACTCGCCTTCTCCTAAGGTGTACTACAAGTCTCCACCACCACCATACGTCTACAGTTCCCCACCACCTCCATACTACTCACCAGCCCCTAAGGTACACTACAAGTCTCCACCACCACCATACACTTCTCCTTCTCCTAAGGTGTACTACAAGTCTCCACCACATCCTCATGTATGTGTTTGTCCACCACCTCCTCCATGTTATTCTCCATCCCCTAAGGTTGTGTACAAGTCTCCTCCACCACCATATGTCTACAGTTCTCCACCACCACCATATTACTCCCCATCCCCTAAGGTTGTATACAAATCTCCTCCACCACCATATGTTTACAGTTCTCCACCACCACCATACTACTCACCAGCACCTAAGGTAGATTACAAGTCTCCTCCACCACCATATGTTTACAGCTCCCCACCACCACCATACTACTCCCCATCCCCTAAGGTAGACTACAAGTCTCCACCACCACCATATGTCTACAGCTCTCCACCACCACCGTACTACTCACCTTCTCCTAAGGTAGACTACAAATCTCCTCCACCACCATATGTCTACAGTTCCCCACCACCACCACCTTATTACTCTCCCTCACCAAAGGTTGAATACAAATCCCCACCTCCTCCATCGTATTCACCTTCTCCAAAAACTGAGTATTAAACCTCATGATCCTCATCTTCGTATTCCTATTATTAAAACAATAAATGCCAGTCTAAACTAAGCTACTGAATTTTATTTTATTTCTTATTTCCTTTTGTTCTTGATGCTACTTGTATCTTTAAAGTTTCTTTGGATTTGGATTAAAATTTGGCTACAAAACCTTCATATGGTTTCATGTTTTTTCTTTAATATGTGTTAAGATTGCTTGAAATCTGTATGAAGAATTCCTTCGCGAATTTGAATTTGTAGTGTGTATTCTTGACTTTATAACTTTGGATAATAATTTATCGATCCGATCCTCTTGTATGGAATGTATACCTAATTTGAATGGATAAATAGAAAGTTGAATTTCTTAATGTTGGAAGTGTTACCCCCAAATTATAGAACTCGAGGCATAATACTAATTGGAAAATATAAAGTCAACTAAATAAATGAGAAATATTATATAATATGAGAAAGTTTTCTCCTAACTTTGCAAAACATGGCGACATTTGACAGCGTATATTTCCAACACCTGTCATTACTTCTTATTTTTAATTATTTTAATTCTTCTTAATTACTACATACATTATTTTTCATATTCACTAAATTTAAATGATATTTCTGTACTAAAAAATATATTGACATTTATGCAATGTCTTTTTAGTAATTATATATAGATATCATTTATCAATATTTCATATAATTACCATAAAATTATGATTTTGCAAATAAGAAAGAACTAAATATTATTATTATAATTTTGGACAAAATAAATTTTCCATAATTAAGGATTTAAATACTAATATCATAATTTTGGAAAAATATAATGTGATGGTTATTAATTTTTTTACTAATATCAAGGTATAAAATTATTATAATATTATAACAATTATTTGTTGATTGTGGCAAAAGATCAAATCAATTCATTCTAAAATTATTTCAAGATATAAAAACAATGTGATATTTTACTTTTCTTTAATAGTAATCATTATCACAATTTATTGCATATTAATTCTTAAAATGTATCTCCCATGATGTTTGCAAATTTTTTTAAAACAAATCTTTCATCATATGAATACACTTTAATGTATTAATCACAATACAATTTGTATTTTACAAAAAAGAAAAAACACAGTCACAACCTATGGTATATTTATTCTTTGAAATGTAACCATAACCTCTCATGATGTTTTACCAAAAAAAAAAAAAAACTGGAAAAACTCTCATACTACTACAAATTTATCTATAAATAGCTACAAAAAAATCTTCATCAAACATCATATTCTACCTCTCACAAAATTTTCTGAATTTTGTAATAGTTAACTTTTTCCTTTATGTGATATTTGTAGGTTTTGAAATAAATAAGTTGAGTCGAAATTTTAGAGCATATATAGAAGTGAACATGTGAAATGTGGTTATTCATTAGAAAGAGTTAGATGAAGAACGCCTTAGGAACATAACATATTCTCACTTGTAAATGTTGTTTCGAATGCCTATTTTGTATATCAAAATTGTAATTTATTTTTCTTTTGATCCATTTGATAACTTTTTAATATAAAATTTTTAGTTTTAGATCATAATTCATAAACCCTAATAGATTTTATATTTTAGTCATAATATTTATGTTACTTATTACCTATGAAAATGAGTTTAAACAAATATTAACTGTTTCTAATACTATTACTTTAAATTTGTTCCTTAACGTTACAACTATGTTTGTATGTATTTATTAACTTTCTTTCCGGTAACCATTTCGATGGTCATTTATTTTATTTATAGGTTATGACTTCTGATGAGAAAGGTTTTGGTAGGGTTTATAGACGAAGAAAATTTGGACGTCTAGCTGATATATATCTCATGATATGGGTTTCCAAAGCCATGTGATTCTTCCAAATTCAGTTTTTATTTTCTTAGACAATTTAGTCTTAATTATTTTTTAAAAATATAATTAACATCTAATTTCTTTTCACAACATTATTGTTTGGATTATACTATGTATGCATTTATTTTCTCTTCTCATATGTTCCATTATTTTTCCTAGCCATGATCGATTGTTGATGATGTGATGATAGTGCTTACCCGCAAGCAGAGCAAGGCAATGAGATTTGACCATGTGTGCACGTTTCATCAATACGCATTTAACAAGACTCACCTCTACCATGTGTTTATCAAGTCGAAGATCCAAAGATCACCCTAAGGTAATCCCAATTGCATTCTAGAGAGAGAGACAGAGGGAAAGAGAGAGAAAAATAATGTATTGGAGAAGTAGGAAGTTTTGAGTTATCTCTTCTTCCATCCATCACAAGATTTTAGAAATAAAAACATAGAAAAGAAAAATATTATCTTGTGAACAATTATTTTATGGTCTCTTAGGTTATGCAGTTAACACTAAAAAAGTAGTTCAATATTACGATGGTATGTTTTTACTCTTTTTTGTTGGTCATTTTGAGTATAATACAACATATATATATATATATATATATATATATATATATTTTTAAACAGAAAAGTATAACAAAAAAAAAAGAAAATTTTATTTGATATAATGATATATCAATATATATTAATAACATTTATTACTCAATTCTAAACTAAAATTCAGTTTGCATTTAGTATGTTCAATAGATATAAAGTACGTGATAAAAATATAGAAATATCTAACACAAAGAATTCTACTTCTAGAACACAAATGCATTTGATGTCATTTGTATAATTCATTAAGATTGAAATATTTAATTGTTAAAATATTCAAATTATAATAATAAAACTTTTTATGCATGCTGGTAATATATAAATATGAAAATTATTTATGCTACCTTTAGTTATCTAATTAATGAAATTATTACAAAGAGAATGAAGGAAAAGCATGAGTTTCAGCTCAAGAAAAGATTATTCGAGAAATTCAAGCTACTGTCTCGTCCTTCTTGGAGGTTATGATCGAACTTTCATAATGATCGAACTTTCAGAAGGATGCATCAAAGTAATTTGCAGGTACCTTATCTGTTACAAAATAACATTTTACTTTCTAATTTTTTTATATGATTGATTTCATCTGATTTATCATTCCATTTTTCATTGTAGATGTGGACATAGGTTTTGTTACAAATGTGGAGCTAAGGCTGGAGATTGCGAACATCATTTTTACAATATCTTTCCCACAAGGGCATCAGAGCAGTAGCTTACCATCGATCTTGCGGTTGACTTACTTTTGGTTTTGGTACTTATATTAATTAGATTTTTTTTTTTTTTTTGCTTCATAAAATAGTATGATTAGTTTTGATATGATAGGATTAAATTAGGAGCAAACTTAAAATATATTCCGATTACCTTTGATTTTCTACCCTAATGCGCTTAAAGATGAAAGATTGTTTTAACTTATTTTCTGCCGGACAATTCTTGGGTTCACCATAGGAGAGTGAACCTCTCTTATTCACCCTTTTTTAATTAAGGAAACAAATTATTAATTAAAAAATAAAATCTTTATATAATTCAATTTTAATTATAAACATTATTTTATAATTTTAACATCTAAATCCAATTTACATTTTTATAAATCCAAACCGACATATAATTGTGTAAATTAAATCCTAACCACTCTTTTATAAACCTAAATTGAAATACAATTTTGTTTAATTGTAAAATCTAAATTCTAACCACTCTTTTCTTTTATAAACCTAAATCGTTATATAATTTTCTTTAATTGTAAAATCTAAACCCTCACCGCTATTTTATAAACCCAAACCGACATATAAATTTCTTTGATTGTAAAATCTAAATCCTAAACCCTAACCACTCTTTTGTAAACCCAAACCGACATATAATTTCATTTAATTATAAAATCTAAATCCTAAACACTAACCACTCTTTTGTAAACCCAAATTGACATATAATTTCGTTTAATTATAAAATCTAAATCCTAAACCCTAACCACTCTTTTGTAAACCCAAACCGACATATAATTTCGTTTAATTATAAAATCTAAACTCTAACCACTATTTTGTAAACCCAAATTGAAATATAATTTCATTTAATTGTAATATCTAAACCCTAATCACTATTTTGTAAACCCAAACCAACATATAATTTTGTTTAATTGTAAAACTAATCTCTAATCATTCTTTTATAAACCAAACCGACATAATTTCTTTATTAAAAAATCTACAGAATTTGTTTACTTAATTTGTTTTGTCTTTTATTTTAATTTTAATTTATTTTATTAAATATGATATGACACGGTGTTTTGTTGTATTTTGATTGATTAATTAAGAGGGGTGAATAAAAGAGGTTCTAAATACGATTTCTTCTAATCAAATTGTGTTTAATTAATTTTGAAAATATACATATTATAGTGTTTAACATTTATAACTAAATATTGTGTTAAGGATTAATATCAAATAAGTTTGTTTTAAGAATATTTTCCTTCATGTACGTACCCAATTCTAGTCTTATTATTATATATGCAATTGATTGAGTTTCTTACTTTTCAAATATTTACTTTCATTCTCGATAACTTTTCATTATTATATTCTAACTTTTGCAATTATAATGTTACACTGGTTAAAAAAAAAAAAGTATAATATCAATCACTAATCCTTTTTGGTTTTTGCTTAGGGTGTTCCTTCTCACACTTATCCCTTGGTATTTATTTATTATATTTTATTTGGTCTTTTGCGTTACTTGTTCGATCTCTATTTAAATTTATAAATTTCATCGAATCTCCTTCACAATAGTTGATTCTGGTCTGTGAATTGTGAATAAATATGCAACGTATAAGCCAACAATTTGCATCGAGCTTTCAGATTGTGGTTACCCGAAATAGTATCAGATATGCTTATAAACAAGCAAAGGAAGCTATAGTTTCTAAATCCAGCAGGCTTGGGAAGAATCCTCCTCGCCGAGCGAAGTCTACTCGCAAAACGACTTGCGGTATCTGTTTAGATGATAATATTGACGCTACTCAGATGTTTTGTGTTGATAAATGTTGTCATCAATTCTGTTCCAAGTGTGTGAAACGACATATAGAGGTGAGGCTACTTGAGGGAAGTGTGATTAGATGTCCTCATTACCGTTGCAAGTCCAAGCTGACTTTTGGAAACTGTGCTTGTCTTTTGACACCTGAACTAAGAAAGATGTGGCAACAAAAGATCAAAGAGGACACGATTCCTATAGCAGATAGAGTTTATTGCCCAAACCCGAGGTGCTCGGCTTTAATGTCGGTAAAAGAGCTTTCTATATCTATTAAAGAACCTGGTGTAATTAGGAGATACTTTTCTAAATCTACAACAGAAGCTAGAGTTAGAAGACACTGCTTCGAAAGCCGTCAACTCCTTTGCATTAAATGTAAAGTTCGGTGGCATAGTGACTTGTCGTGCGGCGATTTCAAGAAACTGGGTCCAAATCCTACTGCTGATGATATAAAGCTCAAAGCTTTAGGAAATCGGAACATGTGGCGTCAATGTGGAAAGTGCAAACAGATGATCGAACTTTCAGAAGGATGCATGAAAGTAACTTGCAGGTATCATCTCTATTAATAACATCTGAATTGCTATATATGTTTTTATCTGATATTTTTTTTCTTATAATAATGTTTTAATCAAATTATATTTTTTATTGTAGATGTGGACATAAGTTTTGCTACCAATGTGGAGCCAAGGCTGGAAGTTGTCATCATGGTGCTCGCCATGTCTATCTTCCAACGCCATAACATCCGCTTGCGCCTTCACCAGAGTGCCTTACCATCATGTGCATGACTTAGTATTTTGTTTTGGTTCTATATTTTACTTGCTTCAAAAATTAGTATGACCGGTTTTGTGGGTTGTTGATAGGGATTAAGTTTGAAGCAAACATAATTACAAGTTCGACTGTATGGTTTTTTCCCAACATTTATAATTAACTTATTACCCTTTCTCAATTTTATAAAGTTCATCAGCTTTACGGCCACTAGACAACCCAAGCCGTCGCGGTGACCTGATATATATTGACAATGTTAAGCGGTGAAAATTTAGACTTGCAAGTTTACAGAATGAAGAATAATTATTACATATTTATAAAATAGATTAAGATCTGCATAAATACACGGATTTTAAAAAGGTGAATTAATATAAATCATATACATACTTTATAGAACTTAATGACTATATAATTAATTTCTTATTGTTTTAATAAAAAGCTTTATCGTTATTTTAAAACGGACTAAAACATTCTACAAATTGCAATTGAATTTTTAGATTCATAAGTAATTTTTTTTAAAAGGTAAAGTTGAATTATTTGAAGTAAGATATGTTATATCGTTATTATACTTTTTTAGATTGTTTCGCGAACAAAAAAGTACAGTAGTCTGAAGTATGTCATTCCTACTACCTTAGGGCATGTTTATAGGGAGATCAGTTTAGGGTGTTCTTAGTATATAAATATTGTAAAAATAATGTAAGATCAGTAGTTAAGAACTTTTGTTAAGAAGTTAGTTATTGGGAGAACATGGGTAAGATCTTAAGATTTAATAATATAATATTTTTATAGAAATTTAAAAATGTTTAATAAATACATAGATTAATGTTTAATAAATAATTTAAGAATGTTTAATACTATTTTATAATATAATGTTTGTTAATATTCTTAAACATATTACAATTATAAAAATTTATAAAATAACATTTTAATTACAAACTTATAAAACTTTTACTAAATTTCAAAAAAAACAAACATATTACTTAATTAATTAAACAAGACAAACATTTTATTTAATTAATACATACATTAATGACCAACCTGGAACCACATATCATTAAACAGAGAGTTCATGAGTTTGGATACTGCAGCAATATTAAAAACTAACGGCTTTGTCTTCTCTGTAATAATGGGTTTCATTTCAGATAGAAGATACAATTTATACCTCAATGCAAGGCATTGAGACAGAGATGTGAAGGTCGTTGCCCTCAGCTTGAATTATGGTGATACAGTGTGAGCTCTCCACGTTTTGAGCAGGGTCTTGGCCAGTGGCGATGAACACAGCGCTGACAATATTGCTTGCATGAGCATTGAACCCACCAAGAGAACCCGCCATGGCTGAACCAGTAAGGTTCTTGAGCACGTTAAGCTCAACAAGAGCCTCCACGCTAGTCTTCAACACTTTCTCCACAATCTCGGCCTTAATAAAAGCTTCACAGACAACATGCTTACCACGTCCTAAAATCCAGTTTGCACCCGAAGCCTTCTTGTCCGAACAGTAATTCCCTGAACACCACAACACCAAATTAATCAAAAAGACTCGAATTTAATTCGAAAATCAAGACAATACCACATAAAGAAAAAAGAGTTACCTGAGATGCCAACAACATCCATGTCAGGAAACTCGGTCTTTATGAAATCCAAGACATTCTGAACACCTTGGAGACTATGTTCATCCCCATAGCATCACCAGTACCACACGCAAACCTCGGATATAGATTCCTTCCAGCAATCGTGCATGTAATCTTCTGAAGCCTAGCAAATCTACTCGATCTATCCATTATACAATAAAAGCAAAAACAAGTCAAATCACCATACTAGCTCTAATAGTAGAAAGGGACAAAGTTTCTCAAAACTCACTTGTTGAAAATGAGAGACAATCTCTCGAAATTAACAGGATCTTCGAGATAAAACATGGCAGCAGCAGCTCTCGTTATATTAGGGAACTTAACAACATGAGCTCTAGTCATTGCATCTTTCATCAGAACACTAACAACACCACCAGACAAGTGAATAGCTTTACAACCTCTATTAGTACTAGCAACCAAACAACCTTCAGTTGTAGCCATTGGCACTGAATAGTCAACACCATCGAGCAGCAAAGGTCCCGCAATTCCCACTGGGATCTGAACATACCCAACTGGCATCTCACAGCATTGCCCCAAAATCGAATCGTAATCGAAACCTTCCAATGGAAGACCGGTTAACGACTTACCGGTTATCCTCTGAACCGCTTCTCTCCTAATCACTGCAGCTCGTTTGCAATCTCTGAGCTTCGTCTCCAATGAGTAAGACGGGATGGTTCCTTGGACCACCCATTTAACAATCTCTTCATCTTCCACCGAAACAAGATCCGAGTCAGGGGAACGATGAACAACGGAGCAATCTAGGGCTTGACCACAGGGGACACAACGGAGATCGGTCGCCTCGGTGTTTCAATGGCCGGACAGAGGAGACGACGGTGAGGGAAAAAAAATCTTTCGCCGTTTAGCTTTTCTTTTTCGCGAGAGAAGAAGAACAAAATTATGTTCGAAAGAAATGAATAATAAAACGAAAGTTTCTTTCCAAGAGTGACACGTGGCCCTTAGATCAGATGAAGAACTGATCTTATTCAAGATCAATTTGGCTGATCTTATGGATACTGTTCAATTAATTTCAATTTTAAAATACCCAAGATCACCCTAACTGATCCACCTATAAATATGGCCTTATTCCAAATTTTTGAATTTTACATAAAGATAAAAGTAAATAATATCTTTAAAAATTAGAACACTAAAAGCATGTGTATTGCACATATCTGACGCAGGATCTGAAGAATAAAAAAAATAAAGAAATGAGGAAAAGGTGGAGAGATAAGACTATCCTCATTGATAGTCCTTAGATGTTTCTTAGGAAATTTCTTAGGTATAGATATTAATTATTAATGAAAAAAAAGCTAAGGATTGTAAGAAACGTTTCTAATTTTAGAACCAAAAGAAACGTTTCTTAGTGGACAGGTGGTGCGATATGAATGGTGAAATGAGATTAATGGGGTAAATTTTTTTGGCATTTCTCTTTCATTTTCGTGTGTTCTCTCTTCATGTTGTGTGTTATGTTTTTATTTTTTAGGGGGGTATATTCAAACCATGATTTTGGAGAATTTGATGGGATTTAGGAAATTTAGAATTTTGATAGATTTTAAGGAAGTTCATATGATTTTCTGTAAAATTCTTTTAAATCCCACCTAAAACCATGAGATTTGGATTTCGTATTTTTAACTAAACAAATCTTCCGAATCCTAAAAGTTATTAAAATCCTAATCCACAAAACTGTTTTGAATATCAGTGGATTTTAAAGTAGATTTTTAAATCATCATTCAATAACAAGAGATTTTAATGGATTTTAAAGTAGATTTTTAAATCATCACTCAATAACAAGTGATTTCGAAGACTTTTTAAAATACATGATTGAATAACATAGATTTGTAACTCTTACACAAATCACTTAAAATGTCAAGTTGAATACACCCCCTTAATGTTTTGTGTTTTAATTTAAATGTTATATGTTATTTTATGTTTTTATTATTAAAATATGTTGCTATGATATATAAAATAATTTTGAATATTTTAAGTTATTAATTATTATTTTACTATATTTATTACTAAGAAACACCTTAACTTGGTTCTACCAATAATCAACAAAATTTTTCTTTTTTCTTAACAAAGTTTCTTCTTCCCTTTTTATTATTAACAATTGCCTTAAGAAACAACTAAGAAACACACTAATAAGGATAGTCTAAGAAAACTGTGTCTCTGCCAAACCTTATTATCGGTCATCCTCAATTTGAGGGTCTCAAAGCTTTTTTTTTAAATATATATATATATAATTTTATTATTTAATTAAATTTATTGTCTATGACCAATTAAAATAAGACAGTTGGAAGGTTTTTCTCACACCTGGATCTTTGAGTATCTTTGCAGAGATACTATATGTGAAAATTTAATTTTTTCTCTCCTTCTTTTTATTTATTATTATTATTATTTTCTGATACTCATCCCCACAGTATACGGGATGAGAATGCTCTTAAGACCTTGGATCTACAACTGTCAACTATTTATTGGTTGAGTAAAGAAAAAAGAATAAATAATCAAATAAAAATAAAAGTATTATTATTTAAATCTTTTAACACTCAAACGTCAGTATAACCGATGCATTTGTTCTAAGGGGGTAGGCGTGGGCGCTAATACCCGTTACCCGTATTCGACCCGTTACTCGGCTCGTACCCGTCCCAAAAAAAGGGTACCCGCAACTTTAGGGTCGAGTAAAGTGTATTATAATTATATTACCTGTGAGTAAGGGACGAATATAGGGTATTAGTTTAGTTTTCAATACCCGTCCCGTTACTCGTCCCTTTACCCGTTTTATTACCCGACCCGTAAATACCATTTAATATTTTGTATTATTATTATTTATTATTAATTTATAAATATATTATTGAGTTAAAGTGAAAGCCTAAGTTCAGCTTAGCCTAATTGAAATGATATATGCAACGTCCAGTTGAATTAATATTATTTTTATTTTTAAAGTTTATAATTTTATATTTTTTGGAACTATATGTTGTATACATTTATGAGTTTTTCCTTTTTCGGATTTTAGAATATAAAACTATTATTACAATTATTGATAATTTTTTTACCGAGTACTCGTTTTTCCGGATAATAGTAAAAGGTCGGGTATTTAAAGGGCCAACTATTTTTTACCGGGTATCTGTTATTTAAGGGTCGAGTACGAGTAATTTTTTTCTATTACCCATTAGGATCGGGTCGGGTAAAGGGTATAAGAAAATTCAAGGGTACCCATCCCGTGCCCAGCCCTAGAGGGGGGTGTACTCAAAACAGAATTTGGGAGGATTCTGGATTTTAGGAAATTTATAGTGAGTTTTTAAGGTAGTTTGGTGGATTTATTATTATTTTCTATTTTTGAAAAAAAATAGTTTGTCATTTGATGAGATTTGGTGGGACTTAAGTGGGTTTTTAAGAGATTCTCAAGTTCAAACGAAAGGTGTTCATATAGCATAACACAATGGGTTTGAATGGTAATTGTATTTAGGGCGGCCAAATCCATCTGCAGTTTGGACCATTCCATTTTTTAAGCGGACTACAGAACGATGCGGACTAACTCTATTGTATGCAAAAGCTGTCCGCTGCGGTCTTGTCTCTGCTTTATATGGACCGCACCACTACGGACTACATTTGCTTAGGGTCTGAATGGTGACTGCGGTTGAGCGGCCAAATCCGTCAGCGGTTTAGACTGCCCCAAAAATAGGGCAGCCAGCAGACCGCTGCGGACCAACTCTATTTGTACACAAAAACGGTCCGCAGTTGGTCCGCCGCAGTTTTCTTTCTATTATCTTTAGATCGCACCGCTGCGGACTGCATTTGATGAATGGTGCATAAAGCGGTTTAATCCGCTAATGGATTTGTCCATCTTGACCGCTGTAACCATTCACATCCTTAGGGTCTGAATGGTAACTGCAGTCAAGGTGGCCAAATCCGTCTGCGGTCTGAACCGCTCTATTTTTAAGGCGGACAACAGACCGCTGCGGACCAAATCTATTTGTATATAAAAGCGGTTTGCAGTTGGTCCGCTGCAGTTTTGTCTCTGCTTTATTTGGAGTGCTCCACTACGGACTACATTTGCTGAATGGTAAATAAAAAGCGGTCCACTCCGCAGATGGATTTGTCCGCCCCAACCGCTGCAACTATTCACACCCTTCATGGTAAATAAAAAGCGGTTCAGACCGCAGACGGATTTGTCTGTCCCAACCGCTGCAACCATTCACACCCAATAAATACGTTGAACATATTCATATGTATAGAGGTTGGTTTTTGGTTTTTTGGCAATTTGATCCAAACAGCATAACTCAAAGATTTTAATCGAAAAGTACAAAACATAATTTAAAGATAAATTAAAACACTCATGCCCCCATATTCATAACACCGACACCACCGTAATTTGCATCATGAAGCTTTTACCCTAATCTCGAGACGTGAAGCCCATAATTAACACACAAGAAAAACAGAGAAAGAAGAAGAGAGAGAGCCGAGAAACGAGGGAAGAGAAGAGAACAAAGAAAGATAGAGGGAGAGAGTCCAGTATTTTGTAATTTGTAATTTTATTTTTAAATCAATCCTTCAAAAACACCTTCTCAAGGTGAAATTTTTAAAATAGGATTTTCCTTACAAAAATTTACCTAAAGTCTCTCACAATCACTATTATGTTTTTCTAAGAAAAAGAGAACTTGGTTTTGAATAACAGTGGATTTGTTATGATTTTAGCAAATTGTTGAATGAATAACAGTGGATTGTGAGTGATTTTGAATGATTTTTAACAAATTTCATATTCAATAACAGTTAATTTGAGATGTGATTTTAAAATCACTAGTTGAATAACAGGCGATTTTAAGAAAAATTACAAACCTTCCCAAATTCTGTTTTGAATACACCCCCTAAATTAATTCACTTTTTGAGAAATTGTATATATATCATTTTATTAAGTATTTGACCTTTTAGTAACAAAAGTTACTTATGTCTAACTCATGAGTATTAATTAGTGGATTATAATGGGAAAAATACATACTTTTTCAGGATTCCAAAATATGCATATTTTAGTAGAAATAGTTAAATAATTGATCGTGGACTTATCAAATATCACTTATAACGTAGCATACGGTTAAAAAATAAAGTCTTAAATTAAACAAACAAAAAAAAGTGATGGAAGGTGTTTCAAGACAACAACTATTAATTTAGGTGTGAATCCCAAACACATAGACCAATCTCATGTAAATAGTCTATGTAGAAGCCACGGGGAAAATAAAAGAAACCAAAACCACAATCGTAGCACCTAGCTAGCTAGGTCCCAGGATCTTACTTAGCCATGAGCTTTAATACTACTAACCCAAATATAAAAAGATAAAAAAGGACTATAGCAACCAACACATCCGTCAGCAATTGGCTACGATGAGAGCAACCTCCAGACTTCCATTCAGATCCACATTTGTAGCAAAACCTATAGCCACACCTAAACACATCAACCATGAAACATAAGCACATAGCATTACATCACAGAAGCCGAAAACATAATCAAATGGTCCCAAGAGGATTTGACACATAATAATAAGTAATAACTATAGAATGTGATTAGAGATGATACCTGCAAGTTACAACGGTGCGTTCTTGCGATAGTTTGATCATATGTTGGCAACTTCTACATTGACGCGACACTGTTGTACTAGGCTTTCGACCCAACGACCTTTTTTTGTACTCATCGCACGACAAGTTACTATGCCACAGAACTTTGCAGTTAATGCAAAAGGGTTTACGGCATTCATAGCAGCTTCTCCTAACTCCATCTTCAGTAGATTCAGTGAGCTCGGTCTTGGACATCACAGCCCAGCAGCTTGTATTTGGGCAATGGAATCTGTCACATACAGGAATTGATTCTTCTTTAAACCTTTGTTCCCACAGAACTTTCAGTTTAGGTGTCAAAAGATGAGCACAGCTTCTAAGATCCAGGCTTGATGTGCAGCCAACATGTGGACATCTTGGTACACCTCCCTGGTTTAGCCTCAGTTCTATATGTTGTTTCATGTACTCCATACCGAACTTATGACGGCATGAATCAACGCAAAACATCTTCTCAGCTCCAGCAGCACGGGGCGTAGTAGGTACGCTCACGTCAGAAACTATTGCTTCAAGTGCGAGATCAAAGACAAATTTAGTTTGACCATTAGTCACAAGAAGAGGGATGCTCGTTACAAATCCTTGTCTGATACGTTGCACATCATCCAACAACGAGGCGATTTTCTCATTCTTAGGCGCGGATCTCCCCATAACCTAATCATATTAAAAGGGCAAATTATCAATTAGGATACTGAAACAAACAAATACACATCATGATGAGAATCTTAACCGCCAAGAAAACTTACAAATTCGAAAATCTCAGGATCATCAAAGCAGATTGAGATATGATTGATCCCCAAGTTTAGGGCTTTGGTTAGTCCTAGCTTCAATGCCATAATGTCAGCCTCCCAAATTGAAAGGTCGGTCTCATCAAGTGGCCCCTTCATCTGAAACAAGAGATTATCACGATCGTCTTCTCTGCAAATTGCAACCCCAAATCCGGCCTGAAACCCCGTTGATCTCTGCCCCTTTCTCAAACCCTTGAAGTAAATGGTGTACGAGTCACAACTTATATCCCCCGGTGAGGGTTTTCCGGCGGGTTTTGGGGCATCTTCTCCTTCTTTCTTCATGTATTCCTTCTCCATATTAACAGATCTTTTTTTCTTGAGGCTTAAGGTTTAATGACTCGTAGTATATTATAATATATAGAGAGCAGAGGCGGCTCCAACTAAACAGGATATTAGCTTTTAGGAATACATGTTTTCTTCTTTTTTTGTGCCAAAAAAAAAAAAAAACATCTAAGAAAGAGAAAAAAAAAAAGTAATTCGCATAAACGAAGATTTTAATATGAAATATAGGATAAAATATTGAAAACAGTAAAGGAAACTTGCCGGGCAAGTAATGCTTCTGATTTCTCAAGTTGCATCAAAGTTCTTACAACGCTTAGTCTCAATCCACTACAGATTTTAACCAATTGGGCACAATTCCTAGAACAAACCCCAATTCTATTTTGTTTGAGTTATTTAGGTTAGTCCAATTCTATTTTTGCTAAGTTTGAGTATTTTTTTTAAACAATTTTGCGAAATTTAGCTGCTATAGATTCTATTTTGATAAGAATTAGATATTCACCCGCAGTACACCGCCGGATTATATTTTTTTTTGTTTAGAAATACAAAATAAAATTTGTATATATGTATATAATATATTTTGTATTTTTTAATCTACTACAGTTTTACATCAATACATTATGTAGTGTATAATTTCCAATTATCTACATGTAGTGGTTTATTATATACAAGTTAGGATATTCTTATTAATCATTAAATTTAATTTAGTCAACAAATACACTTTTTGTGATTTTTTTTTCATTTACAATGTAGAGATAATAGTATTACAGAATATATTCTATTTTTATAATTATATGAGTATATTATAATTTGACTTTGTCATTTTGGTTGTTTTATCTCTATATCATTTATTTAACACTTTTGTATTTATAGTTGTGCAAGTCGATTAAAATGGTGGAGTCTTTTTCTTTGAAAAGTTTGATTTATATCAATTGTTTCGTATTAGTGTAGATCGAAAATTTATATATTAATAATTTAATATATTAGCTACTTAAAAACACTTCGGTGAATAAGTAATTTTTTTTTTTTAACAATTTGTGTCAGTTCTGGTCCCAACTTAAAAAAAATAATAAAGTTATTATCATAAGTTTAACTACTTGGCTTTCAAATAGTTTTTTAGAGAATAGATTAATTAAATATAAATATTTAATGCTAATGGGTGTTGGTTTGATACTTTAGGAAATTTGATTAGGAGAAAATCTTTTTTTTTTTTTTGCCAGCAGATTACAAGATTGGCTCAAACGAGCCAATTAACAGGAAAATCATTCACAAAGGTAATTGGATGCGGCTCCATCCTAGCACGACGCGCCTGTTTGTCCGCACTACCATTTTGTGATCTGGAAATCTGGACTACAGAAATGATAAAAATTCATTCTTGTCTTCTTCAATCACATCCAGATATGTCTTGAAAGCAGGCCACTCGGAAGGCGAAGACACCATCTTCACCAAGTCGGAACAGTCTGTGAGAAAAACAACTTTCTCATTATCCGCACCAATCATACAGCGCATTGCCCATATGAGGGCTTCCACTTCGGCATGGAGGGGTGACAGGCTACGGCGAGAGTTAGAGGCACCCATAAGGGGAGATTCTCCCTTGGGAGAAATACAGTGCCATCCTCTACCTGTAAACTGGTCAGTCGCCTTCCAGGATCCATCCACAAAACATTGGTACCTAGTATCATAACCGTTCGTCGCATCGCTAGTATGAACCGTAGCCCTAGACGAATGCCGTGAGACACTCTGAGATAAGGGTCCAGGGGGATCCTCTTGGGCTAAAGACCAAAGCTTTGCTTCCTCGTCCGCTATCTGTAAAATTGCCAGTGGATTGGAATCCAAGTTGCTGAAAAGTTTATCATTTCTAGCCTTCCAGATATACCAGAGAATCCACGGAAACACCTCCACCGAAGGGGTGTCCTGAAGTCTCCAAAAAAGTGAATCCATGTTATCATAGATAGAATTTGAAGGGAAAACCCCCGAAGAAGTCGGGAATTGGGATAATCCCCAAACCTGTCGAGCCGGAGGGCATAAGAATAGGGTATGGTTTACAGTCTCCTCTGCTTCTCCACAGCTTAAACCGCGTCGCCGTAGATTAGCTGTTGTCGCCATGCATCCCGTGATGGCTTGCCACAAAAAATGTCTAAGTTTTGGTGGACACCGAACCTGCCAGACAAAAGCCTGAAGAGGGATAATATTAGGGCCTATAACATGGGAGTCGGTTTCCAGTTTTTTCCGCAGAGCTTGATATCCAGATTTAACTGTGTAAACGCCGATTTTTGTCAAATTCCAGCCCAAACTATCCGGTGTGGTGGGATTGCCAAGGGGTAAAGCAGAAATAAGGGCCACATCTTCCGACTCGAAGTAAGCCGAAAGCAAACACAAATTCCAGGAATTCGAACTCCTGTCAATGAAAGTTGCAACTCTAAGCGTTGGATCGACTGACGATCCTGAACGCAATGCTGGTCTCGGGGATTGAGTAGGAATCCAGGGGTCCGACCATACAAGAATGGAATCCCCAGAGCCTACCCGTTTAATGAGTCCTTTGTTTACCAGAGAGCAAGCAGAAATCATACTCCTCCAGCCATATGATGGGGAGTAAGATTTTATTGGATCCAAAGGATCAGAATGCCTATAATATCGTCCTTTGAAAACCTTAGCAAATAAAGAATCTGGAGCAGAAATCAGTCTCCAAAGTTGCTTAGCCAGCAGGGCCGTATTGAAATCATCCAGGCACCTGAAACCCAAACCTCCTTCCATTTTATCACTACACAGTCTATCCCAAGCGATCCAATGTAAACCTTGTGTTTCCCCTGAGGAGCTCCACCAGAAGTTGGAAATCGCACTAGTAAGTTTCCGTGTAACTGTTTTTGGAAGACAAAAACAAGACATAACAAAAGTCGGGACAGCGGTTGCAACCGATTTGATCATCACCTCCTTCCCCCCCCCCCGAGATAGTAACCTAGCAGGCCACCCACCAACCCGTTGTTGCAGACGATCGTGAACAAAGGAAAATATTTTCGTTTTTGACCCCCAAGACTCTCCGGAATACCCAAGTAGGAACTCATACCTCCCAAAGTAGTAATACCCAATATGCCTTTCAAGACCTCACGTACTCCCACATCTACTGTGTGTCCAAATTGAATCGAGGACTTCTGAAAGTTAATTCGCTGTCCCGAAATTCGTTCATACTGTCTGAGAACCCCTAGAATAACTTCACACTGTTCCTTCGTAGCCCGACAGAAAAACAGACTATCGTCTGCAAACAATAAATGCGAAATCGCCGGACTAGCAGTTGACACCCTAATACCCGTAATGAATTTAGTCCTTTCTGCCTTTTGAAGATTGGCAATAAGAACCTCTGTACAAAGTATAAAAAGATAAGGGGACAAAGGATCTCCCTGACGTAACCCTCTGGATGGGATTATGGACCCATGGGATTGACCATTTAATAAAACACTATACTCAACTGAAGTCACACACCACATGATCCACGAAATCCATTTTTCACAAAAACCGAATTTCCTCAATAAAAGCTCAACGAAATGCCATTCTACCCGGTCATAGGCCTTGCTCATATCTGTTTTAATGGCCATGAACTTTTCCTTACAAGAGGGATTAGTTCTGAGACCATGAAACATCTCCTGAGCGATCAGAATATTATCCGTAATTAACCTTCCTTCCACAAAAGCCGATTGGGTCTCAGAAACCAATCCAGGCAAAAACTTCCGTAATCGCTGACATAAAATCTTTGAGATAATCTTGTACCCAACATTACCTAAGCTAATTGGTCTCCATTCAGTCATCCTGGTCGGCTTGTCCACTTTTGGGATAAGACAAATGTTTGTCTTATTTAGGCATTTGTCAAAATTTTCTCCCCGGAAGAAGGATTCTACCGAAAGCTTTAAATCAGCCCTAACCGTATCCCATGCACGTTGATAAAAAAGAGCCGCCATACCATCAGGTCCAGGAGCTTTATCAGGATGCATCATAAATAAAGCCTCTTTAATTTCCTGTTCTGTGACTGGTCTCGTCAGCGTCTCATTAATTTCACCTGTGATAGACGTGTTTATTTCACCCAGTGCGTCCTCAATGTCTGTAGGATCTGTGGACATGAACATCTCTTGAAAATAAGAGACTGCTATATCCTGAACCTTTTTATCGTCTGTGATCCAATGTCCAGCCTCATCATGCATCCCGATGATGCGGTTTTTAGCTCGTCGTAATTTCGTTTGGGCATGAAAATAACTAGTATTTTGATCCCCGAAACGCATCCATCGACTCCGACTTTTCTGATACCAGTAGATCTCCTCATCCCGATAAGCTTCTCTCAATTTCCAGGTCATCTCCGAAATAACTTCAACAGATGTTGAATCATCAGCCTGAGCGATTCCTAATTGAGACTTTAATTCCTCAATCGTTTCCCGACCAAACGGGACCTGCGCCTTCCGCCAACGGGATATGGCTTGGCGACACTTAATTATTTTGTCTATTAAATCTCCAGTTACCCCTGTTTCTCCAAATCCCCATCCCTCTGAAACGGCTCCAAAGAAACCCTCTTTTTCAATCCACCGTCGGTCAAAACGGAAAACATTCCTTCCTCACTGAACCTTAGCTTCCAAAGAGGCTAAGACTGGTTTATGGTCTGAAGCTACCATCGGTAGATATTCCGTAAAAGAGTCCTTAAAAAGGTCATGAAGTTTTTCATTGGCTAAAGCTCGGTCAAGGCGACATCGAATTGGCTTCTTATCGCGCCAACCCCGCAAAGATAAGCTATCTCCAACCGCCGGAAATTCTAGTAAACCGCAATGTCGAATCATTGTATTGAAACCCACAAAGGTAGATGCATGACGAAGCTTTCCGCCACGTTTTTCATGGTTGCTTTTTAACTCATTGAAATCCCCAATTAGAAACCAAGGAGAATCCCTAGTGAGACCAATTCGTGTTAATCTTTCCCATACTAGATCACGATTCGATGGAACCGGATCACCATAAACAAATGTAAAGTAGATAATTTGTCCTTTATAAGTAAGTTCCACATCAATTAATCGATTAGACTCAAATAAGACAGCAACATCGTTATTATTATTATTATTATAAAATAAGGCTAAACCGCCACTACAACCAATGTGTTCAACTGTTTTTAAAGTTGAATAACCAAAATGACCAACAAAAGGTTTCAAAAAAGAAAAAGACTGTCTAGTTTCAGATAAAAATAAAAAATCAGGCCTATGTTTTCCCCATAGATCCCTGAGATACCCAATAGTTGCTTTATTCCCAAGCCCTTGGCAATTCCAGCTTAGAATCTTCATTTATCCTATGTTGGTTTTGGTGGCTTTGCCCCACCGGTTGGACCCTTCTCCTGTTCCTGGTTCTTCGGGTTGGTTCCTTCCCCAGCTGAATCATTCTTTGGGGCTGGACGCTTCCTAGGTGTTGTACGCAAGTACACATTCATTTTCTTTGAAGCTACTCCTCTGAAAGCTAAAGGAGGCTTGGCCTTGCGAACCCTGTCTCCCATCGAGACTCCAACAGAAACGGCACCTACATCAATAGTCATATCCATAGATTGTTCCTCTTTGTCCGCTGCTTCTCCCTCAATAGATGCAGGCACTGAAGGGAGATCAACGACCGGGATATCTACCAAAACATCAATACCTTCATCAGGCTGCTGGTCAGAGTCAGCAACCCCTGCTCCTGCATCTGCAGTGTCTTCCTCCTCCATAATTTGATCAGTGATCTCCTCAGAAACTTTCCCCTCTGCTAACTGCTCCTTCTGATCCGATTGCGGAGCTAGTTCATTTGTAACCGTTGGGCATCCGCTTATAGCCCTTTCCACCGCAGCTGTCTGTTCAGAATTAGGAGCATTGGATAGTGAAACCGCCGAAACCGAAGCCTCCACCTCTCTCGCTGTAATAGAGCATACTGTACTCGCCAGTGTTTTTTCCAAGACCAAAGCATCCACCTCTCTTGCTGGTTCCTGAAAAAGAGGTCTTCTCACCCTTTTTAAAGGTGGAACACCAATTGTCACAGACTGCGTCACCCCTTGATCCACAACAGCTGGGATCTGTCCCTGTTCCAGCTCCTCAGTCAAAACTGCACCCGAAAAAGATTCAGTTACCGTAGCACCTCTAACCATAGGGCGACGATCAGTAAACTGAGCATAAGACGTGGGCAAACGCGGCTTGTATGAGGGTTCGCCCACCTCCCGAGCTAACCAACCCTTTGACCCTGACTCATGCTTCCCCTTGGAAGGTCGCTGGCCAGCATTTTGTGCGACCCCTCTACTCTCCACAACCTTCCCTTTGCCCTTGTTCCTGTCTTGAGTGACAGCCCCTTTGTAGCTCTGCAAAGGACGAACCGTATCTTCCTCCATAGGGGTGTGCAAGGCCGGAGTGATTTTCTCAGTAGCCCACAGAGAGCAGTGATCCACATCATGGCAGAGGCTAAAGCATTTCTTGCAATAACCATGGAGTCTCTCATAACGGAGATTAACAACTATCTCCTCTCCGTTATGAAACTCAATGACTGTTTCAAAGCATAAGGGCTTGAAACCATTGACCGTGACTTGAACTCTCCCTCCATCGATGTCAACCGTTTCCACCTTACCAAGTTCAGAACCAATGCTGCGGAATGTAGGTTCGGCCCAGAACTGGAATGGGACGTCCAAGACCCGAACCCAGAAAGTCAACTCCGAAGGATAAGCCGGGTCAACCGTTGGTTTCCACCGCACCATAGAAACCATCCACCGATCAAAATGGAAAGGAGCCATGTGTAGAACCTCCGAAATATCACCTTCATTATCGAAGTCGAACTGGAATTTCCCAAGACCTAGATCCGCTCCCACAACCTTCCCCTCTAAGTGCCAGATCTTGGGAAGCATGATCAGAAGGGACTTCATGTCCTGAATTCTGGGATTCATACAGCGTCCCACCACCGTCTTCGAGTATCCTGCTATCAGAGCAGTGTTGTCGAAATAAGGGATTTTGATTCTCCGTTTAGGAGCCAGTCCCTTCTCACTCGAACCCTCCACACTCTTTCCCAATAGACCACTTTGAGACATGGTAGCACTCGTCACAAAGATTGAAACACACCAAAGAAACCAGAAAGGCAAACGATTAAAGACTAAAAAAATGAAAACGAGGATGTTGTGATGAATATTGAAAACTGAGAGGTGATCCCTTATATATACCCGAGTTTTCCAGAACCAGCTTACAAGAATCCCCATCAAATCGTAGGAGTAAAGACAATCGATGTCCTCTTGATATGCAAACAGCAGAGCAATATCCAACCTTACCATAAACACTGTCGGAAAAGGGAACCGAATCGTTGTTTTTCTCCAAAGTAAATCAACTCGAAGCGATCTGATTTGAAACATTACCAAAATTCTATCACGTAGAAGAATCTCGCTATCACCGGTGATAGTGAACCGTAAATGCCAAACAGATCTCATAAAGACAATCTGAACAACCTCAATCTCCGTTAATACCAATCGTATCGTGTAGACCGTACACCAGAGACACTTACTCAGAGAATCTCCCGATGCCAAGTGAAAACCATATCCTTGATTGTAAAAGCAATATTCTTCCCAAATAATTTGCGTCGTTTCTGGAAAACGAATCTCCTTAAGGCACCATTGATAGCTAATCATCACCGATTTGCACCAGATTTTTGAGAAGATCATCTCACCATATCGAATCGAACAAACATAAACATGTGAGAGAAGAGGCCATAAATCGACACCCAAAGGGAAAGAAATCTGAAATTTCGCAATCAAGCACCCAAACAACCTTGATCGAATCCCCCCTTCCAAAACCCACTTATCCATCGATACCCAAATCACTAAAGAGGATCCATCTCCAAAATTCCAGATCGAATCATCTTTATGGAGATTCTTGAGATCCCTCTTAATATACCAAACAAACCATGAACCCAGGGCGTATCTCCGAGTCCCAGTCGTAACCAGAATCCCATCAAGACCCGAGCAGAAACCAACCGAGACCATTCAAAAAACCAGATCTACCATCGCCTTGTTCATCGCCGTCGCTTTTTCTCTCTTTGTTTTTGTCGCGCAGTGATTAGGAGAAAATCTTCTTAAGTTAGATTTCAAATTTGATATTATTTTAAATAAAAAATAACTGTAAAATTAATGTTAATGGCATGATCGTAAATAAGTTACAACTCCAGGATTTATTTGAGAAATATCTTAAAAAATGTATGTATATATATTTTAAGTACTAAATATTGGTCTTCTGAAGAACAGTTAAGTCGAATGTCTAAACCCCATTTAAGTCCTATTCGCTTAGACAAACTCCGTTTAATAATAACTAGGAAAGCATCCTGACTATACTCGGTTTATCTGATTATCAAATGTTAAAAAAATCAACTTTTATTGTGGTAGTCGATGTGATTATAAATATAACAATATTAAAATACTATTTCAGATGTTTTTAGGTATTTATTTATATTTAAATTTTGTATAAATCATTTATTAATATGCAGAAATTTTCTACATTGTTCTTAAATTTAAACTTTTAGCACCATACTTTATATTAGACCTTTAATTTTACTTTTAAAATCTTATTAAATGCATGTTAGATAAAATTTATTGAAAATTATTTCTCGTATTTAAGAATTATTTTAAGAAGAAGAAGCTGAACAAAAAGAAGTACTTAAATAGTTATAAAATTTGTATCTGTAGCGATAAAAGAAAAAGAAGCTAAAAAAAACATTTTAACACAAATCGTAAAACATGTGTTTCTAATATATTGGGAAAATCTGTGTATTATATACGTTACTAGTTACTAATTACTAAATCACTCATCAATCAATTACCAACATTATGACTGCTTTTTTTTTTTTTTGGTAGAACAAAGGGAGAAAACTCCCAATGCAAATTATTAATGAAAAAAAGAAAAAAAATTACATAAGAACTAAACGGGGACGCGCAAGTCCACTTAAATCTTCCCGCATAATTGAGTCAACAATCATCGGGATTGTGTGTAACTGCTGGAAACCTAAAGGAAGAGAAAATGTGTAATTCGCTAATCCATCCGCGAGGCGATTAGCTTCTCGGTAAACATGAGAGACACGGACAAGCCAGTCCCTTGAAATTAAGCCGTGGCACAGACGTACCAGGAAAGACAACGGATGAGAGTCAACTACCCCTGTCTTCAGAAAACCAACAACCAACTCAGAGTCCACCTCAACCTCCAACCTCGTTATACGCTGCTCCCAAGCGATATAAAGCCCATAGTAGACGCCCCAAAGTTCTGCAAGCGGAGCAGAGCATCGACTTATATTCAACACAAAACCATCACACCACTCACCGGATTCATTCCTTAGAACCCCACCAGCGGTCGCCAAACCTGGGTTACCCCGCGAGGCTCCATCAGTATTGAGTTTAAACCACCCCGAGGGCGGAGGTGACCATTTAATCATCTTCTCAACCCGATTTCTAACCTGAGAGTCTTTGCTATTGATCTTTCTCGCCAAAATCATCTCTTTAGTTTGCTCCTTGATAAACTTAACCCTATCAGGCCAGGTTCCTTTCTTCCCAAAAACATCTCCACATCTCCACTTCCACGCCCACCAGACCGCCAGCGCAAACATTATCGGCCAAGATGCACCACCTGCTCGCCCTTCCCCCTGTCACATAAGTTCTCATACACCCATTCCAACACCGAAGCTGCAAAAAACCTCTGTTTTCTATGTGAGGGAACAATACGACACCAAAGACCTGCCATAGCAGGACAATCACGGAGCACATGCATAATGGATTCAGCTCCACCCTTACAAACTTGACAAACCTCTGTATCACTTGAGTGTCTTCGATGACGCTCCACGTTAGTCATTATAACCTGCTTACTTACATGCCAAAGGAAAGTCCGCACTCTCTCCGGGACAGCTACTTTCCAGAGACGTTCATAGAACCTCCCCATGCTTTGCTGTGGCGATGTATTCTTTATCAATAGCTGATATGCAGACTTAACGGTGAACCGCCCGTCTACAGTTTCTCCCCAGGACAAACAATCCTTTCTACCCGTAGCCCTATCCACTACCACTGCTGACAGTTCCAACCTGCGGTTTTCAGATATAAACGGAGCGATCTTACCCATATCCCAACCAGTACCTTCAACCCATAACTCTCGAACAGACATATCACCAAAGCCTTGGGGAAGCATAGTAGTGTCATTCTCCAGTAGTGGACCCTCCATCAGCCACTTATCAGTCCAAAAGTTAATTCTCCTTCCATCACCAATCACCCAACTGCAGCCTACATAGATAACTTCTCTGATACCCAGAACCACACTCCGCCAAGTCGACGACCAGGTGTTTTTCACTGTAGTCCAGGAACGTTCCTTAATGTCCCTAGTCTTGTACTTACTACGCAACACTTGCGCCCATAAGCTCGTAGTATCATGTAGCAAACGCCAACCAATCTTTGCAAGTAAGGCCTTATTCATTTCACAAGCCAAACGAATACCCAATCCCCCTTCTTCCCTTGGAAGACACACAGTTTGCCAGGAGACCAGATGTAGCTTTCTCTTAACTGCATTACTTCCCCAAAGGAAATCACGTGCCAACTTGTCTAACTTATTCAGAGAATGTGCAGGCAATTTGACTGTTTGCATCGAATGAACAGGTATCAAAGACAACACAGCTTTAGTAAGTGTGAGGCGGCCAGCAAAGCTCAAAGTTCTTTCCTTCCATCCTGCTAACCTTGCAGATACCCTCTCAATCACTACCCCAAAAGTCTCCTTGTTGATTCTTTTATGTAAAACCGGCATACCTAGATATTTCCCCAGTTCTCTAGTTGCTTGGATCCCACTCTCTGCGCTAATTCGTTCTCCCAATTCCCGGCCAACATTCGATGAGAAGAAAATCTTTGATTTATCTAGACTCACCTTCTGTCCAGAGGCTAAGCAAAATCTCTCAAGGACTCACCGTATCACACGGATCTGAGCCACCGAAGCCTCCGCAAAGAGGATGAGGTCATCCACAAAACAAACATGTGAGAGTTTAGGTCCACCCCTCGACAAACTAATTGGTTTCCAATTCTTCAGCTCAATCTCTCTATCAACCAAATGACAGAGCCGCTCCATACATAACACAAATAGATATGGTGACAACGGATCCCCCTGTCTTAAACCTCGCATAGGCTTGAAAGATTCTGTTCTCTCACCGTTCCACAGCAAGCTCATTGAGGGACCTGACACGCACTGCATTATCCAGTTAACCCAGCTGCCTTGAGAGTCTCTTCCAGGAAGTCCCACCGTATCCTATCATAAGCTTTCTCTAAGTCTAGTTTTAACAGCATCCAGCCTTTCTTTCCCTTCTTACGACGCATTGAGTGAACCGCTTCTTGCACTACAACGATATTATCAGTGCTCATACGTCCTGGAATAAAACTTGACTGGGCAGGGCCTATAAGCTTTGTCATCACACCTTTCAGACGACCAACCAAAGTTTTAGTGATTGTCTTAAACAAGACATTACACAAACTAATAGGTCGGAACTGAGTAATCTTCTCCGGTTTACTAATCTTCGGTATAAGCACCACAATTGCATCATTTGTCTCTTCTTGCAACTGACCAGATTGAAAGAACTCAAAGACGAACGAAGTACTGACTCTCCTACCACATCCCAACATTTCTGATAGAAGACTGGCTGAAAGCCATCCGGTCCAGGCGCCTTATAGCTTCCCATGCTTCGTATTGCCCTCTCCACTTCATCAGCTGAGAAAGGCCTATCCAGCTTTGCCTGTTCTTCCCGTGTGAGACCCACAATATATTCTATTTTTACAATTATATTAGTATATTATAATTTGACTTTGTAATTTTGGTTGTTTTATCTCTATATCATTTATTTAACACTTTTGTATTTATAGTTGTGCAAGTCGATTAAAATGGTGGAGTCTTTTCTTTGAAAAGTTTGATTTATATCAATTGTTTCGTATTAGTGTAGATCGAAAATTTATATATTAATAATTTAATATATTAGCTACTTAAAAACACTTCGGTGAATAAGTAAATTTTTTTTTTAACAATTTGTGTCAGTTCTGGTCCCAACTTAAAAAAATAATAAAATTATTATCAACAGTTTAACCACTTGGCTTTCAAATAGTTTTTTAGAGAATAGATTAATTAAATATAAATATTTAATGCTAATGGGTGTTGGTTTGATACTTTTGGAAATTTGATTAGGAGAAAATCTTCTTAAGTTAGATTTCAAATTTGATATTATTTAAAATAAAAGATAATTGTAAAATTAATGTTAATGGCATGATCGTAAATAAGTTACAACTCCAGGATTTATTTGAGAAATATCTTAAAAAATGTATGTATATATTTGTTAAGTACTAAATATTGGCTTCTGAAGAACGGTTAAGTCGAATGTCTAAACCCCATTTAAGTCCTATTCGCTTAGACAAACTCCGTTTAATAATAACTAGGAAAGCATCCTGACTATACTCGGTTCATGTGATTATCAAGTGTTAAAAAAATCAACTTTTATTGTGGTAGTCGATGTGATTATAAATATAATAATATTAAAATACTATTTCAGATGTTTTTAGGTATTTATTTATATTTAAATTTTGTATAAATCATTTATTAATATGCAGAAATTTTCTACATTGTTCTTAAATTTAAACTTTTAGCACCATACTTTATATTAGACCTTTAATTTTACTTTTAAAATCTTATTAAATGCATGTTAGATAAAATTTATTGAAAATTATTTTTCGCATTTAAGAATTATTTTAAGAAGAAGAAGCTGAACAAAAAGAAGTACTTAAATAGTTATAAAAATTTTATCTGTAGCGATAAAAGAAAAAGAAGCTAAAAAAACATTTTAACACAAATCGTAAAACATTTGTTTCTAAAATATTGGGAAAATCTGTGTATTATATACGTTACTAGTTACTAATTACTAAATCACTCATCAATCAATTACCAACATTATGACTGCTAATGAGTGAATTATGAAGAAAAATTATAATTCTGTGTTTAGGTTTTAGGCTTCCAAAATAGTAGAAATAGTTAAATAATTGATAATGGACAATACGGTTTTAAAAAAGAAAATTAAATAAATATTAAAGGTGATACTGGAAGGTGTTTCAAAACAACAATTTCTTTTTAAAAAAAACATATCAATTCATGTAAATAGTCTATGCATGTCGGAACCCGGTGAGGATCAGAGAAACCAAAACCACAAACCTTAGAGCAGGTACATCAGATAAAGATTCATTTTCTTAAATATAAAACTGTTTATTTCACAAAGTTATTTGGACACATTTCACATAAAGTAAGAAAATATTAAATTATACATATCTGTCACTATTTAATAAGTAATGATAGTTTAATTAATTTTAGAATAAGGGTAAAATTAGGAAATTCAGTGTTAAAAAGTATATTGGAAATAGAAAATACTATGAAAAAATATATTTTATTGATTTTGATTATTTTATTAAAACTTTAAATTGAAAATATTTCAATCAGATACGCAAGTGAGTGAGTAACAGACAACAAAGTGAGAAGAAAAACGTATCTCAAAAATATCTCTAATGCATTTTATTATATTTCATTTTTTTTTTTTTTTGGTGAGAACTTGAGATGCTCTTATGATCGATCATCTACTTTGCATGCGTGTGCTTGCAAATTGCTAAACATAAAAAAGAATAAAAAAGAATATTAAAGCAACCACCACCATCATCAGCAATTGGCGATGATGAAAGCAACCTCCAACCTTCCATTGAGATCCACATTTGTAACAAAACCTATAGCCACACCTACGCACATCAACCATGAAAAATTACATTAGTTGAAAGCATAATCAAATCTCCAAAGAGAATTTGAATCATAATAATAACTAAATAGTGTGATTATAAATGATATATATACCTGCAAGTTACAGTGATGCGTCCGTCGAATAGTTTGTTCACGTGTTGGCAACTTCTACATTGACGCCACAATGTTGTACTAGGCTTTCCATCAGACCTCTTGTACTCCGCGCACGACAAGTTACTATGCCACATAACTTTGCAGTTAATGCAAAAGGGTTTGAGGCATTTATAGCAGCTTCTCCTAACTCCATCTTCACTAGATTCAAGGAGCTCGGTCTTGGACATCAAACCCCAGCAACTTGGATTAGGGCAATGGAATCTGTCACATACAGGGATTGAGTCCTCATTGACCCTTTGTTCCCACATCTCTTTTAGTTTAGGTGTCAAAAGATGGGCACAACTTCGAAGAGTCAGGTTTGATTTGCAGCCAGGATGAGGACACCTAGGTAGACCTCCCTGGTTTAGCATCAGTTCTATTTGTTGTTTCATGTACTCCACACCGAACCGATGAGAGCAAGCAACGGAAAACATATTACCAGCTCTACCAAAAAGAGGCTTTGGTAGTGTTTCCATTGCGAGATCAAAGACAAACTTAGTCCGAGTTCTAGTCACAAGAACAGGGATGCTCGTTGTAAATTTTTGTCTGATGCTTTGCACATCATCCATTAACAAGGTGATTTTCTCACTCGTAGGCGCCAATCTCCCCATGACCTAATTTATTAAAGGGAAAAAAAAAACATCAATTAAGATATTGAGAAACAAAATACACATCATGTGAACCCCAAAACGTACCAATTCGAAAATATCATGGTCATCGCAGTAAAACGAGACATGATTGATCCCCAAACTTAGGGCTTTGTTTAGTCCTAGCTTCAATGCCATAAACTCAACCTCCCAAATTGAAACGTCTGAGTCATCAAGTAGCCCGTTCATCTGAAACAAGATATTATCATCGTCTTCTCTGCTAATTGCAACCCCAAATCCAGCCAATGTTAAACCCGTTGCTATCTGCCACTGCCAGTTTCTCAAACCCTTGAAGTAAAGGATGTACGATTCAGAACTTAGATCTCCCGGTGAGGGTTTTCCAATGGTGGGTTTTGGGGCATCTTCTCGTACAAGATCGTCTTCTTTCTTCATGTGTTTCTTGTGCATACTTTCAGATTTTTTTTTTTTTTTTTTTTACCTTTAAGGGTTAAGGTTTCAGATTTATATATAGAGCAGACTGCAGAGCCGGCTCCAACTAAACGCAGAAGAAAATTAGCTTTTAAGAATAGGTCATATATAAAACCTAATCTTATTTTTTTCTTTAAACGAGAAAAAGAAAAAAAAAAATAAACTAATCATTTAAGAAAATTCAAAGGAAGGAAAAATTCTTCACCAAAATTTTTTAAAATTAATATAAGCTAATTTAGGGATATTGTTGAAAACAGAAAAGCAAACATGTCGGGCAACTGGGCAAGTAATGCTTCTCATTTCTCAAGCTGCATCCAAGATTTTTGTGTTTAAGTTAATTTATTTGGGTTAGTTCGATGAACCTTTTTTAAGTTGGCGAATGTTTTGTTAAATTTTTATAAATTTTGTTTTTGGTGAATTCTTCTAATTTCCAACTCTATACAGTATATGTATATATATATGTTTAAATTTTATTAGTTTTACCTTAGTATACATGATTGTAAACATTACATTATCTCTTCGCGCAATTTTTAACCTGAATATTCATCGGAGTAATGGTGGTAATGAATCCAACATTGATTCTTGCAAGGTAATGGAAGATGAAGAAGTTTGGTTAACTTTTGGTCTTGTTTTTAAGGCATCTACAAGCCATTCCAATGTGTTTCCACCATCTCATAAGGAATTCACTACTAGAAACATATTGTATTCTGATCAGAGTACTAATTGGAGGTGGCATATTGGTCTCTTCGACATGGTGGAACCAAATTTGGATGAAGTTTGGCCACTACAGTACATTAGTACTCCAATTTCGTACTTTCGGTCCAACACATTGTTTTTTGAAATACATAGCGAGTTGAAATTCTAGCAACGTTTATTGCATACCTTGACAGTAGTTTTTGTTAAAAGTAACCACTACACTGATTGACTCAGATCCACTAACACTTACAAAACTCAAGGTTAGGGAGTCCATCATGCCAAAGAGATCAAGATAGACGGAAAACGATGTCTCAGGAAGATAAAGGGGCAAATGGCATGAGGAGGTGATAAGACAGCCGGATATGAATTACAAGATAAAACTAGAGAATATGAATTAATCAGAATGATTATGCCTTTAACTTGTCCGCATTTGGCCCACCAGGGAGAGGAAGCGTCCCAATTAACGAAACGACTAGATCCATTTTTTTTTAATATAATATTTTAGGCAGTATAATATGGCTATCGAAAAAGTAAAAATAAAAGATAATATAATTCGATTTGTTAGTATAAGTTAGTTTTCAAAAAAAAAACTATACATACACATGTCTATTATATACAATATGTTGGAAAAAAAATTGGCATGTGTTAATCTCATAATTTATATGGATTTTATCATTTCATCAATCAAATATTATTAATGTGCTATTTTCATTTAGATTTTATAGATTTGCCATTTTTCTTAATTTCTTTCTCAACATGTGTGTTTTTATCGATATGTTTTTTTCTTTTCTAAAATACATACTTCATTCCAAATACTAAATTATTAGAGCAAACAAAAACCAAAAAAACTCAAATATAATGTGTAAAATTGTGTTTTAAATCTTAAAATAGTAAATTTACAATATTTATTTATCACCGCTCAATATACTTTTCTGTATTTTGTTTTTTCTCCAAAGAAATACATAAACTTTAGTAGACGGTAAAGCTGAAAAACTAAAATACATAAACTTTTAGCCAAAAAAATTCTAACGAAAATACACCAAATCACAAACTCTAGATGTACACAAACCCTATATGTACTGTCTTAATATATTGTCCATCCAAAAACTTTAAATTATAGAGTGACATGGATCACTTGAGAGGTTGACACTTGTCAAACGACTTTAATTAGGTAAAATCATAATTATACACCAAATTTAATTAGATTTAGTTTAATTAGATTTAAATTTTTTTTTAAAATTTTCTAATTTTAATCATTCTAACTATACAATTAATACACCATAAATTGTTTTCCTACATTTATTAGACCTTTTAATATTTATATTATTCCCTGTGTTTCACAAAGAGTGTCATTCTAGATTTTTTTTTTTGTTTCACAACTATAAACATTCAAAACACAATTGAGTTAAATTATTTTGGTAATGTTTTCTCCAAGATGTTAATGGTTGACCAATCAATTAATACACTTAAATGTGAACTACCTACATAAATAACATATATGCAATTTGTTATGATTTTTTTTTTTTAGTTTTGTAACTCATATTCAGTTGTGGATGACCTGCACATTTGTTATCAACAGCTAGATGTACCCGTTGCTACAACACAGGCATAATATTTTTCTTTTTTTAGTCACTGGTGCACAATCAACCGACACCGCCGATAAAGTGATGCTCATAAAAATTGGGAATTGGATGATCACTCATCTAGATGAGCACAACGAAGGGGCTGTGTTGGGTATCTCCTCGAGATACATCGATTTCGCAGGGTCAGAGCCTTGGCCAAAGAGATGGAGTTTAAAACGATTTTGGCGTACAAGTAAGGCGGAACAAATTATCTCATGAGAAGGGAACCCTATCATGCATTACCCTAACACCAATGTAGGGGATGAATATAATTTTTAATATTCTCGCCTATCCTTTCGAGATGCTTAATGTAATGAAGATTCTTAATTTCATCTCTCTCTCCTGAACCTTATCAAATCCTATTTGTTAGTGGTTCTCTCATTTATAAAAGCTATGAGATGTATGCAATCCCTTAGATCATATCCAAACAAATTTTGCAAAACAGAGTACGAATTTCCTTGTATCAATCGATTTCTAATCATCATGGTTACGTTGGGTAAACTATTTATCATTTTATAATATATCGTAACTTATATATTATACGCCAATAGTTTACTCTTAGCTTTGAAATCATGTTTCCTAAGCTAACGCCGAGGGGATTATAAACAACGAACACATGCTTCACTTATAAAAAATGGAAGAGATTTGCAAGTTGACAGCTAAAATAAAATAAATTAGGAAAATTTTATATACATATTCATTTTAAATAACTCAAATTGTAATAAGATTGTATATCTATATTAGTCTAATATAACATTGAGGGGATAAAATATACATAAAATTAACTTAATAATATAGTGTAACCTATGTTTCTTGACTACATTATGGTAGTCCACTATACAATTGTTTTTATAATAAATATAAATGATGGACCAAACAAATGCAATTATTTTTGTGTTTGGACTTAGTTGGGTTTTGAAGTTATTAAAAAATCGTAAAAACAAAACAGACAATGAGTTGGCGTTTGATAAAGAAAAGAAAAAAAAAATTCCTGAAGAAGTGAATAGTTTTCCCGATCACCCTCACCAAAAGAACTCGTCCGTCGACTGCGTTTCCACTTCTCAAATCATTTGATTATATCTATTTTTATACCAGAAATTGATTGAAACACGATTATTTCAATTACCCACTGCAGTCCGTTTTCTGTTAAACAATTTTGGGGATCCAGTCGTAATCAAGAACAACCAAATCTCCTTATACTTTGGATTTGGGTGTCTGGTTTACAAATCTCCGAAGCATCTTAATTAATTGGGTAAGTTGATTCTGATTAATTGGGTAATTATTAGAAATCGTTTTCATAAATTTTATCAAGTCATATATTTTCGTCAGCAATTTCTGTGAATTATATATGTATACTTTGCTTCAATTTTTTTTAACTGTTTCTTTGCTTCATTTTCTCATTATTCTTTACAAATGGCATCAAGCCAGTCAAGACTGGCCGATGGTTTCAAGTCAAAATCGTTCAATCTTTGAAACAGTACAGTACTTGCTCTGGTGAGACCCTTGCAAGATAACTACATAAATATATAGTTATGTATACTTTGCTTTAATTTTTAATGGTCTTATTGATATGTCCTAATGTTCCAGTAAATATGCGAATGAGATCTATCCAAACAGAGGGACAAACAGACAGACACCATGAACTTGGCAGTCAGTAAGATTCAAATACAATCAACACTACGATATGATCTTATCCGAGTTTAAACATCTTGACAGTCGATCGGAGTTTAAACATCTTGACAGTCGCATGGATCAAAGTACCCTAAACAGAAGAAAAAAAAAAAAAACATATTCATAGTAAGTGACTAATTTTTTGCAAAATATTTTAAACATGTATGAAGTTTATGTGTATTGTTGGTAAGTTTACCGAGACATCAGCTAGGACCATCTCCAGGGTCTCACCAGAGTAGCTGGTACTGTTGTCAGCTATGGATGATTTTGACTTGGATCTTTCAAACAGTCTTGAAAGGCTTGATGAATACAAGATTAGTTATTGCTAAGTTGGCAGCCATTTCGTAAGATATAGTTAGAAGTGATGAAAGCTTTGTTGGAAGGTATGTTGTTGATGTGTATGAGTAATGAGTATTTATAGGTAAAATATTCTCATCTAAACATTATAATAATTGATTTACCAATTAATTCGGTAATCAAATTTCCGAAATTTTAGTCGAATGAGTTTTCGATACCGTTGTTAGAGATCAATTACGGGACTAAAAATCCAGTAAGCATATATATATATATATATCAGGTAAAGTTATGAGAACTTAGGAGAATGTAGAAGAGATAAATCCGGTAATCATATGTATTTGGTATGAATATGAGATTTTAGGAGAAAGTTGTGAGATCCGGGAATCATATATATTTTGAATTTATGATTAATATGCCATATCTCGTCTAATTATTTTTAATCTTGTCTAAATTGTAGGATTAATCTTTACCAGATTTGGTTCGAGGAATTATACATTTGGATTTGGTTCGAGGAATTAAAATTTGTAGGTGTTATTTGGATAACCCAAGCGGAATTTTCGGATATATTTCAACCCGTATCCGAAATAGTAAATTTTGGGTTAATTCTTGTTTTGACCCGATCCGAAAATAATTTTGTACTTCTTTTTTACTAATATAGAGATGAAGAAGAAAAATGATTGTTGCGTTCAATATAGTAAGAGAGAAGCTTTTGTCAAATACAACGGAACCAAAATGTATAATCATACCAACACTGGAAAAGTAAAGGATTATCAAACTGCTTAATGAACTCATTAGGCCCTTTTCTTCACTCGATAAACTCAGGCTGCAAAAGCAAGAATGAACAAAAAATAAACGCTGTCAAAACAAAAATAAATAAATAAATAAACATTAGGTACGATTTTGATTGAAACAAAACATAGAGATGTATGTTATCACGAGGCAAAACATAGTATATGTACCTTTAGAGAAGCACCACCGACCAAAAAACCATCAACATCAGCCTGACCACCTAGTTCCTTGCAGTTACCACCATTGACGGATCCTGATAGGAAAATTTCCATAATCAAGCTAATTAACATAAATTTTTTGAGGGGGAAATTAATCAAAAAGGGGGTTACTGTCACATTAAGATATGCTAATCATAAAGTCTAACCTCCATAAATGATGCGCTGCGGGTTGTAGCAGCTACATCGGCACTCACGTTCTTGGCGAGCCATTTCCTGAGTTCATAAATGTAACAAGTTTTCGTAAGAGAAAGATAATTGGCTTTCCTATCAAAGTGCTCAGACGCATCAACAACAACTTACTTCTTGAGCTTGGGCTGAGCTAGCGACTTTTCCAATTCCAATGGTCCATACTGGTTCATAGGCTATGACAACATTTGACCAGTTAGACACGCGATCCGCCATTACAAACAAAAATGGGTTCTTAAGCCAACAAAAGATATCTGTGTTGTTTAAAGATAAGACACTAAGGGAGTATAGTGAGTAGAATCATGAATTATTATCATCAAAACAAGTCACACTATCAACGCGAATGAACTCAAGTAGCAAAACGAGATACAAATGTTTGACAATTTACATAGCGATAGCCTTGGTCTGGGTAGCGACCACATCCAAGGTTGACCCAGCCTCCCGCTCCTCAAGAGTCTCACCAACGCAAGCAATCACTTTCAAACCTTGAGCAAGTGGATAGGCAACCTTGTCTCCGACGAACTACAAAAATAAGATAGAGGTCAAAGACCAAAATCATGGGTCAAAAAGATAATGTGAGTAGTATTCCATAATTTGTTTTATCATGAAAGGTCATCAACCTCGTTTGATTCATTAAGGACTGCCCTTCTTTCAGAGTGACCAAGGATAACCCATGGGATCTCCAAGTCACAAGCATCTGAGCACTGCACAGACAAATTACATAATACTTAAGTACAGGAAATAATACGCAGGAAGTACAGAAATCATATAATGTATATTCTTCCTACGAAAGCATCCAATGGACAGGTGAATCGTTTTACACCTGCTTATCTAACCACACATGCATCAAATCATGTTATGACTATCAACTGTAAGTTGTTTCCATAATCACTTGGGTGAGATAGTAAACAAAATAGTGAAGAGCAACAGATGGGAAAGTTGATTTGTTTTTGAAAAACTAATATTCATCAACAAAACCATAGATCTTTACTGAATGAAGCAATAACGGTAAAGCAGCTTAAAGTATACACCAGTGGCGAGAATCTCACCTCACTTCACCGGTGAAAGTGACCACCTTTCTTAACCCAACAGTTTTGTGCAGCAACGAAAAAGTCGGACCTCAATGTGCTCTTAACATAGGGGAAGAAAAACATATGGAGGGCTAACCACAACCTCTGCATTGGTGAAATTTCATCAAATGATTAACCCAATCACAACCATAGTTATGAACATAGATAGAACCACAACAAATATGATAGAACACATGTAGATAAAACTATATCTATCCAATCATGCTTGGAGAGGTAAGCAATATTTAACCACCTATCAACAGCTTACTGTATATAACATCTATGTACAGTGAAACAGGTTTGTGTGTATGCCAAAATCCATGCGAAACGTTTTAGTCCACTATCACATCACTCAGATTTCATAGACATGCAAAGAAAGAATTAGATCATCGTCAAAGCAATGGAGATGCTACGCTTACCTACAACATCCTGTGAAGGTAATTGAGCTTCAATAAGAGTGTTCACAATCTTCTTCACCTCCTCAAAAGTTGTGTTCTACATTAGATTAAAAGCATTCAAAACAAACCATAAGCATCATTCTCCCAATAACCAAAAAAATATCAATCGTAGCATGTTAGGATAGTTTAGCTAACAAAAATTAACACAAAGATCCATCAAAGATAGAACACGAAACCAATCGATGAAGAATTTGTAATCAAAATTGACAAAAACACAAAATTTGAGATCCAGCATCGAATCGTCAAATCTCAACCATCAGTACTTAATCAAAAACATATAATCGAATCATGGATCTGAATTCGACGTCAATCGAAGAAAAAACGAACACAACCTTAAAACTCGGATCACGATCGAGAGATTTCCGGTCTCGTTCACTTGGTCGGGGAAGAACTTAAAAAAAGTACACAAAGATCCAGAAGAGAATATCACTTACGCATTTCTAGTTGCCTCCCACGAATAACTTTCTCGCCATTCTTTTTTTGTTCAGACGACGATCACGACAGTCACAGAAACGAGACGATAGGAGAGGAGAGCTAAAAAGACTAGATCGAGAGGTAGGGCATGTTGTGGTGGGTAAAAAATCCAGCCCGGTCCGAATATGAAAAAACCCATACTGAAATATCGTGAATTCATAAAACCCGAAGTGGTAGTTTTGTGGATAAATTTGGGTTTTTAGTTTTCTAGGTAAATTTGTGGATACCTGAATTTTTTTTTGTCGTATGAGAAGTATTTTTCATTTTACATTATACTGTACTAAGGGGATGAGGTGCGATACGATATGTCGTCTCCCTGGATTTTGACCGCTTCCTGTCTATTGTTGAAGATCCATCCTAATCCAGCGGTTTTGAGCAGGGAGTTCCACGCTGCATCGGTATGGCATTCAATTATCTCTGCGCCTAGAGGGATTGTCGGGCTGGGGTTTTTCAAGATCAGGGGATGTTTGGATACCTGCAGCAGATTTCAATATCGGGCTATGTTAATAGCATGGTTTAGGGTTTCCATTGATGAGATAGGGCGATCCCGGAAGATCAGGTTATTTCGTGTTGTCCAAATAGTCCATAAGATCCACGGGATGAGCGGTCCAAAACCAAAACCACACGGAGGTAGGGCTAAGATGGAATTTGCTTTCTCGAGGAGTTCCCTTAAATTCAAAAGCTCAGCTGGTATTATCTGGGGGTGAAAAGGAGGCCGCCTCCCAAATCTTTGACGCAAAGCAACAGTGGAGAAAGAGGTGATCCGTCGATTCTTCCTCATGACAGAACGGGCAAGCGCCATCCAAAGTGATACCTCTGGTCTTAAGGTTGGTTCCCACAGGTAATGCACCCCTCAGGATCTTCCAGAATTTTGTTTTTGTTTTTGGGGATGTTTTGATATTCCATATTTCTGAGTCCCAGTTGAAGTTTCGTGTGGCTTGTGGGAGGGTAGGGGTTTCAGATAGATCTTTTAGTCATTTGTAGTAGCCTGATTTGGTTGAGTAAACCCCCAATTTCAAGGTAGCCATGCATAAGTGTCTTCAGCTCCAAATCTGCTAGGTTTTAGATCCAAAATCATGTTTTCTCAATCCGGGAGTATTCTTCTAATCGCTTCTTTGTCCCATTCTCTTGACAGGGGAAATATTAGATCCATCACTAGTAAGTCCTTTGATGCCTCTAAAGGTGGGCCTACTGGTGCCATGGGGGACTCTAACGATAGCCATGGTTCGGACCACAGTGGTGTCTGAGAGCCACTACCAATAATTTTTCCCATGTTCTTTTTTAGGAGGTCTTTGCCAATGCAGATTCCTCGCCATCCATGTGAAGTGTTTGAGGGTGGAGTGCTGTAGAGGAAAGGGGTAGAGTGACAGTACTTCCCGAGGAGGATTTTCGCCAAAAGTCACGATGGTTTGGTAAGAATTTGCTAGCTAATTTTAGCGAGTAATGCGTCATTGAAACTTGCCAAGTCCCTAAATCCTAGACCCCATCTTGTTTTGATTTTGTCAGATTTTTCCAAAAGATCCAACACATTTTCTTTTTTTCCATAATGGAGTCCCACCAAAACCTTGTGAGAACCGACTGGATTCGTTTATAAAGATATTTTAGAAGCTTAAAGCATGACATGGTGTAGGTGGGTATGGCCGATAGCACAGACTTTAGCAAGACCATTTTACCTGCTGTAGAGAGGAAGCGAGACGACTAGCTTTTAGCTCTTTGGCGGATTCTGTCAATAATGCTTGTGAACAAATTTCTTTTCTTCCTTCCAAACAACTCATGTAAGCCTAAGTATTTGCCAAGACCTCCCTCTTTTTGAATACCTGGAGAACTCTTAACTCTCTCTCTGATGTCTCGAGATGTTTTAGCAGAAAAAGTGATTGCCGATTTTTGCGGATTAATCATCTGTCCCGAAGTAGTTTCATATTGTTTGAGGATTTCCATGAGCACCAAGAAATCTTTGGGATCCGACTTACAGAAGAACATGGTGTCATCGGCAAACAGTAAGTGAGTTATTTTAGGGCTCTTTTTACCTAGTTTAATCCCAGTTAGCCTGCCTTCTCTTTGTGCTTTGTGGCAGAGGCCAGACAGTACCTTGCTGCTGAGTATGAAGATGAAAGGGGAGAGGAGATCTCCTTGCCTGATTCCTCTCTGGGGTATCACCACACCTTGCGCTTGACCATTGAAGAGGTAAGAGTATGAGACTGTTGTGATACATTGCATGATCGAGTTGATCCTCATTTTCTGGAAACCCATCTTTTTCATTACTCCTTCTATAAAGCTCCATTCTACTCTATCATATGCTTTGCTCATGTCCATCTTCACGGCCATATAACATTGTTTGCTTGCTTGCGAGGTGTGTAGATAGTGGAGGGCTTCGTGAGAGGTTAGCACATTATCTGAGATAGCTCGATGGGGGACGAATATAGACTGGTTTTCTGAAATTATTCCTTGGAGGAGAGGTTGGATTCTCTTAGTCAGTAACTTCGCAATGATCTTTTAGTAAATTGAGCACAATACAATTGGTCTATAATCCTTCATGTTTTTTGGGCTTTGGATCTTGGGAATAAGTCTGACATGAGTTGTGTTTATGCTAGGAGGTAATTTAATAGAAGTGAAAAAGCTGTGGATCTCAAAGATGATTTGTTTTCCGACGGTGCTCCAGTTGGTTTGGAAAAAGCTAGCTGAAAAACCATCCAGCCCTGGGGCTTTATCCGCATGAATATCAAAACATGCTTATTTAATCTCCACTGCTGAAGGTATTTTGATAAGTTTTTTGTTGGTTTCATTAGAGATGCAGGGGCATAGGGCGGAGTCAATTATGTCAGCTCTGGTTGGTGCTTCTGAAGTAAAAAGGTTACTATAGTAATCCGTGATTACCTTGAGAATATCTTTCCCTTCATAACATGGTATGCCTTCATCATTTTCCAAAACAGAGAATTTATTGATCGCTTAAAAAAAATTTAAAATTTTCATCAATACACATAATTATTATACATTTAAAAGGAAAAAACTTTAAAAAAAAGTAAAAAAATCTTAGTCTCTAGCGACAGCCAAACGAACGACATAACGACAGTATTCAGCGACAGGAAAACGAACAATATAGCGACTGTTGCTAATTTAACGACAGTCGCTAATTTAGCGACATGAATCAGAAATAGGAAAACGAACAAACAGTGTCGCTGGTCGCTATCGCTGAAACCAGCGACATGAAAAACGAACAGGGCCGTGGTATCCGCTTGGCTGTAACGGCGACTATAGTTGAATTGGGAGATACATATGGAAAATACCATGACGGCAAGCTCCAGCCTTAAATCCACATTTGTAGTAAAACATATGTCCACATCTACAATGAAAATGCAATGATAAAAACATATGAATATGACCAAATATTTTATAAAAGAAAGGTAAATATATAAAAATAAAATTTTGACAAAATATAAATGTTATTAAATATTAATAGAGATGATGATACCTGCAGGTTACTTTGATGCACCCTTCTGAAAGTTCAATCATGTGTTTGCACTTTTCACATTGACGCCACAATTTCTTATTCGCTAAAGCTTTTAGCATATCATCAGCTGTAGGATTTGGACCCAATTTCTTGTAATCGTCGCACGACAAGTCACTATGCCACGGAACTTTACATTTAATGCAAAGGAGTTGACCGCATTCGAAGCATTGTCTTCTAACTCTAGCTTTTTTCGTAAATTTAGAGAAGTTTCTCCAAACTCCAGCTTCTTTAATGGACATTAAAGCCGAGCACTTCGGGTTTGGGCAATAAATTCTCTGTATTATAGGAATCCTCTCCTCTTCGATCCTTTGTTGCCACATCTTTCTTAGCTTAGGTGTCAAAAGATCTACACAGCTTCCAAAAGTCAGCTTAGACTTGCAGCGATAGTGAGGACATCTAATCACACTTCCCTCAAGTCGTAGCCTCACCTCTATATGTATCTTTATACACACGTAACAGAATCGATGACGACACTCATTAATACAAAACATCTGATTAGCATTAATATCATCATCTAAACAGATAGTGCAAGTCGTTTTGCGAGTAGCCTTGGCTTGGCTAGGAGGATTCTTCACAAGCCTGCTGAGTTCAGAAACTATTTCCGGGCACAGAAATCCGAAAGAAGGACGCAAAATCGTTTTCTTATAGGTTGCATCGCAAAAAAAAAAGAATCAGCGACCAAAGGTGAACTAATTAAACGTGAACTAAGAAAACCAGAGCATGCGAGAGTCTCTTTGAAATAGAGATCGAAACAACTAAAGAAATAAGAGAGGGTCGTCTATTTGTGTTAAAAAGGAGCCTAAAGGAAACAACCATAAACAAAAACGCAATCTATTGTATAAAGAGAGGGATTACAATTTTGGAACAATAGTTTTTGTAAATTTAAAATTTTCCAAATTTTCTTGTGGAACAATCTTTTTTGTAAATATAAATTTTCCAAATTTTCTTTTTGTTTATACAACTTTTTGGAACAATAGTTTGTAAATTTCAATTTTCCAAAATTTCTTATAGCACTTTTTGATGGTAAGTCGAATATAATGGACAAAACTACCTCTTATTTAAAATAAAGGAGATTAGTGGTGAAAAGGCTAACTTATATTGATAATAATTATTGTGGTGGTCAAAATATATAGTTATTATTTTGGAAAAAAATTATTTCATCATCCAAAAACCGGAATATTGATATAGACCAATTTAATGTCAAAGCTCATGAATTAAATTGATGTAATATGAGTTGAAAGAGAGAAAGAGAATAAGATGAAAACAACATAAAACAGGAAAATTTGAGAAAAGGAAATATAATAATATGATTGTTTTGTGTTTTGTTTTTCTCTAGTTAAAAAGTTAAGGGACTAATGATCATTTGGCTTTAAGAAGTGGTAAAATCAATAATAGGAAGAGGAAAGTGGTATTTGGAGACTACTTTTCTTGTAGTTGTATAAGTTATAGTAATAAAATAATTTTCTTTTTTTACAACATTTGGTCCACAACAAGCCGGCCTATTAACTAAATCTCTACATTTGTGGTGTGATGGTTATATAATTACATTTGTAAGAAGATAGTTATATAACTCAAAATATATGTATTATCGTAAAGGCATAACCTTATGTTAATTATGACATTTCTTTACTTTCATTTTTGGATTGTACAGACACCACTAAATATTATCTCAAATATATATATATATATATATATATATATATATACTAGAACTAGATTCGCATGATGCACGAGATAACTTTATAATAATTTTAACATATTTTACATTTATTAAAATATTTAAAATTTTATATTTTGTATTTCAATAAATTATCTTATGTTTGTTATTTGTTTTGTTTTTAAATAAGTATTCTCAGTCACTTAAAATGAATGACTATTGATTAGTTAAGCATTAAACTGAAAAAAAAATTAATATGAAAGGTTATTTTAAAATATTTCGTTTGTATCACATAATATATAGAAATCCTCATGTTTTCATGCACAATCAAGATGTACAAACATTTTTTACGTTGAGAAAAAGAACATTGATTATGTACAAAATAAAATGCAGCTGAGCATGGACAGTATGTGTTAATTTGTCCGCTTTTAATATAATCTATAAAATATCAATATCTTCTAAAACCATACACCTCCAAGAAGGACGAGACAGTAGGAAACTCATGCTTTTCCTTCATTCTCTGTGTAATAATTTCATTAATTAGATAACTAAAGGTGGCATAAATAATTTTCATATTTATATATTACCAGCATGCTTCACACATGCTTAAAAAGTTTTATTATTATAATTTGAATATTTTAGCAATAAAATATTTTAATTTTAATGAATTATACAAATGACATCAACTGCATTTGTGTTCTAGAAGTAGAATTCTTTATGTTTCTTGATTAATTACATTTGGAAAAGAAAGTTCGCTGTTAGATATTTCTATATTTTTTCAAGTACTTTATATCTATTGAACATACTAAATGCAAACTGAATTTTAGTTTAGAATTGAGTAAATAAATGTTATTAATATATATTGATATATCATTATATCAAATAAAATTTACTTTTTTGTTTAAAAATAATATATATATATGTATATATATGTTGTATTATATTCAAAATGACCAACAAAAAAGAGTAAAAACATACCATCGTAATATCGAACTACTTTTTTAGTGTTAACTGCATAACCTAAGAGAACATAAAATAATTGTTCACAAGATAATATTTATAATATCATAATTTTGGAAAAATATAATGTGATGGTTATTAAATTTTTTTACTAATTTGAAGGTATAAAAATATTATAATATTATAACAATTATTTGTTGATTGTGGCTAAAGATCAAATCAATTTATTCTAAAATTATTTCAAGATATAAAAACAATGTGTTATTTTACTTTTCTTTAATAGTAATAATTATCACAATTTATTGCATATTAATTCTTTAAAATGTAACTCTCATGATGTTTGAAAATTTTTTAAAACAAATCTTTCATCATATGAATACACTTTAATGTATTAATCACAATACAATTTGTATTTTACGGAAAAGAAAAAACACAGTCAAAACCTATGGTATATTTATTCTTTGAAATGTAACCATAACTCTCATGATGTTTGACCAAAAAAAGTAAAACTGGAAAACCTCTCATACTACTACAAATTTATCTATAAATAGCTACAAAAATATCTTCATCAAACATCATATTCTACCTCTCACAAAATTTTCTGAATTTTGTAATATTTAACTTTTTCCTTTATGTGATATTTGTAGGTTTGAAATAAATAAGTTGAGTCGAAATTTTGGAGCATATATAGAAGTGAACATGTAAAATGTGGTTATTCATTAGAAAGAGTTAGATGAAGAACGCCTTAGGAACATAACATATTCTCACTTGTAAATGTTGTTTCGAATGCCTATTTTGTATATCAATATTGTAATTTATATTTCTTTTGATCCATTTGATAATTTTTTAGTATAAAAATTTTAGCTTTAGTTGAAAAAAAAAAAAAAGTTAACTTTAGATCATAATTCATAAACCTTAATAGATTTTATATTTTAGTCATAATATTTATGTTACTTATTACCAATGCTATATTTTATACAAGTGTGTTTGTATGTCTTACCTATGAAAATGAGTTTAAACAAATATTAACTGTTTCGAATACTATTACTTTAAATTTGTTCCTTAACGTTACAACTGTGTTTGTATGTATTTATTAACTTTCTTTCCGATAACCATTTCCATGGTCATTTATTTTATTTATAGGTTATGACTTCTGATGAGAAAGGTTTTGGTAGGGTTTATAGACGAGGAAGATTTGAACGTCTAGGTGATATATATCTCATGATATGGGTTTCCAAAGCCATGTGATTCTTCCAAATTTAGTTTTTATTTTCTTACACAATTTAGTCTTAATTATTTTTAAAAAATATAATTAACATCTAATTTCTTTTCACAACATTATTGTTTGGATTATACTATGTATGCATTTATTTTCTCTTCTCATATGTTCCATTATTTTTCCTAGCCATGATCGATTGTCGATGATGTGATGATAGTGCTTACCCGCAAGCAGAGCAAGGCAATGAGATTTGACCATGTGTGCAAGTTTCATCAATACGCATTTAACAAGACTCACCTCTACCATGTGTTTATCAAGTGGAAGATCCAAAGATCACCCTAAGCTAATCCCAATTGCATTCTAATTATAATGTTATTTTGTCCAAAATTATAATATTAATATTTAGTTCTTTCTTATTTGCAAAATTATAATGTTATGGTAATTATATGAAATATTGATAAATGATATCTACATATAATTACTAAAAGGACATTGCATAAATGTCAATATATTTTTTAGTACAGAAATATCATTTAAATTTAGTGAATATGAAAAATAATGTATGTAGTAATCAAGAAGAATTAAAATAATTAAAAATAAGAAGTGAGGACAGGTGTTGAAAATATACGCTGCCAAATGTCGTCGTGTTATGCAAAGTTATGAGAAAACCTTCTCATATTATATAAGATATATAGAGTGTTAAAGATATCACATAGTTATACTTATAAATGATGATGAATATATGTTGCAGTCTTTAAAAGTATAATATAAAACAAAATACACATGTTAAAAAAATTTAGTAGAAAAAAAAAGAAAAAAAAAATATAAAGTTCAAAAGAAATGAACATTCAAATATATACAACTTTCATAAATTATATAATTTTTTTTTTGTCAACCATTGGGCCAGTACTGGCCGGCCCATTAGCCAAATTCCTAATTCGTAGAAACTGAGATGAAAAACGTGATATATAATTTTTGTGACGAAAAGTTGTGATGAAAAACGTGAACAAAATAAGGTGAAAATATAAAATTCCAAGTCCTAATTTGTAAAATATAATAAATTATTTTGATGTCAAAATATAATCAATTAGTTAACACAAAAGAATAATTATTTTGAGTCCTAATTTGTAAAACAAAATTTAGAAGAAAAAATATTATAAAATTATGAAAAATTTTATGTTCCCGGTTAATTAACAAAACGTTCATCATACATGTTTATTTGTTGTTACCTCGATCATAATAAAGCGAGGTAAACAATGAAAGCTATCATAAGTGTAAAACAGATGAGGCAAAAACATATTGCTGGCGCTGGTGGCATTTCTGGCGCAGGTGGCGGTGGTGATGGCTGCTGTGGAGGCCGTGGAGGCCTTGGAGGAAGACCATGACCATGTTGGCAACCTCCAGCCTGGATTCCACATCGGTAGCAAAAGCTATGGCCACATCTATCAAGAAAATACAATGCTAAATCAGCTTAAAATAAACATTAGTACCAACTTCAAAAGAAAAATGTTATTAATAGAGAGGGATGATACCTGCATTTTACTCGTACGCATCCTTCTTTAAGTTCAATCATTTGTTGACACTTTGGGCATTGACGCCACAGTTTCTGATCTGCCAGAGTTTTAATCTTTCTATCGTTTTCTGTAGGATATGGATGCGACCTCTTGTAAACGTCGCAGGACATGTTACTATGCCATGAAACTTTGCAGTTAATGCAAAAAATTTCACCGCATTTGAAGCACAATCTCCTAACTTCAGCTCCTCCAGTCGATTTAGAGAGCTCAGTTTCCGACATTAAAGCCGAGCACCTCGGGTTTGGGCAGTAAATTCTCTCTGATACAGGAATAGCGTCCTCATTGTTCCTTTGTTGCCACATCTTTCTTAGTTTAGGTGTCAAAAGATTTTCACAGCCTTCAAAAGTCAACTTAGTCTTGCACCGGAAATAAGGACATCTAACCACACTTCCCTCAAGCAGCCTAACCTCTATATGTCGTTTCATACACTCGCAACACAATCGATGACGACATTTATGGACACAAAACATCTCATCAGCGTTAATAGCATCATCTAAACAGATATTGCAAGTTTTTTTTAGTGTAACCTTGGCTTGGTGAGGAGGATCCATAGGCATAGGTATGCTGAATTCAGAAGCTATTGTTTCCCTTGCTAGTTTATAAGCATAACTGATACTAGTTCCCTCCACGAAAATCGGAAAGCTCGAAATAAATGCTAATCTGATACGTTGTAGATCCATCATTAGCAAGGCAGTTTTGTTATTCTCTGGTATGTATCTTCCCATGACCTACACTCAAAAGGCAAAAAAATTAACCCAATCAATGATATTCATATTTTTACTATTTGGTAGACTAGTAAAACAACCAATACCTAATTCGTTTTTGTAAGAAGAAAACTTACAAATTCGTAAACTGGATAATAATCACAGTAGATTGAGATATGAGTGATCCCCATACTGGCAGCTTCGGTTAGTCCTCTCATCAATGCGATAACCTCAGCCTCCAACACTGTTATTGTGGAGTCATGATGGATTGGTCCTTTCATCTGAAACAAGATATCATCTTTGTTCCCAAATATTGCAACTCCAAATCCGGCCAACGAGTTCTCCTCACTTACCAAACCTTTAAAGTAAAGGGTACATAACTGATCAGGAACGTCGTCAGGGGAATTTTCCGGTGAGGGTCTTGCGGTGTCATCAATAGTAGGGTGCTCCGTATGCATCTTTCTTTGCTACACGGTGTTGAGGGGATCGGATTCTATAGTCTTTTAAACGCTTTATGCGAATAAACAATATATATTTGTGCAACGATTCTAGTTAATAATATCCCGAAAATACAGGGTGTTTTTATTTTTTTATTTTATATAATTATCCGTAAATTGTAAGAGTCATACTTTTTATTAGGAAAATATGTTTGGGAATCAAAAGTTGAATTTGTAATTCATTGTTCAGTTTTCTTGTCGCTCAAGTTTTGATCTACCTTACCAAATTTCTTCCGAGTTAAACAGTGTATGTAATGAGAATGCCTCAGTAGTTGTTGTTTTGTGCAATATGTTTGTTTTGTACTCTTTTTGTTTTCATGGACACAGTTTGGTACTCTCTCTGTGTTATTTTTTAAAATATAAGTGAAACAAACAAAATTCTTGAAAATATTACGTACTTTAAAAAAGTAGGGAGTACTATGTTAGAGATTTCAAGCAAAACCAAAGATAAGAAGATGAGCTATGAAACAACGATTACTAAGTTAATTCGTCTAACTAAACCTCCAACGTTGTTTGTCTTATGGTTATGGTTATATAAGTATATTTTTTCATTATCGTCATGAACAATCTCCGAATCAAATTATTTTATTCTTTTATGAAAAATGAACACAAAGAAATATTATAAAGACAATAATCTAAGGAAAGAGTACAAAGACCACAATCCACAAGCATCCTCGATGGGGGCAACCTCCTTGCTTCCATTCGGCTCCACATGTGTAGCAAAATGAATATCCACATCTACCACCAACTAACCATGAATATCTAATAAAGCTTAAATGGAAATAGAGAATATAATTAGAGAATTATATATACCTGCAAGTTACATGGATGCATCCTTCTGAAAGTTCGATCATATGTTGGCACTTTTCACATTGACGCCACAATTCTTCATATGCTAGAACTCATATCATCTGACATACGATTGGTAGATAATCTCTTGTAATCGTTACACGACAAGTTACTATGCCACGGAACTTTGCAGTTAATGCAAAAGCGCTCCCCGCATCTGAAGCATCTCATAGATTTATCTTCAGTAGATTTAGAGAGCTCGGTCTTTGACATTAAAGCCGAGCACCTCGGGTTTGGGCAATAAAGTCTCTCCGTTAATGGAATCGATTCCTCTAAAATCCTTTGTTTCAACATCACTGTTAGTTTAGATGTCAAAATATGGACACAGCTTCTAAGAGTCAGCTTAGACTCACATTGATAATAAGGACAAGTAGGTATAGTTCCCTTGAGTAGGCTTACATCAATATATCGTTTCATGCATTCCACACAGAAATGATGATTGCATAAAGCAACATAATACATCTTATCAGCTTTAAAATCATCATCTAAACATATACTGCAACTCTCAGGAACCACAAGTAAACTGATTTCAGAATCTATTGTTTCCATTGCAAATTAATAACAATTAGAAGATGATCCGAGAAAAAAAAACATCTAATTAGATGATTAAATAGGTTGAATAACAAATATATATATATGTAAATTCTGGTTATGCGTGCGTGAGTGCAATTAGTTTGAAAGTAATTGAATAACTTTTTATCAAATTGAAAATCTTTTTCTTTTTGGTTGGTGCAAGTAATTAAATAGACATTTGTAAACGTAAATAAATATGTATAAACTCTAAAGTAATTGTAATAAAGTATTTATATATCTATATATATAAAATAGTCTTTTTCTCACTTCTTATGCAGTCACGTCAGCAACTGCTGATTTAATTTTTTGGGCCTATTTTGAAAACTTAGCAGTTAAAAACCATGAACCCATGAACACTTTAAACCCCATATCGTACCCATTAACACTTTAGATGCCCTTGGAACAACCTTCTCTCCCACTCCTCGAGACCTTTAGGCTGCCGTGTTTTCAGTTTCCATTGTAACAGGTCTCGCCGTCTTCATATGTGTGACCGTTTCTCCCACTCCTCGAGACCCACAGGCTGCTGTCTCTTCAATTTTCATTATAACGGTGGCGTTGAAAGGTCTCTCATCTAATGCTTTCTCCACTACGCATTACTTCAATTGAGGTACGTCTCTTCTATAAAGCTACCATTTGCAACTTCATGATGCTCAAATTATACTTTCTCTTCTACTTTTTTTTTCTGACTAATATGAATTCCTCTGTTATTTCATTCGCTGACCTCAAAGCTGGCCGTCTTCACCAACAGATTGTGGGAAGGATGCTCCGTCACTGGCCTGCTCGCAATGTCAAAAAAAGAGGCCAACTTATGGGTGTTGATTTCCTTCTCATTGATGAGAAGGTACCTTCCATATCAAATATTGTTTTCATTTGATCTGATTGATTTACGTGATCTATTCCAAATTTTCACAATTTTGTCAATAAATATCCTTTCGAATGACTCTCACTTATGTACATCATCTATTTCAATATTGATTTCTAGAGTACTGTCATGCAAGGGTCGATCAATGTCACCTACCTTTCAAAATTCGAGAATTCTTTGCGTGATGGTGCAATATATCAAATTTCCGGCTTTGAAGTCAGTAGAAGCAATTATCGTTTTAAGCTCACTGATTTTCATTTCTCAATACGGTTCACACCTACCACTGTCTTTGATTAGGTTGACGAGTCTGTCTCTCGAATTCCGAATGAACATTTCCGTTTTCGGAGTTATGAGCAATTGGTCTCTCTTGCAAACACCAACACGGAGCTCCCAGGTTTGTCCATGTTTGAAGACTTTCAATACACAGACAAGATCTAATAAGTTCTGTTTTCTTAATTTGTTTATGAAAAGTTGGGTTTTTGAAAAACTACTTTCGTCAAACAATTAAGTATTCATCTTTCTTGTGGATGCATAATGTCGCCAATATAATACAGTTGTTTAAAACCTGATGTTCTGGTGTTGATTCTGTTTTTTAACTTAAATTAGATATCATCGGCCAAGTATGTTCCAGCAAAGCTTATCGAAATGGGATGACACAGGTTTTGGAGAGGATGTTAGTCCACATCAGTCTTGAAAGGTATGTTCTTCATTGATTTTGGCTTCTACATTTTTTTTATGAGCTTGACCACATTTACCCTTTTATGACAGTGGTGAGAAAGTTCGATTAAGTGCATTTGATGAACATGCAACCTCATTGGAGAAGGTATTCAACGAGAAAGAGGATGGCACTCATATTTTGTTAGCAACGAATATTAATCCTAAGATATTTGGAGGTGAATCATTTCATATTCTACATTATTTGTTGTTAAATCCCTGTTCAGTTAGTATTCAAATTTCAAGTGATGTTAACCTTGCACCACAGCTAACTCAACGTTTCTCTTCAGCTGAACTTTACCTCAATGCTACGTCTGGTACTAAATTTTATACTGATGGAGACGTTGCAACCACACGAAAATACGCTGAAAGGTATTGAAAGCGATGCTTTAATATTCCTCTATATTTACTGATTCATATTATGTAGTTAATGTGCGTACATCACTGCCTAACTACATGACCAAACAGCCTAAAGCTGAAAGAAACAGGAGGCACCAACTCTATTGCACCATCTCATGGAGTAGAGAAGATTGAACATGTATCCATTGATGAACTTAATCAGTTTGTTGCAACTGCAGATCCACAGGTCTATTTCCGTATATCTTTGTATCATTTGATTGTGCATAGAGAACCATTAATGTCATATCAATATCATTTTCATCTTAATGTTTTAGATCAAACAACTGACCCATTAACAAACCCCATATCTTTCTGTATTTTAAAAAAATTAGGAGGCTGAATTCCTTTGCAACGCAACAGTGACTGACATACAAGCTCAACGTGGCTGGAGTTTCATTTCATGTGCCGCATGTGGGACAAAAATGGTGAAGAAGTTCTCCTCACTAACTTGCAACAACTTCAAATGCGGCTCAACGACAGCAATAGGAGATGTCAAGTAATATTACAAACTGCTATCCTTCTTTCCCTCTTAAATCATTTGTTGTTTTTGAAACCGATATCAAGTCTAACCATGCCATCATTTGGAAGATACCGTGTGGAACTTGTTGTTCACGATGGGAAAAGCACTGCCGTCTTTGTAGCTTTTGATAAGGACATGGTGAAGTTAACCAACATACAGGCAACAACCCTAGCTTCCCAGCTGGTATGTATATAATAGACGAATCTTTTGAAGTTTTCTTATTCTTTCAACAATTTTAATTTCAAAATTCACCAGTTATGTCGGTCTGAATTTTAATTTTCCTTTTCGCCAGGCTGACAATGAGCACAACTTAGAAACTGTTGCTTCTATACCCAAAGTCGTTTCTGAAATTGTTGGAAAGAAATTCACAATTCAGATTAAGCTCACTTCTTTCAACTTCACTCCTCATCACCAATCATTTACTGTATCACGTATCTATGAGACTACCGAAGTCCTTCCTGGCCCAACCTTCAAAGAGGTAATCTGTTGGCATCTTCTCTAACAACCCTGGAAGAAATGATCTCATTTTATTGTTCACTAATTACTTTTAATATACATAGGCACAAGGTGGAGATATTGTGGATTTAGGAGTTAAATCACCAGCTACCAATCCAACACATCTCTAGATGTCGAGCACATCTTCATCAATTGAAAAAGAATCACAGGAACTTTGCATTGATTCTGGCGATTTAGCTGAGGAAACTTCATCTTCAAGTGGAAGGAACAAGAAGCAGAAGAAACAAAAATGCAATTAGCCTATTCGCTTATCTATTTTCGGCCATTTCTTATTTGAAAAAACCTCTCCTGCATTTTCCCTTATTTGAAACAACCTCTCCTGCATTTCATAAGTGGACAAGTGTTGTTACTATTGATTTGAGCTGAATAACAAAAATGCAATTAGCCTATTCGCTTATCTATTTTCGGCCATTTCTTATTTGAAAATCCTCTCCTGCATTTTCCCTTATTTGAAACAACCTCTCCTGCATTTCATAAGTGGACAAGTGTTGTTACTGTTGATTTGAGCTGAATTTTCTTGAGTTATTCTATGAGTGTTTTCTTAGATGACATGCTCTACCTTTGTAATCAACTAATCCTTTAGAACATATGCTTTCAAAATGTGTTGTTATCAGAGAAGTTATGTATTTGGGGAGCTTTTTTGTATCTTTACGCTGAATGGGGAGCATTTTTGTATCTTTCACGATTAAGGAGAAAACATTGTTGAGTTTGTTGATGGTTGCAGCAACATGTTAATAACATATTTTCTCCAATAAAGTGTTATGTTTGTTCAAAATGCAAATAAATCTCAACTAATATAATCCAATAGTGTTGTCGTTGAGTTTGAAAAAATTTTAAAAACACAAAGAATTGCCCGTATGTGTTCCCGAATGGTTTTAAAATAGCCTATATGCATGAGAAGGACCATAGATAAAAAACAGAGTTTTTAAGTATTGTAACAGAGTTTTGAGTCATATACTGAAGCAAAAATCTTATACAACCATCATTGCTTAATAAATGTATCGCTAAATAAATATTGATACTCTATTATTATACATACCTTTCCAGCTTACCTATGAGGTTACAAATAATAAACAGCTTACTAAGAAATTTAAGAAGCACATTATCTAAAACTAATTTAGCTATTGTGTTCAAGATTCTTCTCAAATTTAACAAAGGGATTGTTAACATTATTTTCTTCTTCCGTTTTTCCATATTTTCAACAATTGTAGTCAATTTGGAAACCTGCAAAGGTTTTACCAAAATGAAAGAAACAGTGAGCGGTGAAGGCAGCAGGAAGAGAAAGCAGAAATCCAGTAAAGAGAAAGAAAAATTGAACACAGACAGAAGTTTATTTAAGAAAAGTAAGCTCTATATTGTTCATGTTATTTTGCTAAAAATCTGACATTTCATTTTCACATAGATAGTCACTTTAAAATTTTAAAAGTTCTGACATTGCTCATGTTATTCTTACAGATGGAAAGTTACGCCAACCATGGCTAAGTGAAAAATACTTCACCGAATCACCAAATTTTACAAACCTCTCCCATGAATCATTAAAGAGAAAAAGTATATATATAACCACTCTATACACAACAGTATTGGTTCACTTAGATATTCTCAGGTCTCATATTTCCATATGACAATGTCCAGGTCAATGTACAAGAGCTCGAAGATTACGACTTGCAATCAGGTTGGCGAAACTCAAAAACAAGGAACCAAAAGGTTGAACTAAATATTCTAATTTCCATACTTAATTAATAATTATACTGTTATTATTATGCTTTCTTACATCCCTCATAAACTAACTAAACATAAGTTCCAACTAACCTCTACATCGATTGCAGAGCTATCTACCGCCACCAGTATTGTGATGCCCTGCTATGGAAAACAGAAACGAGAAATCAAACATTATGTTGTCAACAAGGTCGCGTAAGACTACCAAAAGTTTGTGCACCACCTCCTGAACTAAAGAAGCTGTACAATGAATCATCAGATTATCGTCGTAACATGCGTGTACTGAATTCGATGCTAGCATTTACATCAACTGGTGGGAAAGTTGATCATACAGTGACAGGAACACAGGGACCCTATACTTACAGAATCCATGGCCAAAATTACCACTCTATTGGGTCTCTATTACCAGAAGATGGGAAGCACCCGTCTTTTCTATAGCTTTACATTTTTGATACAACAAATGAAATCAAAAATCGTATGCAGAAGATGCCAGCGGGAGGTAAAGGGAAACCAGTTGATGAAGAAACTGTAGGTATTTTAATAACAATGCTAGATAGAACAATTGAACTAGCAAAGGTTTTCAGAAAAGCAAGGGATAGGTATCAAGATGGACCAAGCTCTGAATTCAATATCAGATTGATAAGCCAAGCAAAGAAAGGAAAACAGTATGACTTACCTACTGCAGATGAGATTGCTGGATTAATAGTTGGAGATTTTAGTACAGCGACTGCTGGAAGAGATGTCATCTTGCAATTTAAGTCTTCTGAATTACAAAGAATTAGTGATCTTCATCCTCTATATATGAGTCTTCAGTATCCTCTATTGTTCCCTTATGGTGAATCAGGATATCATGATGAAATTTCATACCATTCAACAGGACAGAGCCAAGTAAAGAGGTCATATATGACAATGAGAGATTATTATGCTTACCAGATTCAGACAAGATTATCAGAAGGTATGACTATCACTAAGGGAGGCAGATTATTTCATCAATACATTGTTGATGCCTACACAACGACAAAACAAGAAAGACTACGTTTTATAGCTCTGAATCAAAAAAAATTAAGAGCTGATTTATATAACAATGTCTACGATGCTGTTGAAAGAGGAGAAACAGATGCTAAACGGATTGGGAAAAGAATAATACTACCATCAAGTTTTACTGCAGGTCCACGATATATGGTAGAGAAGTACCATGATGCGATGGCTTTATGTAGATGGTTTGGAAATCCTGATTTATTTATCACCTTCACAGCAAATCCAAATTGGCCAGAGTTGACAGAACATCTACAAACTTATACTACAGAAGGATCGAACTTAAGGCCTGACCTTCAATCAAGAGTCTTCAAAATGAAACTAGACGAGATGCTGGGAGATTTTAACAAAGGACTCTTCTTTCCTGTTCCTGTAGCAGGTATAATAATTTTTCTTAATCCATAACTAACATATACACACAGAGAAAAACATTAAAACCTAAATGAATTTGATTTTCAATTCTGCAGTAGTGTACACAATAGAGTTCCAGAAACAAGGTCTCCCCCACGCACACATTCTATTGTGGCTAGAAGGTACAAGCAAAAACCCAGAACCAGGTGTGATTGAGAAATTCATATCAGCTGAATTACTAGATAAGGAAACAGATTTGGAAGGCTTTGAACTGGTTGAGCAGCATATGATGCATGGGCCTTGTGGTTTAGAAAGACTGTTCTCACCATGCATAGAGAATGTTGCATGCAGTAAAAAGTTTCCTAGAGCATTTGTGGACAACACTAGCATTGACAACTCTGGTTACGTTCTTTACCGGCGACGCAACGATGAGTCCAAATTTGTTTTCAAAGGTGTCACAAGATTAGACAATCGCCATGTAGTCCCACATAACCTCAACCTGCTGAAAAAGTATAAAGCACATATAAATGTTGAGTGGTGTTGTAAGACAAGCACAGTGAAGTATCTATTCAAATATATCACAAAAGGTGTGGACAAAGCAACGTTTGTAATAGTGAGACCGAGAGAAGGGAAAAAAAGAAAACACTCTAAAAAAGAAGAATCTGAACCTGTTGATGAGATCAGTGAGTACCTTGATTGTCGCTACGTCTCTGCATGTGAAGCAATTTGGAGAATATTTGCATTTCACATCCATTATCACAAGCCAGCAGTGATACGACTACATATACATCTTCAAGATCAACAGAGATTGCTTTTTGACCAGTTGCAACGTTTGGAGAACATTATATCAAGAGAAGATGTTGAGAAGACAATGCTCACTGAATGGATGGCTACAAACAAAAGAGAGAAAGAGGCAACCGATGTAGGATACATATCAGAAAAGAAGGCCTTTGACCTTACATATGTAGAATTCCCAAAATATTATGTGTGGAACTCTACAAAGACCTGGACAAGGAGGAAACAAGGTTTTGCTATTGGCAGGATAGTACATATCCACCCATCAGCTGGCGATTTGTTTTATCTCAGAATTTTATTGAATATAGTGAAAGGTGCGACATGTTTTGAAGACATTAAGATAGTGGCTGGAGTACTGTATGCTACATATAAAGAAGCATGCTACATTAGAGGAATCCTAGACGATGATAAAGAGTGGCATGATGTACTTAAAGAGGTGTCACAATGGGCAACAGCGTATCAAATACGCTATTTATTTGTGACACTATTGTTGTACTGTGAAGTAGCTAACCCACGAGAACTGTGGAACAAAAACTGGAGATACCTTGCAGAAGATGTGCAGCATAACAGAAGAAAGGTCTTTGATTTCAATGGTTTGGATCTCAACGATGTTGAGCTGGAGCAATACGCTTTGATTGAAATAGAGCAGCTATTAACGGAAAATGAGAAGTCCCTCACGAATTTCCCAGATATGCCATTGCCTGACAAGGCTATTTTGAAAAAAATCAGCCACAGTAGCCTCACAGAAGACCTGCAATTTGACATACAGAAAGAGATCGTTGAACATAACAGATTATTTCCAACGCTGAATCAAGATCAAATAATGGTGTACAATTCAGTGGTCAAATCTATGGAAGACAATTCAGGAAAACTGTTTTTTCTACAAGGTCCTGGAGGTACAGGGAAAACATACCTCTACAAGGCAATAATAGCTAAGTTACGCTCAATGAAGAAAGTTGTAATCCCAGTAGCATCAGCTGGAATAGCAGCTCTACTCTTACCTGGCGGTAGAACAGCACATTCACGATTCAAGATACCAATAAACCTCAACGAAGGGTCCACCTGTGAAATCAAGTCTGGAACAATGCTAGCTACCTTAATTACAAAGGCTGATTTAATTATATGGGATGAGGCACCAATGGCTCATCGATATGCCTTTGAGGCAGTAGATCGAACAATCAGAGACCTCATGGCGTTAGAAGATGAAACCGCACTGAACAAACCATTTGGAGAGAAAACAATTTTACTAGGAGGAGATTTCAGACAGATATTACCAGTTATTCCCCAAGGGAGTCGTCAGGACACTGTACAAGCCTCTATCAATCGATCTCATATGTGGAATGCCTGTCAAATCTTCAAGTTGACAATAAACATGAGACTAAAACATTCAGACGCAGGTTTTGCAAATTGGATTTTAAAAGTTGGAGATGGAAATTCAATTTCAGCTAGCACTACACCTGATGAACATGCTGGAGGTTGCAGAATAGCAATAGAGGAAAGTCTAATTCTACCAAACACAGGCAACCATCTACAAGAGATTACAACTGCTGCGTATCCATTGTTCTCTCAATCCTTCAAGGAACGTCACTACCTAACAGAAAGGGCAATCTTAACTCCTCGGAATGAGACAGTCCGTGAAATTAATGACTATCAGCTGTCCATGGTGCCAGGTGAGGTTAAAGAATATTTAAGCTCAGATTCAATTCAGAAAGAGCTTGCACCATGTGGCGACTGGAATAACCTGTACACAGTAGAATACTTAAACTCACTAGAGTTTCCAGGGCTACCAAACCATCAAATACGGTTGAAAGTAGGGGTGCCAATAATGTTGCTGCGAAACCTAAACCAGAAAAAAGGATTATGCAATGGGACAAGGCTTCTTACCACCAGACTCGGTCAGAAGATAATAGAAGCTGAGATTCTCACAGGCACCCATGTTGGTGAAAAGGTCCTCATCCCTAGGATTGTTTTGTCTCCCAATGACAGCAAGCACCCTTTTACCCTGCGAAGAAAGCAATTTCCAATGAGAGTGTGTTACGCAATGACGATAAACAAGAGTCAAGGACAAAGTTTAAAACAAGTTGCTCTCTATTTACCTCAATCAGTGTTCTCTCATGGGCAGTTGTATGTGGCTTTATCGCGTGTAACCTCAAATTCAGGCTTGAAAATCCTAGATGCTACATCAGAGAAGAATGGTACTGGAGGGGTCATGAATATTGTCTACAAAGAAGTTTTCAACAATATAAAACCTTAAACAGGTAATGACCAAAGGCAATGTACAAGAACACCACATTTTAAAATAACAGGTACTGTTTTCAACAAAAAACAATATGACACTAATTCTGATTTAATTTACATTTTAGGAATATGAAGAAGAGGGAACGCAGACAACATATGTCGACGCTCTTAGTCTCACATTTACATATTTACCAAAGCCAGTTTGTATCATTTTCGTTTAAAATAGACCTAATCGTAGTTGGATCAATCGAGTTTTTAAACAACAACGTACTAAGTGAAAATAGTTTCCCATTCTTATTTGAGATGTCTCAAGTTAATGGGCTCAAATACATTAAGAAGGGGAAAAACACTACGGATTATGACAAATTAACCAAAAAGTCCACTTCTAAGATCAATCTACATCGCATTTAATAAGATAAACCTCAATAAACCTACGACCAAAAAGAACTAACTAGAGACGATCAATTATACAAATAAAACCTTAAACAGCAATTAATATTGGACTCTCCACCCCCTCCCCGCCATCCCCACTAACATCAAGGTAATCAATGGCCACTGCCACTAACAAGGTAATTTAAAGATGTCAATTACTCTATTAGAACACTGAAACGGCAAAGAGATACAACTATATAAACCAACCGAGTGAAGAAAAACTAAACATAGATTCAAACCACGAAATACAAGCAAAACATGGCACAAAAACAAAAGATATCATCCTTAGAAAGCCTCCCACAAGATCTTCTTGGCGATATTATATCTAGGGTTGCAAAGGATGGCCGCAGAGATATTCGTAATTGCTTGCAAGTTTCTCATGAACTAGCGATCGCATGTCAAGATGGAAGGGTTTCAAAGAATCTGAACCTCATGCCGCTAGCCATCAATCCATTAGCAACATTAAACAAGTATCAACCACTCATGGAAAAATGTCTACAAGCTGGTAACTCTGAAGCCCACTACATTCAAGGAATAAAAGAGTACTTCTACAATGACAACATAGACATTGGCCTACCACATCTCCAAGCATCTGCTGAAGGTGAGTACAAAAAGGGATATATATATATGGGATTCTCATGTTATGCTGGGGACGAATGGAGGAAGGGAAAAAATATTTGGATAAGCTAGAATGGGCAAAATCAACAACCAGATCAGACCGTTGTTGGACAAATATCAAAGAATCTCTAGAAGGCATCCCAATCATCAAGAAACCGTGCTACTTTGAATCCTTAAGAGACGATAAGCCAAATGAAATATGCAAGCTTAACGACATGGATACTCGATGCAAGAAGTGCTACTACTACAAACAGATGAGGATGTTTGTAAACCACCATTAAATTAAATCTACAGCATGTTGCTGAACTACTTAGTGTCCTTTTCACAATAACTTTTCATATTCAAGCTTGCTAATTCCTATATTTCATAAAGATGACGCCAAAATTTATATTGCAATAAGTTCTCCTACATTGCGCCAAATGAATGATCAACGATGACAAAACTCTAAATAGCAGTAGCTACTCAGCCTTTAAAAGTTAGCAAATTTACAACATAATACAATACTGGGTTTTAGTATGTCCATGGTAATGGAGTCGACGAGTTCCCAAATAACCAACGTTGAATTGTTTAATTATACGATTTCCATCATCAATGAAAGAATGTAAAAGAAAGCATTTAAATCTAATTTCACAACAAACACCATTACAGATATCACCAACCCATGTCAAATCATACATTAAAAGAAGTTTCAAAAATGCACCACATGAATGAATACAAACATATACACTTATAGACACTAACTTACTCTATTACTTACGATCAACGAAAGAAAGATAAATAACAGAGCTCTTACCCTTTTTAAAAAAAATGTCGTAAATGGACCCTAACTTTAACATAATGAAAGCCCAAAAGAAAACAAATAAACACCACTCTAAATAACTATTGCCTTTAACAATTAAAATGGGCCAACTCTTATTGTTAAAACAAAACACCACTAACCACAATTAGTCAGACAATCATATCATAAACCAACGCCAAATAAATTATACAATACTAATCAGAAATTATAATGTTCAATTACTGAAATAATAATCATCTTTAATAATGCAGATTAATAGAAAGAATTTCCGATTCAAACACGGAAACGTCTGATATATTCAACTCTCAAAAACTAGCAAACAGATCTTCAAACGACTAATATATTACACATACAAAGCGACTAACCTCAATTTCGCTAGGACTCCCCACCACCACCACTATCATGAAAGTAATTAAAGGCCACTAACACCAAGAAATTAATAACATTCTTTACTCAAATTTTAAAGTAATGAAATGGCAACGGCTTGCTCACTATTAAATCTCACCACACGAAGAAAGCAATACTCAAAGTCACACCAGCAAAACGAAAAAGAAATGCCACGTTCCAAAGTATTATCACCATTAGAAAGCCTCCCACAAGATCTTCTAGGCGAGATTATCTCCAGGGTTGCAAAATCTGGACGCAACCATGTTCGTCACTGCTTCCAAGTTTCTCATGAACTAGCAATAGCCTGCAAGGATAAAAGAGTTTCCAAAGAACTCAACCTCAAGCAGCTGGCCATGAATCCATTAGCAACAGTACACAACTACCAAAGACTAATGAAGAGATGTCTCCAATACGGTAATGCATAAGCACAGTACATCGAAGGTGTGAAACAGTATTTCTACCACAACAACACACCCTCAGGACTTCATCATCTCCAAGCATCTGCTGAAGGTTTGTATGAAAAAGGCATTTATCTATATGGGATTCTCATGTTGTGCAGGGGAGAAACAGACACGGGTAAACAATATTTGGATAAGCTACAATGGGTTGAATCAACAACAAGGTCTGATCGTTGTTGGACCTATATCAAATTATCACTCCAAGGCATCAATATCACCATGCAACCCATTTACTTCCAATCCATAAGAGACATCAAACCAAACAAGATATGCAAACTTAACAACATGGATACAAGATGCAAGAAGTGCTACTACTACAAACAGATGAGAAAGTTTGTAAACCGTATTTGAAAAAGAGTTTTAGAAAACCAAATGTCTGAAATACTTGCATCTTATATTTCAATAACAAGTTTCTTCTCAAGCTGTTTTGATTTTAAAAGTTTAAAAATTAGAGTTGGACAAATATTAATATCTGCCAAGAACAGGTTCGCTCCTACTTACGTATATTGAACCATGACAAAATAGAATTTAGCTCAAATACGAGGTATTACTGAAGACACCATTACCACAGTGGTGGACATACAAAATTTTAATGTTTTCATTGATCAAAATGGTTTATGGGTTTAATGGATTGGGTTGAAATGGATTAGGATAAAATGATTATGATTTGACCCAAAACCAAACCAAATATAGTTGAATTGATTTTAAAAACTAAATTAAACCGATTTTCTTTTAATTATATGAGTAAACCAAAATTGAAGCAACCAAAATGAACAAAACCAAACCAAGCTCTCTGTCTCTCTCCAACTTCTTCTTTCTTCGACTCTATCTTTTTCTACTTGATGAACTCAAGAAGAAGATACACCCAGATTCGAATTTCAACATTTAACAAAACAAAATCAGATGAAGATAGAAGAGGAATTAAGAAGAGGAAGCTTGTCAGAAGGGAAAAGTGTTGGTGTTGGTTGCTAAACGAGTTGGATTAACTCATTATCTATTAAACACTAAATCTACATGATCATGGATTGGTCTGGTTTGGTTTATCCAACTTGACATCCCTACCTATATGTAGGGCAACTGATCTATAAGAGATATAGTTGTAAGAAACAATATAGGCAACTGTGCCTACATTGTCTTACTCAATTATTGAGATGAATGTGAACTTAATTTGCCATTTAATCAAGGGAAAAGAGAAGCAAGGTTTGATGGAAAACAAACCGGCACAAAAATACAAACATATAAATTTCAAAGGAAACCTCCAAGTGTATACAATATTTATACAGGGCAAAGAAATTAACAGACATATAATATTTATACAGGGCAAAGAAATTAACAGCCATATAATATTTATTAGATACGTACTAAAAGGAGATCTACCCGTTTACAGTTTAGTTATTATTCTGCAAAAGTCCTACAAATAACCACCCCATTAATTTAAATAAGACGAGGCCCTAATTAAAAACAAACAAACATGAACCTACGGAATGAATAAAAGACACAGAATGTTTGCTACAATACTATAATAAAATAAGAAGAACCACAAAAAATTAAGAATAACCATCAACGGTTAACAAACACACCCAAAAAATTAGACTAATTCTCGCAATGTTGTCTACTAATGTTGTTCGTTTATTTAAACAAACCAAACATAACCCAATGTTATCATACATTAGAAACTGTAATGTACAAAAGATAATATACCAAGGCAAGGGATTCTATAAGTTAATCACAGCTGTTACTATTTCACTTGAAAAACTATCTACAACATGATATCAACATTAAAACGATTTTATAAGAAATAGAGAAATATTAAAGACAAAACCCCACACTTACAAATTACACACACGATTATGCCATAAATTAATGAATCATTAGAAAACGTCCAAGCTAATTATGACGTGAATATGAAAGGGAGAACTGTAAGGGAATAAAGGGAGGCCAACAAAAAGTACTCAAAGAAACACAAACGGCACAGCAAAACAACTCCACCCTATAAATAACTCTGCGAAAAGTCTAAAGATCAATATCACCAACTACTTGCAAAAAATGAATACCATAAAACCCTATTCCCTTGAAGAACTACCAAAAGACATCCTTGGAGATATCATCTCTCGAGTTGGTAAGGTTTCAAGGAGGACAGTCAAACATGTTATGCAAGCATCGCCACAGCTTGCAAAAGCAGCTCAAGATCAGAGAGTTTACAAGAAAATCAACCTGCAGCCGCTAGCAATCAATCCCTTAGCAGCCTTAAAGAAATACCAAGACCTCATGGAGAAATGCATTGCAAGTGGAAATGTGGAGGCACACTACATCAAAGGCATCCAGGAATATTTCCAAAAAAACAACACAGAAGAAGGCTTGGCACACTTGAAAAAAGCAGCAGAAGGTAACTACGAGAAGGGTATTTACCTTTTTGGAATCGTCAAGATGTGTAGGGGTGACACAGCAGAAGGCCAATATTGGCTTGACAAGCTAGGCTGGAATGAAAACAAAGCAAAGGGTGATCAATGCTGGATTGATATCAAGAAGTCATTGCACATAGTCAATGTACGCAAACTGCAGTGCTACTACAATACATTGGCAGAAGTCCAACCAAATATCAACTGCAACATCAATAACTTGAATGCTAGATGCCCAGACTGCTACTACTTCAAACAAATGATCAAGTTTGTCTTTTTCGTTTAGTTTAACTTTGAGAAAAAGGTTAATCAATGTTATGTTCTATTTTTGAATTAGAAAATCATTTATAAAATCTTTTTCTCATTGTCCTTCGTATACATTAACAAAATGAGAGAAACAAGAATAAAGATGAGGAGCAGCAAACGAAATCTGAAATATGACAACAAAAGAGACAATTTCGAGTGAGAAAAATAACAAAGATTAACATGAAAACAATAACAGGACATAGATAAACGACATAATTTGGAAAAAATGCCACCAATTCAGGCAAGAAAAAATAGCCAAGTAAACCAAAATAAAATTAACATAACTTGCCACCAATTGAGAAAATAATAAGCAAACATAGAGAATGAAAAAGATCAACATACCATTAGTTCAAGGATATGATGCCGGGTAAAATATGGAGATGAATTTCACAGTAGAAGTCATGTTCCGACCTGATTATTTATAGCTTCACCTAAGCTCGTATAAGAGGACTTCTCTTGCTGCGCCGGTGCAATAAACAAAGTGAAGTTAAACATAATTAAAAACCGGACAAAATTAAAGCTGACAATTTAACTAATACTACGAACTTTACCTGGCCATAAAACGATAAGTTCAAATCGCTCGCAGTCAGACCTATGATCAAATCGTTCGCAGTTAGATCAAATTGCGGCCTGTTAGGAATCAAAATGCATAAAGGATGTATGAAAAATCAGGCTTTCCAGAAATTGTTATAGATTGATGGAAATAGTAGATTTCGAAAACTTATCAAGAGCAGCTCAAGAGTACAGATCGACATCTATATTCTCATGTCGTTAAAAAAACAGAGAGAGAAAATAATTACTAATTCCAAATAACAAAATACGGTTACCCAGAGCGAATATGAAAGAGGATCGAATTGTAAACCTTACAATGGTCCTTATGAAAATGCAACTGTCAAAATTTGAGAGCTCAACCTCTCATGTACATTAGAAGAATCGATGGTCGGCATACCGTTAACGACGCCACAAATTATAAAAAGGTAACATAAGTATTACGGATACAAAAATCGAACCACTCAAGGGCCTAAAACGACATGAAATTAAAGGCCCAACACCGTCAACCCAATAAAAATACTTTGCGGGAAAAAAAAAACGTACCAATAAACATTTTTAAAAAACTTTAAGAATACTGCACTAACTAATTAATCCAAATACACAAGTATTGAGAAGAAAATACTAGCAGAAATTATAGGAAAAAATATCAACTTTAAAAGAAATACCAACACAGTAAATTAAGCTTAATCCAAAACCGATACTTATATGAAATATCAATGGAAACAACATAAAGACTAAAAAATAAATTAAACAACAACCATAAATTATATCTTTATCTAACGTAAATAGAAACAAATAATAAACAAAAGTAAAAGTACACCTTAAAGTAACTACCACCCGTAACGCGTGTCAATTGCAATGTAATTTTATGTAATTAGATTCCCTTAGAATCTTAGATATGAAATAAAAATTAAAAACCTTAAATATTGATCAATAGAGATGAAGCCTAAAATGAAATAGTTATTGTTCTAAGTTAAAAGAGAATAAATCAAAATTGGGAAAAGTTATAAATATAATGAAATATCCATTGAAACAAAAATATAATAATAGAAACTGAAGTCACTAAAGAAAACAACAACTTCCAAATCTTTTAAATAAAATAGGAGAGCCCCATATCTGTATAATTGAAATTTAGAAACAAATCTTCAGTTTCAAAATTAAAATTTCATGCAAAGGTTCAGTTTCTCAAATTCAATTTAAAATTTATGTATTTATCACTTTCAGTTCAGTTTACAACAATTAGATATATATATATATAGATTAAAATTAATTACATCTACAATGATTTAGAAAATATAAGATCATAGTTTAAAGTTACACAGAAGGGAATTAAAAAAATATTAACTTCACTTTTACCAAATTCTACGACCCACTAGAAAAATGTGGAAAACCAAAAAATGTCCCGGAGATGATCTAAATTTATTATAGATAAAACAGCTCACTAAATTATCGTTACTGCAAAACAAATTTCACTAAAATCTACAACAACAAAAAAACAAGAAACAAAAATTTAAACAATATCCTAAATATACATTCAGCATCCATAAAAATCAAATTTTTATAGCATTAAAAATACTTTTTAAAATATTCTTTCATTACAAATTTATTACTAATAAGTAATAATAGTAAAAAATAAATAAAAAATGAAATAACTAAAAATAATTCAATTTTAAAATAGCTTAAACAAAAATTTAAGTTTAAAGTAAATAATCAAAATAATCACTATTTAAAATGAATTAAGTAAAATAAATGAAAATTTGAAAATAGTAAAAAATAATACTATAAATTTGTTTTAGTAATAATGTTATTAACATTAACACTAGATAATGTTATTTATAATAATATGAAAATCATCAAATACACAACAAAACCCTAATATGTATGGAAACAAATCTTAAAATGTAAAACAATTAACAACAACTTAAACCAAAAAACAACCTTCCAGTTATACAATTTTTCATTGTCTAATGGTCATTAATCAACTATTATTTAACCCTTCTGCTCTTATTTTTGTACATCTCGGGGAGAAAAATTCTCTGCCAAATTACATATGATTAAACAATATAACAAATTGGGGGAGGGTTCGGTGGGTCTTAAGAAACATCGGAGGTGGAGAACAAATCCGACTTATTCGCTTCAAGGTTTCCAAAGATCGTTTAAAAAAAAACTCTATGGTTTTCAATCACCCACGCTTCTATGCCATATCAAAAAGGTTTGCTTTATTTTTTTCCCGATCTCTGCGGAATCACAAAAGGTTTAACCTTTCTTGACTGTCCAGATCTAACGATTTCGTAATTTCCGTTTTCGTCTCTTCCCCTTTACAGATTATCGATCTAGAAATCTTTTAGTTTCTTTCTATGTTCAGTAGATTGTAATCGATTATACCAGTTTCTTTTTTTTTATTGACCATTAGTTCAATTGATTGACATAGATCTTCTCTTCTCATTTTCAGGTCTTGGATTTTCTCCTTTGTTGAATCGATTGTAAAAGTATGTAATTTTCCATTGTATTTAGTTTCGTAATTTTCATTGTATTCTATTTCTTTACTTTTTATTGTTGATACAAAAAACAATCGGAAACTAAACGACTAATTTTTATCAATGTAGAACGATTGACATGGAAGTTAAAGGATTCATATGTCGCATCTCAGCAAACAACGTTAAACCGAAATTCAGACAACAAGGTAAGCAAGAACAAAGAAGGTGAGCAAAACACATGAAAAATTAGCATTATTACAGTTCTAAATACTTGACACTTTCTCTTTGAAAAATAGAACACAACTTCAAACTATGATTTTTCATTAGAAAAAAAAAAACGCACCACATCTTTTGTAAATTATGTTGCTTTCAATATATTCATTCACTTAGGTAATCAACACTATTAATTCAGTTATTTTCAGTTTTAGAATTGTCCTTATTTGTAACTATGATTTTTTTTTTTATAAAAAGTATAAATTTATTATAAATTACAATTAGTATTACTACTACAAGTAGCTGCAATTTGGCAGGTGTCTATCAAATGAGTAGCATCTGTCTCATTGTCATTTTCCTTACTTTAGGGCCTATTTCTATTGCTATCTATGTCATATTATAATTTCTAAAATTTCTTTACTAACTTTTTTTGAAAATTTAATGATTTGTTTATATTCTTTGGATTTAATTTCTCTCAAAAATCTATAATTCTAAAATTAACAATTGACTATTAATTATGGAGATGTTTATACATATACATAATATAGAAACTTTGGGAAATTAATTAAATGTTTAAATCAGAACCATTGCATGTAAGACTCCAAGTCCAATAAAAAACATTTGACACACTTCCAAATAAAAAAGATTTGATTCCCTAAATATTTAACATTCCAATAAAAAAAGTCAGACATTTTAAATCACAATAACATCAATCATTTATTACTCAGCTTTTCAAAACGTTTATCGGTTTTGAAACAACAACTCATATTTCACTTTTCATCTTTCTTATCGGCTTTGAAACAACAACTCATATTTCACCTTTCATCTTTCTTACTACTCATCTTTCATCTTCCTTACCAATCATCTTTCATATTCCTTCTTCTATTCAAGTCATAGAACAAAAATATTATAAACATGGTTGCATTCATAGAAGAATTGAATCAGTTAACGAAGAGATTGAGTATTGCAGTGAAAATACTCCGGTTGTGGACACCCCATATAATTTTCGGAGAACCCATCTATAAATGTTTGATTTTGGTGGATGATAAGGTAATTTAAATTTTTAATTTCCGGTTCTGCATGTTAAGATTTTATTAAATGATATGAATCGATGTAGGGTAAAAGAATCGATGCTCAAATCAAACCTGGAGATTACTTCAATCGATTCATACGCATATTGGACCAAGGAGAGTGGTTTCTTATTTATAGGTTCAAAGTGAGAGAAAGCCAGCAAGCCTCAAGGAACTCAAACAATCAATTCAAAATATTGATTACAAGCAAAACACAGATCACCCCAATACCTCCCAGGTCTTCGAACAATTTTTATAATTTAACAGATGGAACAAAGTTTGAAAATGCTACACCAGACGAGAGAAACTGTTGTGTTGGTAAATTAATAAACCCTATAATGCTTTAATTGTTTAATGTTGACCATCTGCTTGTGATTTATCTTTCTACTATTTTTTAATTCTTCTGTTCGTTACTCTGATTTCCTCTTCCATCTATTTTCTTTTTCAACTATTTTTGAAATCTGATCGGAATCTGAGATCGGAAGCTTCACCACAAGTTTTGCCGGAGAAGAAGAAGAAGAAGATCTGAGATTAAAAGCTTCACCACAAGATTGTTTCGGAAAATTCATCCGGCGAAGAGATCAGATTTTGAGTTTTTTGAGTTTTTTAAAATATTAATATTTCTCTCTATTAATTATTCAATATTAAAAATGCTAGTTTTGGAACATTCCAGCGTGTGTGCTAGTTTTAGAACAAAAACTCAAATGTGTGCCATTTTAGAGTATTTCTCTAAACTAATTAAAATGGAAATTTTAGTGTCTTAACAATAAAATCTAAATCAATCAATATAAATCCTACGATAAACTTTAACAAAATTATAATATTTAATATATCAATAACTGATTTCCCAAAATCGCAAAGATCTTAATCTTTTGAAAGTGTTCTCAAAATATTTGAATGTAACTTTTCATTTGAATGAAATTTATTAAATTTTCAAATCGTAAATCTATTAAAACTCCATCCTTAAATAATTGTGAACAAAACATTTAAATAGTGAACATTATATTACCGAATTAATTATGCCATATATATTCTTAGAATATACCCTAATTGTTGATGCTAATCGTCTTGCATAAGTACAATGTTAGTCATCAATGTTGATTGTTGAATCATTATACCTTCCACTATTTCTTTGTTGTCTATTTCATTTACCCTTTTTCCTATAAATGATGAATTCAAGAGTTTTACGATGTCACACTCTATGGCATTTGCTTTGAAGATTGACGTTATCATAGGAGACTTGTGTTGACATGTTGTCTATCGGCTTGGATTGTAAGTTATTCATAGTCCTTTCTACTATTATTGGTTTCATTGAATTTTTTACTATAGGCTTTTCAATGAATTTCTACTAGATTTGGAAGCTTATGTCTTGCTTTTTCTTGGGCCATGACTATCTTCTCTGTTACTCTCGGATGGGCAGCTCCAAATTTGGTATAAGCCTTTTCCACGTCACCTCTATTTCTCTTCATATTAAAATTTTGTTACTAAATGTTGAGTGTAATGCTGAGACAGCATTTTTACCAAACTCATGACAATATTAAAAATTTTAAATTTTTTTAACACTTTTTGTTCTGTCAATACTCATTATAATACCATTTAATGATTGTTTTATCATTTTTTATTTCCAAATTTATTATAAAATATGATTCTCCTTTATCCGATTGTATTATATTAAATGAAAATAAATATTGTATCCAATCCGTTATGAAGCACATATATCTGCAAATTGTTTCCTACGCTGTTAAAATATTCACATATTTTTTTTATTGTATCAAAATTTATTATATTACCATTTACTCGCCTTTTTACTGTTTATGGCTGTTTCTTTTGGCTGTAGAGACTTTGATGTTGATTTAGAACAATAATAAAAATGTTTGGAAAAAATAATAAATTATCACTCTCTTTATTAAAACCTTAGAAAAACTCTCAAAACTAAGGGGAGTGTATTGAACTTGATATTTTAAAAGATTTGCTGGGATTTTAATAATTTAGGATTTTGAGAGATTTGAGTGTAATTTTAGGAGATTGGTTATTAAATTTAAGATTTTAGGATTTGATGAAATTTGGAATTTGAAATTTGGTGAGATTTGTGATCAAATTCTAGGTGATTTTAGGATAGTTATAAAAAAAAAAAAAAAAAAAAAAAACGAGATCCACTTGGAATTCAAAGTCTACGAAGAATTTCTCAATAAAAAGTACTATTCTCCACGGTTAAGTTCGTTAACCATCGACGAAATTGCTTTTGACCATCGACGACTAATGTTAACAAACTTTACTCATCTTATCGTGGCTGGTTCTAGGGAGCTTATCAAAGTATGGGCTCAAGAGGCCGAACATAGGCCCAATAGAGCTCACAAGCATAAAGGCGAAGACGCCAGTTCTCGACATCGGTGCTGAAGATCAAATCCGGCGACGTACAAATCGTTCCCGTAATCAAATGGTTTTCTCGTTACAACGTGGAGCTCGTTGATGGTCAGAGGTTAGATATCGATGCAGTGGTTGTCGCCACCGATTTTTTCACTCTATTTGTTTATATTAGTTTACAATTTTCATTGGCCTCGACAATAAAAAGTGGTGTGAAGTTGAATGAAATGATCAAATTTTTAGCAAAATTTTCCAAAGCCAGAAGGCAGTGGCGTTTTAGCATGTTCCCATTCTTGATTATTTGAAGATTTTGACCACCGTCGTTAACAAAAGCTCCGCTGCGGAGGTTGCCAAGAGATCCGGTTTTGATAGAACGGAGGAGAAGACAATTGCTGGAGGTATTCACTTGCAGGGAGAAAGTGAGAAAGCCAGAACGAGAGAGAGTATAAAGAGAAGACAAGTTTTTATAAAAAAAAATCTTTCAAAGTTTCACTTTTGAAGGTATGATTTTGTAAGTCATATTTTTGAACTAAAAATGTTATAAAATCTCCTAGAATCACATTTAGTAGTTTTTAAAAAAAATTTGTGAACAGTAGATTTGAAGTGAGATTTGTAAACTATTAATTGAATAACAAGAGATTGTATATGATTTTAAATGATTTCTATAAATTTTACATTCAATAACATAGGATTTTAGATTATTTTTAAAAATCACCAATCTAATAACATAAAATTTAAGAATACCCCAAAATCTTCTAAAATATTATATTCAAAACACCCCCCTAAGATTACAAATCTCCAATCTCTCAATCTCTCAAATCTCTCAAAAGCTCATAGGTAATGTAACACTTTATGCCTTATTTATAACACGAAAACTTTATTAGTCCTAATCCTATTAGGAATTATAAGTTTAGATAACTATTAAACAATATTAAGTTCTTATCTCTCAACAAACTTTATTCCTAATAGGTTTAGGATAACCTCAAACTCACTTCAAGCTTAGCTCAACATTCTCCCTCTTAAGCTTGAAGTTAATTTTCTCCACATCTTGAACACCAATGAGATCTCTCATCTCCTTGTACTTAATCCTTCCTAATGCCTTAGTCAAAATGTCAGCCTTCTGTTCTTCACCTGGAATGTGCTCCACTGTTATGAACTCCTTTTCAAGACACTCTCTAATGAAATGATATCGAGTATGTATATGCTTGCTACGACCTTGAAACACTGGATTCTTTGTGAGAGCAATTGCGGACTGATTGTCAATGCATAAGATCACTTTCTCACACAGATGTCCAGTGACTTCTCCGAGAAAATCTCTGAGCCACAACGCCTGTCTAGCAGCTTCCGCACCCGCCATGAATTCTGAGTGACAACGCCTGTCCTGTTTTTGAGAACACCAAGTTATCGGACTCCCATTCAAATCAAACACATGTCCTACCGTACATCTTCCATTGTCTAAGTCAGCATTGTAGCTGCTGTCACTATACCCAATGAGCTGTTGTACCCTTGCCGCAGAACAATTGAATACTAAGCCGAGACCAACCGTACCCTGTAGATATCTCAGACACTGTTTCATAGCAACACCATGTGAGTGTCTAGGACTCTGCATATAACGACTAAGGACACCAACAACATATGACAAGTCCGGTCTTGTATGTAGTAATTATCGAAAACATCCAACATTCTTTCTAAACCTTGTTGCATCTATCTCAACTTCTTTCTCAGACTTAGACAGTTATAACCCAGCTTCCATTGGTGTAAGAACAGAATTGCAATTCTTCATCCCAGCATCTTCAAGAATTTTTAACGCATAACGTTTTTTACTCAACATAATGCCACCATCAAACCGCAACACCTCGATTCCTAAGTAGTATGTTAGCTTCCCGAGATCACTCATATCAAACTTTGAAGACATCTCCCTCTTAAACTCATCGATGATATGCAGGCTCGTCCCTGTTACGAACAAGTCATCGACATAAACAGCTATTACCAAAAGTTGTTCTCTCTCTTCTCTTCTATAGACAGATGGTTCCTTTGAACACTTCTTGAAATGTAAACCCAACAAAATTTTGTTCAATTTGTTATTCCATGCTCGCGGTGCTTGCCTTAAACCATACAAGGCTTTTTAAGCTTATATACCTTTCTTTCTTGTTCTTTTTCTTCAAACCCCTCTGGCTGTGAGACAAACACAGTTTCTTTCAACTCTACGTGTAGAAATACTGTCTTCACATCGAGATGGTGAATCTCCCATCCGTTTGAGGATGTGAGGTTGATAAGCATACGTATTGTTTCTAACCTGGCCACAGGTGCAAAAACTTCCTCAAAATCCACACTGTAATGTTGCACATACCCTTTGGCAACCAATCGAGCCTTGTGTTTGTTGATACTACCATCGAAGTTGCGTAGAGCTTGAATACCCACTTCAAGCCAATTGGTTTAGCTCCTATTGGTAAATCAACAAGATCCCAAGTGTGATTTTTCTTGATAGAAGTAATCTCATCCTCACATGCAAGTCTCCACTCCTTAGCTCCTTTGGCTTCATCAAAATTTAACGGTTCATTGTTTTAACATAACAGTAATGTTTCTCCTTCTTCTTCAGCTAACAAGATGTAATCCTCTAGATATTTAGGCTTGACAGATCTCTTGTTGACCTCCTTAAAGTAATTACTGTTTGATCACCTGAACAATCATCCTCTGTGTCTTGCTCTGTTGCGGTTATGGTCACACCTTCTTTTTCTGCAATTTCGTTGTTAGACTCCTCTGTTTTGGGTTTTATAGCAATATTTCCTTCTTCTTGTATTCCCCGGTTCCCAGATGTATGAAAGCTTATGCTAAAACTTCCACCACTTTCACGATCCGAATCATTGTACCTCCAGTTCCATCCTTTGGACTCATCAAACACCACATCTCGACTTACCACTATTTTCTTCGACTGTGGCTCAAGAAGTCGATAAGCCTTAGACCATGGTTCAGTTCCAAGATGAACTAGTACTCGAAATCTATCCTCTAGCTTCTTAAGATAAGGTTTGTCTACCTTGGCATAGCATATGCAACCAAATATTCGAAGGTGATCAATCCTCGGTGTTTTATTTCTCAATAACTCATATGGAGTTTTATCCTTCAAAGCTCTAGTAGCTACTCTGTTTAGCACATACGTAGAGTGTCGTACTGCCTCTTCCCACAGATAGTTTGGTAAACGCATGTGTTTCATTATACTCCTTGTCATCTATAGAAGCGTTCTGTTACGTCTTTCAACTACCCCATTCTGCTGCGGAGTGTATGGGGCAGTAAGATGTCGTTGAATACCAGACTCATCACATAATGAGTTAAATTCATGTGACACAAACTCACCTCCTCTGTCTGTTCTGAAAGTTTTAACAACAGAACCAGATTCTTGTTCAATTGCCTTTTTGAACTTCTTAAACTTCTCAAACGCATTACTCTTCTCCTTTAGTAGAATGGTCCACATATATCTCGAAAAATTATCAATAAGAACAAAGATGTACCGGTTTCCAGTCGATGTACTCGGTGTTATTGGACCACAAAGATCACCGTGTATCAATTCAAGTGCCTTTGTAGCTCGATATGCAGTAGCTTGTGGAAAAACTAGTCTTGTCTGCTTCCCTAATAAACAAGAGCTGCATATTTCTTTAGTAAAAACAACCTTAGGTACTCCTTGAACCAGTTCCTTTTCGAACATAGACTTGATGGTGTCGGTATTGATGTGCCCCAACCTAGCGTGCCATCTGCTCGACTCGCTAATAGAGCTCAAGTGTAGACTTGCAGTCTCTCTTATTCCCATATAAACTTTGTATAAACGATTCCTTGATCTTACTGCTTTAGCAAGCAGCTTCCCTCTGTAATCACGCATTGTCAGATGGTCTCCTCTCATTCGAATATCACATCCTGACTCTGTAGCCTGTCCTAAGCTAATAATATTACTCTTAAGATCTGGAATAAAATAAACATCCTTCATCACTCTAGCTTCACCATTCATGTCAGTAAAAATAATTGAGCCTTTCCCTTTAATATCAACATGAGAGTCATCACCGAACCTTACTTTGCCTGTTATAGAGCTATCAATCTTGTTGAAGTACCTCCGATCACCTGTCATATGATTACTCGTCCCGTTATCAAGATAACAGACATTCTCCTCATTAGTGTTAGGACCATACTTGCTTGGTATGACCTTTTTCTCATTCAAATATACTACCTCATGCATCATGAGTTCATCCGCTTCTACTGTGTCATTAGTGTTATTTTCTTGAACCTCCTGCAGCTTTAGAAGTCGATCAGGGCAACTAGACGCAAAGTGACCCATCTTGTCACAACAAAACTTGTAATCTTGGTCAGATCAAAAACTCTTGACTGGTCTCTTCCATTGTTAAAACGTCCACGACCTCTTCCCCTTAAGAAGAAGCGGTTTCCTCTTCCTCTTCCTCTGTATTCACCACCAATGTAGTCTTGATTTTGATTGTATTCTCTATTTTGATTTTCCATGTTTGAATACATTAACTTATTTGACTCTCATGTGCTTTTTCTTCTGTTTCCTCATGAATACGTTCTTCATAGGTTTTCAGTCGACCTATGATATCTTCAAACGTGGTAGTGTTGAGGTCCAATACCTGCTCAAGAGATGCCACTATGTGTATATCTTCGACCGAGGAAGACTTTTTAAGAACTTTTTGACCAGTCTTGATTCTTCAATACTTGCTCCCAACGCAGCTGACTTTAATGAAATCTCAGATAATTTTCCGGCAAAGGTGTCGATGGTTTCAGATTCCTTCATCTTGAGCCGATCAAACTCAGCCATAAGAGTTTGTAATCTTGCTTCTTTGACTCTCTCGGCTCCCATATGTCTGGATTTGATAGCATCCCAAACCTTCTTTGCAATATCTAGCTCTGCTACCTGCAGAATCAAAGCCTCCGGGATAGATTGAAACAGCAAAGTTGTTGCCATGTCGTTCTTCTCTGCATCTGTTGTTCCTTCTTCGATAACCTCCCAAACTTTATGGACTCTAAGACATATTCTCATCCGCATAGACCATACAGTATAATTTGTTGAATTCAGCATGGGACATTGAATCGAAGAAGGTCCTCCTCCTTGCGGTTTTTCTGGAACTACGGTAATCTCACTCATGACTTCTTTTCTTTAGGATCTCTTTCTTGCTCTGATACCAGGTGTTGATTTAGAACAATAATAAGAAAGCTTGGAAGAGTTAGGCCCCGAATGGTAAAAGCAGTTCAAGCGTTGCAGATCATGCAGAACAAGTGTAGATCATGCAGATCATGCTGTAAAAGTGCAGATTATGCTGATTGTGCAGTCCAAATTATATGCTTGAATGGTAAAAGCAGATCAAACAGTGTAAATCATATACTAAACTGTAAATTATTTATAAACACATCTAATTCAACAAATTTATTTAAACAAATGATAATTTTTTGTAGAATAAACATAATTTGTTTTTAATATATACTATTTTTTAAATAATTTCATAGTTTGAAAACATTAACACAAATTATCCAAATACAACAAAAATAAAACTTAGAATAGTTTAACGGAAATTGTTTTGATTTTCCCATAACATATCTGCAATATTTTCTCTAATGTTTGCCATTTGATCTCCATCAGCTATAGTCGTAGTCTCCATATCACCTTCATCATTCTCTGAATTTGTGTTGCTAATATTAGAATGCTCCATTACTTCAGCAAAATCTTCATCAAAATAATTTGAAATTCTGATAAAGTTATGTTGTCCCATTGTAGCCATCACCACTCTTTTTTGAACATGAGTGTTATATCTAGGAAACTCACAAAGGATCGTCCATTTCTTCTTCCAAACTCCAAATGTCCTCTCAATGACAGAACGTAGTGATGCATGACAACGATTAAATAGTTCTTGTTTGTTTCTAGGAGGAGGACCATTGTAGAACTGTGACATATGATACCTAACAACCCAATTCCGGGAAGATCTATAAGGAGCCAAAAAAATCTTGTTTATTTGGATAGCCAGAATCAACTACATAATATTTTTCTGCTGGAGGCAAAGGAAATTCAGCATCACTATCTTGCGCCATCGTGAGAACTGCTGTATCGTGACATGATCCCGGTGCTCCATTCCAAACATATGTGAACAGCATATTCAAATCACATATCCCCATTATATTAAACGAGGTTCTATCATGGCGATTCCAATACATTCCTAGGAGTTCAGGTTTAACTTTTACACATACATGAACTCCATCCATGGCTCCAACAAATCCACTAAAATATGGCCAATATCTTCGATCCATTTGTAGTCGTTCAGGAATTCGACGTAGTTCTTGTCTCGTTGGAGTCTTGATATAATCACAAGCAAGTAACTCAGTTGCTCTAAGGACTTCAAAAATTTTCTTTGCACTGTCTCTTGCGTTCGTCCAAATCTCAACCCAACATCTCTTTGAACTTCATTGTGGCCACATATTCGTAAAAACATGGCCACTCCCTCTTCGATGCTTACATTCATTGTAGGTTGTAATCCATAATTCATTTGTAACTTGTCACACAATGCTCTAAAAACATCAAGTGACATTCTTAGTAACTGAAGACATGCAGCATTATCTTCTTGGACTCGACGCCAAATATTTCTCCATCCTAAACCGTTATCTGTTTGCACTGGACCTCTTGCAAAATATCGATTATAGTATCCCAGTGACGGTTGAATTATTAACTCTTCAAATTGTTCATTTTCCAGATTCCACAACTCAATTCTCTCATCGTAGTTTAGATTGTGGGCACACTGTGATCGCAACTGACATATACGAAATGCCTGAAATTTTATAAGATAATATAAAACTAAATTAAATTGATGAAAATTACATTATTCAATAATAATAAACACATAACATAACTTTTAACAACAAAGTACAAAAGTTATAACTAATCATCAGATCCCGAATCACTTTGCTGATTTTCATTTAAATTTGGTCCTTCTTTATTTCCCCAAATGTTGAATAATCCTCCTCGTCTGCGTGATCGTGATGTTTGCCCTCCTGATGCATAATTCGGGAAACCGAATTCTGGTGAAACTCCTCTAAAACCGTTATCGAAAGATGGTACTTCTAATCCATGTGAAACTCCTTCTTGAGCATTTGTGGTAGTCTCTACCTCTGTTCCTAGTGAGAATCCATGCTGCACATTTGTCGGAGGAAGACATTGTGGAGCATTTTGTGATGAACCCCATTGTTGAGTACTTGGTGGTGAAGTCCATTGAGGCGCATTTTGTTTTGTTCTCCATTGCTGCCCAGTTGGAGGTGTACCCCACTGCGAACCATTTGGAGGTGTACTCCACTGCGGAGCATTTGGAGGTGTACCCCACTGCGGAGCATTTTGAGGTGTACCCCACTGCGAAGCATTTGGACGTGTACTCCATTGTTGAACATTAGAACCCCATTGTGGTGCATTTTGGGGTGGGCCCCATTGTTGAAAATTTGGACCCCATTGTAGTCCATTCGGAGGTGTACCCCATTGTTGAAAACTCGGACCCCATTGGCCACCAGAATTTTGACCCCATGAATTATTACTACCAGATGGACTACCAAAAGTAAAGTTGCTTGGATTAGGACTTCCACCATTTTGCCCGGAGACTAACTGCTTTCCCACAAATTCGCTGTCCCGTGTATATCCAGTTAAAGCTTGCAAAAAGCGCAACTTATCTTATGTGGTTCTTTCAGCTCGATCAATAAAGTACTTACGCCAAAATCTTTCTTTTTTAAATGCATGAATGCAAGCCCAATAAAAATCTGTGTCACTTGGAAGCTCCAACGATTCAAATATCTTGACAGCATTATCAAATTCTTCATAATCATCTTGGTCGAAAAAATTTGGACGTAATTGTTGTAAACTTTGGCGCTGAAACTCTCTGAAACCATTCATTGTATCTGTTAGGGTTGCCTCAAATGACTGTTTTCTACGACTTCCTCGTGAACCATTTCCAATAGAGATTCGTGAGCTTCCTGCCCCTCTTTGTGAACTACTTCCCCGTCTTAGTCCACCTTGTTGTTGAACTCTTGAAGTAGGAGTATGAATTGGAGGAGCATGTAGAGAATTATGTTGTAAATGATCCTGGGTGAATTCATTTGAGGGACGTGTTTCATCGTTGATATTAACGCGATAAACCTCTTCATTCTCTTGTGTCTCAGGAACTTGACTTTCATCATCATCTATACCCTCATTCATTAACTCCTCTCTTCTTTGGTTCACAGAGTACTGAGACTGTGATTGTACATCATGTAAGATGAAACAACGTTTCATCACATCCCAAAAGTCAGGCGGCTTTCGTTTAAACGATTTTACAATCTTACATACCTGTTAATAAGATTACAACACTTTAGTATACAAGTTTTATGTATACTAAAGTTACTAAATTATGTTGGTTGTGAAAGATATTTTAAATACTTACTTCATGATCTTTCCACCATGAATCAGATGCAGATATAACAGATGTAACAGGATCAACTGTAATTCCCGTAGAAGTTTGCATAAGTTGCTTGTACTTCTTGTATTTTCTTTTTAGTTGATCAAGTTTTTCTTTGAAAAACCGATAGTTTATATTTAGATTGAACTCCTTGTTGAATTTTTCAACCAAGAACTCTCTTCCAAGGGGTGTAGGATCTTTGAAGCGGTAACCGTTCATGGCAATTGCTTGATCGTACAAATCAATAAATATTCTTTCTCGACTATAAGTCCATTTGAAAGTTTCTTCGATCTACAAGTACAATAATTTTTTTTAAAATTTATTGTACATAAATACTAACTAAAACTTAGAAAAATGTGTAATTGTATACCCGTGCTGATGTTTCTGTAGAAAAATTTGTATCTTCTTGCACGGACGAATTTCTGTTTTGTCTGCGGTTAGCCATACCTGAAAATACAATTTTAAATTAATTTTTAGTTATTATATATATGAGAAAATTTAGAAAATACTAACTAATAGTTTCTCACCAAAAAGTTGATAATAACTTATTTATCTTAATTTAGATAAACTATTTTATCTTCATGCTCCTTCATCTTACTTTCTTGCTTGACGGTGGAACAACTCCTCCTGTTTTCCCCAAAGCCCTAGCATTGCTATCAGACGATGGATTGAGTTCCGGCACGTTGGGCTTTGCAACTTCACTATTTGCTTCCCTTTCACGGCGCTTATCTCTGTGTCTCCGTCTTCTTCTCCTATCTCTCTTTCTATCCCTCTCCTCTTCATCAGAGGAACTATCGTGCCTATCCATAGACGAATTAAAGATACAAAAGTAAGAACCTTTCTCGTTTAACTCAGAAAACCCTAACCTATATATCCAACGATATATAGCATGCAAGAACACTAATGAGGTTGTGTGGGCGCCAAGACTAAATCAATCGGCAAGCAAAAGTGGTAGTGAGTTGAAGGAAAGGTTTGAGAAGAAAGTTCTCTTTAAATAGAGATCCAAAACCAAAAGCAACAAGGAATTGGAATTGAAAAAACCTTAACCATAGAGAAAAGGGAATCAAGGCTGGAAACTTATTGGGCAAGTAAGGCCTCCATGTTAATGGATAAATAACTTAGGGTCAATTGCATGTAGACCTACTTTAGTGGAAAACTTTTACATGTACACCCACTTTTAGTGTATGGTGTACTTTATAATGTGTTTCATTGGAGTTCTGGTTTTTTCGTTGACAATTTTACCCTTGACTTATTTTTGAGATAAGTTAGTAATTGTTGGAGATAGGATATTGCTTAACCGTTGGATTTCAACTAGATGATTATAATCCTATGGCTGAGAGAGTTTGTGTGACTCATTGAGGGCATTACTTTTCCCTCTTTCTCTCTCTTTTGTTTTTTGTTTTTTCTTTGTTCTAACACATTAGTAAGTTATTATCAAAAATTATTTGTTTGTTTTTATACAAGAGGTTATGATTAATTGTTTTCTACATTTTAAGATGAATATTGCTATATTTTCTTATAAATAATTATAGACTTCAAACTATATTATACACTATTCATCTTTAATTGAATACTTGTTCACTGATGAATGAATGATTAATTGCAGTATTGTTAGTAAATATTTATTCATATGTTAAACATATCAAAAAAAATTTCCAAACAAAATTTGTGGTTTGGTAAAGGGAGATTTGCATAAACCCTAGATCTAACCCTAAATCCTAAACCTAAAATTCTAACTATAAACACTAAAATCTAAATATAAATTATGAACATATCCACCAAACTCTGACCACGTGGTCATTATTAATCTCAAAGCCTATCCACCAAATTTTGACCATGTGGTCAATAGTCTTAACTAAAGAGTGAAGTTAGCTTAATCAAGCAATCTAAATTATCAAAACAAGCTTTATGTTTCCTCCACCTAATTCTTCATCACCAGAAGCATACTACACAATAAAGATGGTCATTATTAATCTCAAAACCTATCCACCAAACTCTGACCACGTGGTCAATAGCCTGAGCTAAAGAGTGAAGTCAGTTTAAACAAGCAATCCAGCTTATCAAAACAAGCTTCATGTTTCCTCCATCTAATTCTTCATCACTAGAAGCATTCTACACAATAAAGATGATCATTATTAATCTCAAAGCCTATCCACCAAACTTTGACCATATGGTCAATAGCCTTAACTAAAAAGTGAACTTAGCTTAAACAAGCAATCCAACTTATCAAAACAAGCTTCATGTTTCCTCCACCTAATTATTCGTCACTAGAAGCATACTACACAATAAAGATGGTCATTATTAATCTCAAAGTCTATCCACCAAACTCTGACAGATTCTAGAGATTTAGGGTTTATGATACAACGACAACATCAAATCCATATATTCATGTTCATATGGATACCAATAGAATTTGTGGGTGTTGGTAACAAATCAAAGTTCATTAAAACTTATCCAAGTAGATAACTAATTATGAATGCAATATTTTGTTAATCTATTATGCATCTAATTTTGTAAGTGGTTTTGTTAAAAGTATTTCTACATTTTGTAATGGACAAAACTTATTTCATCAAAAAAAATTTCAACTAAAAATGTGACAATTCAACTTAAAATTAACTTATTGTAACTGGACATCTACTTATTTATGAACAAATGTTCAACTAAAAATGGACAGTGTATAATATACTAATTATAAAAAATATATAGCAATATACATCTTAAAATGTAGAAAAAATATAATTACAATATATTGAATAAAAATGAACAGATAATTCTTTGATAATAACTAACTAAAGTGTTACAGCAAAGAAAATAATAAAGAGGAGAGATAGAAACCCAAGAATAAAGTAGAGGAAAAAAAATAATGAAAAAAAAAATATATATATATATATATATAATCTTGTAAGAAGGAAAAGAAAAGAGAGAGAGAGTTGAGATGTGTTTGGTTTGGTGAGGGAGTAATATGTAATTTTGAAAGGGAAAAGTATAGTAGTAGTAGAAAGTGAGTGTGGATGTTATTAGAATTTGAAAAAGTAGGTGTATATGCAATTTTCTCAATAACTTAATAACTAAAAACCCAAAAGAAATATCTTAATCTTTGGATAAATTTGAAGTTAAATACAAGTCACGAAAATACAGGAGAAGTGACCCCAAGCTGAAAAAGTGAAACCACAACAACTGAAAAAAGTGACCCCAAGCTGAGAAGATTAATGAGAATTTGTTATAAGCTCATGAGTATTGGTAGGTTCTCAAAGAGTTTATCAGGATAAAAATAAATAAAAAAAGAATAATAATATTTTAATAAAAATTAAGGAGAATTCGTTCTCAAAGTTTCTCATATGAGAAATCTTGAGAAACTCATGAGATCCACTCATCATCTGACACATGTAACTTTCTAAGTTATTTGAATTTGTTATAATAAATTAACTCCACAATAACTTACAATCTTAATTAAACAGTTTATTTGTTTTTATTTTTTATTTTTTATATTTTTATAAATCATAAAATAAAATTAGCTATTTAACAAGTTCCATTATGCATAATTTTATATTATATATTCATATTATTTTAAATTAATATTAGTTGATACAAATAATATTAATAGGATTAAAAAAAATTATGAGTGTTAAACAAATAATAATATTATGAAACTAACTATATTAGTATTATTAATTTTATGATTGATAATATGTTTTTTTTCTTATTGATAATATGTTATATAATATAAAATATAACTAATTGATAAAATTAAATATATTTAAGAAATAATTACCATAATTTTTTTTTTAATAAAATATTAATAATTTTAAGATAAAATAAAATAACAAAATAACAAACAAATATTCAAAAAAAATTGTATTAAAATTAGAGAATTTGTTAAAAATACCCTTTTTGATATACCCCTTTTCAAAAATACCCCCTTTTTTGGCCATTTTTATTTTTGCCCTCCTTTAATTTTTAATGACAATTTTACCCTTAGATGAAAAATATTTTAATCAATAAAAAGAAAAACAAAATCTTTCCGCCAAAAAAATTTCCGAAATATTTTCCCGCCAAAAAATTTTGGAAAAAAATTTCCCGTCAAAAATTATTTTGTCAAAAAAAAATTAATAAAAAATTTCGACAAAAAAAATTCCCGCCAAAAAAAATTTACAAGGTTTTATAAGGTTTCTACCTTATAAAAGCCTTATAAACACCTTGTAAAGGCTTTTACAAGATTTTTTAAAGAGTTTTAAAAGGTTTTTGAAACACCTTGTAAACGATTTTACAAGGTTTTTAAAAGGTTTTTAAAAAGTTTTAAAAGGTTTTCAAATGGTTTTTAAAACGATTTTTAAAATGTTTTTAAACACTTTGTAAACGCTTTTACAATGTTTTTAAAAACCTTGTAAAAGTTTTTATAAGGTTTTTAAAAGGGTTTTAAAAAGTTTTTAAACACCTTGTAAACGCTTTTAAAAAGTTTTTAAAAGCGTTTACAAGGTTTTTCAAAGCGTTTACAATGTGTTTAAAAACCTTTTAAAAACCTTGTAAACGCTTTTAAAAACCTTTTGAAAGCGTTTACAATGTTTTTATAAGGTATAAATTTCAATATTTTTGGCGGGAAAAATTTTCGATTTTGGCGGGAAAAAAATAATTTTTGACGGGAAAAAAAATTTGGCGGGAAACTTTTTTGGCGGGAAAATATTTTTGATTTTGATGACTGTACATTCTTGCTGTCACTCAAAAAAGGGTAATTTTGGTCATTTTGTATATAAAGAGGGGTAGTTTTAAAAATAGTCAACATGAAGGGGTATTTTTAAAAAGGGGTACGAAAAAAGGGCATTTTTGAGAATGCTCCTTTCTTTATAAAATTATATTTAAAATTAATAATATTGTATGAACGAGAAACTCATTAGATTTCTTACCAATGGACATAAAAAATTAGTGAAAAGTTCTCAAATTTTTCTACACTTAAATAATTAATATTATAGTAGTGAGAGATTCATTTGAGTCTCTACCAATGCACATGCCCTAAATACCTTTTCTAAAATATCATTTTTTTAAATACCCTTTTTTGAACATTTTCATTTTTACCCTCTTGTACATGATTACAATATGTTAAATTAATTATTAGAATTTTTTTTTTAGGTTTGGATTCTCAATTTTATATTTAGGGTATAGTTTTTAGGAGGTAGGGTTTAGTGTTTAGGGTAGGGTTTAGAATTTAATCATTTTATATATTAAAAAGGGGTATTTTGAAAATGGACACCAATAAAAGGTATTTTTGAAAAGTGAGATAGAATTTTTTTGAAAAGTCTCCAAAAATAATTTAGAAAGTAAACAATTATCTGCGCCTTCTTACAGCTCTTTTCACTATAACTAGGTGAGATTCATAGTTTCGAGAAAGTTGCATAGAACAGTTTATTGGATTTTTGTTTGGTAAATTATCAGTCTGTAGATTCATATATGTACACCTTTCATGGAATTTCTTTGAAGGTCCTTGGAGTGAAAAAGGTGTCTGACAAAATTTTTTATGGATGACCTTAAATCCTTCACCGTTCCAACTGTACATGCTTTTACTTCAACTAGTCCAGCGAGTTCGGTTAACCTAAACTGAACTAGACGGTTTTATCTGTTATCAAAAAAGACCACCAAAATTAAGCGAATTTATAAAACATTCGGTTCGGTTTTGGATTTATTTTGGTTAGTGAACTTATACCAAATTGAACCAATTTATTAGGGATTTTTTGTTCAAATCAGGTAAAATTGGTTAAAATCAAATAAAATCGGTTCATTCGGTTTAAATTAATATACATTTTCCTTTGAATTTGAATAATTTTGGTTTAAAAAAAACGATTAACTGATACCAAACTGTAAAGAATATAATTCAAAATTCCTCCAACTTGAACTGATTGTTAAACCAATTTTGAATCCTAACAATAAAATCTGGTTCAGACCAATCGGTTTGGATAGATATAAACCGTAGGCCTACTTTAAAGGCTTAGGACATCTCCAACCCAACTCTATTTTAGAGTCAAAACTCTATTATAGAGCAATATTTGCTCTAGATTGCTCTATAAATAGAGCAACTTTATTCTCACCGGGATATAACTCATACCACACTTTAGTGCAATCATTTCTCAAACTTTTCAATTTGGTAAGTCTGTCTCGGCTCACAAGTCTTTGCTTTCATATCATACATTTTGTTTTGTCTTATATGTTAACAGCACGCCGATTATAATGTTGTGAAGGGGTTTTGGATCTGCTCTATGATTTGTGTTATTTTGTGTTAATCACGCACAGGTTCTAATTTAGCAATTATGTAACCACAGTATAGCATAAACCAATCAGAAACAACGTGAACGAGATTAGCTACTAAAAACATAAAAGCAACCAACCTTTTTTGTTCTGTCTTATGGTAAATCATTTTCAAATAGTAACACATGAAAAGAAAAGAAATATAAAAAACCGAGATTGTGTTAGAATTATTCTGTTGAGAAAGACAACTATGAATTATCAACTCGTTTTTGGGGGATCTGTAAGCCGAATAATAACAAAAGCTCCAAGCATTAAAATGCCCACGAAACCATAATAAAGTCCATCACTCTCCCCAAACTCCATTCCTCGATGAGGGCAACCTCCTTGCTTCCAGTCGGCTCCACACGTGTAGCAGAACTTATATCCGCATCTATTCATAGAATTAAATGAAATGAGCCAAAAACGTAATAAAATTCGAAAAGGAATCAGCCATAATTGTTGATGAGAGATTATGATACCTGCAAGTTACTACGTCGATGCTATTTTTTTGTAGTTTCATCATGTATTGGCACTTTCTACATTTTCGCAACATTGTTGTAGTATTAGGGTTTGGACCTAACCTCTTGTATTCCTGGCACGACCTTTTTTTATGCCAGGAAACTTTACAGTCGATGCAAAAATGTTTACGGCATTTAGAGCAACATCTCTTAACTCCATCTCCCGTTTTCAACTCTAAAGCCGGGCACCTTGGATTAGGGCAGTAAACTTTGTCCGCAACAGGAACCGATTCCTTTTTGTTCCTTAGTTCCCACATCTCTCTCAGTTCAGGTGTCAAAAGATTGGCACAGGTTTCAAGAATTAACTTGGAAGTGCAGTGGTAATGACGGCATTGATGATGAGGGCATCTCATCTCACTGCCCTCGAGTAGCCTCACTGTTATATGTTGTTTCATGCACTCCACACAGAATTGATGACCGCATAAAGCAACTGAAAACATATCATCAGCTTTGCAATCATCGTTGAAACAAATACCGCAAGGCTTCCTTTCATCAGGCCTATCTATGCTGACTTCGGAAACTATTGTTTCCATTGCAAGCTTATAAGCAAACTTAGCTTGATTTCTAGTCATCAGAACAGGGGTGCTAGATGTAAATTGTTGTCTTATATGTTGCACATCATCCATGAGCAAAGCAACTTTATCTTGCTCAGGCATGGCTATCCCCAAGACCTACATTCAAGGCAAACGATATCTAATGAAACCCTAACACATTGAAATATATACTATGACAAAATTAATCAGAGGAGAGGAGAAGTTGCAGTCTACTTTCGTCTAAATATATATTGTGGAAACTTTAGAACATAGAACTTGATCAAAGAGCCGTACATATTATCGCTTCCAAACCAAGTAAAAGTGTTCATCACCTACATGATTAATTAATCATGTGAACCGTAAAAGCCAAAAAAAAAAAAAAAAATTACTTACTAATTCGAAAATCTGATCATGATCGCAATAGAATGAGATATGGTTGATCCCCAAATCCAATGCTTCTGTTAGTCCTCGCTGCAAAGCCTTAAGCTCAGCCTCCAAATCTGTCATGGTTAGGTCATCATGATGACGTGAACCCTTGATATGAAACAAGAGATTATCCTCTTGGTCACAAATTGCAACCCCAAATCCCTTTGTTTCCGTGCCCACAAAACCCTTGAAGTAAAGCCTGTACATGTGGAACGGTGAGGGTTTGAGGTCATCCATTGATGTGCATGCCGCGAGTTGTCTCTGAAGCCAATATATATATATATATATATATATATATATATATATTATTTAGAGGCCAAAAATCTAGGGTTTAAGGGTTTTACAACTCGAGTTCCAAATTTAATTAGATTATATTTTGTACATTTTACAATATTCCCATAATTTAAGAAGCGTATCCTTATCATTATCCACCAGTTTCGTAAAGCATTATACTCCATCCTTCACCAGTGACTATTCAAATTTTTTTAATTATTATTTTTGAAGTCTACAAAAATTTATTATTAACTAGGAGTTTATCTTCATATTTTTTGGTAAATTTAGATTTTAGAGAATAATTTTAGTGTTTATTTGTTCTATTGGCAATTTTTTTTACTGTTAGATTGAAACGACCAACCTTTTTTTTAAAAAATAAATAAATATTAAATATAATATATTAAAACAACTACAGCTAGTGGTCCCATACCCACTAGCCACCTAACCACAACACATTCAACAGCGGAAAACATTACCAATATCCAATCAATAATAATAACCAATATTATAGCAAGGCAATATCTCAATACCAAACAACAAGAAACATGAAACCAGCAACCTAGCAATGTTTCTAATGACTCAACTCTAGCACCCTAGCAAATGCCAGACAACATCCAATCGAGTCCCTAGAACATCCTCCTCTTCATTGCCTTGATTCCACGGTCACACTTTGCCTTTACCTGCACCACAAACACAAATTGAGATGCATGAGTATTTGATAAACACTCAGTGAGGCAATCCTCCCATCTACTGGGCTATACACACAAGCAATAAGATCTCTACAAGCCACAAACAACAATCAATAAAACAAACCAGGCAATAAACAACGCGTGCAACATCCATCGCAACTGAACAAGGGGTGTCGACCGACACCAGATGGTGTCGATCGTCACTGACTATCTGGTGTCGACCGACGCCAAACTGGTGTCGACCGACACCCTGCCCGACACTCCCGAAAACCCTAGTTTGTGTCGACCGACGCCTCCACATGGCATCGAACGACACTCGCCAAAGTCCCGAGCCGTCCTCGCGTTGGTGTCGACCGACACCCCAACTGGTGTCGACCGACACCGATACCGAGCAGCGATTTCCCTCGATCAGAAACTCCGAATCTCGCCTCCAATCTTCTCCAATCCGCTCCTTGCACTCCCAGAAGCCAAAACCAGCCCAGATAGCAACGAAATAGCATAGAGAACTCAAGGAAACAACCACATAAGCACCAAATCACATAGAATCTAGAAATCTTAGCTTAGATAAGCCATGGTCATGCACTCACCTCTTTGCAGGAAGATTCTGACCAACAAGAACGAACTCCCTCACTCCTAGCAAGCTTCTAACACCTTCCCAGCCTTAGATCTCCCAAGAACAGCAAGGAATCTCTCAAACTCTTCCCAAAAGCTCAAGAACACTCTCTCTTTGTGTTTTTCTCAAAAACGGCGAAAACACCAAAATAACACGACCCTAGGTCGTTTTCTACCCCTAAAAACTCGATTTAGGGATTTCCTAAACCAACCACACAAACCGGACAATTAAAATTGAACCGATCAAACCGGCCACAACTGGTGTCGATCGACACTCCTTCAGTGGTGTCGATCGACACCCTCACCAAAATTCCCAGAAAATGGTTTGCGGGTGTTACATAGATTTTCAGTTTTCTGTATTTTGCTTTCTGAATTGGATTTTTTTTATTGATAAAAATGGTAAAAAAAATTTGGGAGAAGAGTCATCTATCTTAAGTAACTAAACTACACCCTCATGTATAATGAATTTTATTAATCTGTGTTTACCTTTTTTGAATAACAAAATGTTTAAAAGCTTAGACTGATTCTCTTCTACAATTAAGACTTGTTGTTTTGCGATGTAACCACTTTGCAATACATTCATGGTGAAATTTTTGATTACAAAATAAATGATTTATGTAATGTATTTGTAAACATTAAAATGATGTTTAACATTACAATGGTCAATCAATATTTAAACAATTTTAAGAAAATTAAAATAAAATAATTTTGAATAATATTTTAAGGTTTATTCATATGTCTTTACTTTTGTTTTTGCTAACCAAACATTTATTAAAATAAAACTCAAAGATTGGTGGTAGTCCAAACCAAAGGATAGTTGTTGACAAAAATAGTTTCAGAGAGTATAGATCTAGAGTGTATTTACTCTCTAAACACCATGAATTTAAACTCTAATAATAAAATTTATTTAGATTTAATTAAAAAATGTGAGATTCTATAAAGAGTATTTTCCTATAGTTTTCTGTATTTTAAAAATATATAAAATGCTATAATATTTAATTTTCTTTTATTAACTGATTTAACCATAACCATAAGAAGTCCTACCCTATATTTATTTTTCATAGCTGCGAAATTGTAGGATGCAAAGAAGTCTTCCTTATCAAGGGAAAATGAGTCGTAGTGTACATGCACGTAGGCTCATGGTGTCACCATACCGTAATTAACATTTACGAACTCGTTGAGATAAAACAGAAAATGTTATTATACCTTACTAAATATGTTAATAGAGAGAAAATAAGAGTAACTAAATTTTTTATTTGATTGTTTGGTCATTCCGTAAAGGTTTTTTTACCACCTAACCACTAGTCCAGATTACTACTTTACATGCTTGCATAACCTTCAATTCCTTGTCTGAAATCTTAAATCCTCCATTTTCATTTAAAAATGAATTGTGCAATGAGCAAATCATTTACGTGATCTAAAAGAAAAAAGCTTCAGAGACATTAGAAATTTCCTCGAATCATAACAATAATTTGAGTACGAAATAGAATCACATAGTAACAAATTTGGCAGTTTAAAATTAATGGGACAATATAGAATTTTAGATGAAGAGAAGTAAGAGATTGGAATATAAATTTATGACTAAATATTAAAACTGATTTTTTGATATAAATATAAACTAATTTATTGGGATTTAAAGGCGGTGATGGACGTTACTAAAACAATATTTAGCTTTCCACGGTTTATTGAATTGACGATGTAGAACATCAAATCTTTAAAGTATTATCCATGCTCTGATTTTGAAATTGTCAATAATACATATGACCTAATGTCAGCATTATATTCATTCATAGGCCCATATACATTAGTTTTAACTTTTAAGTTTTAGCACACTAAAACGTTAACCAATTAATGGAAAGTAAAAAAGAAAACATTTACCAAAGAAAGTAATAGAAAACAGTTGTCAAAAATTCAATGTGTCACATGTCAACTTGTGAGGAAAAGTTAAGTGAAACCTTGTCATAAAAGATAAGATTAACTAAAAATGGTAGAACATCAATCTTTGTAGAACATAAGAAAAGCATAAAAGATACTGAAGATGTCCGACCAAAGGTTGAGAGATAAATAAATTACATGCACATTAGAAAAAAAGAAAAGAAAAAGTTAATCATGTTGCACTCCCATGTTGTATTAACTTTCTGTCTTTAGATTAAGAGAGAGCTTTTCATCATGTTGTATTAACTTTCTGTCTTTAGATTAAGAGAGAGCTTTTCATGGTGTATAATTTGTGATGAAATTTATTGTATTAATAATTCTAGTATTTAATGTTTATTTGGCTACAGTTATAATCAAACTTAGATGTGGTCTATCTCTTTTCTTTAATGGGATCAACTTAGAATATTGAATCGAACACCACGCATTGCATCATTTAGAAATTTCATTGGTGTCAATTCTCTCTTCACTTTATTACATAAACAATTTATAAAAAGGGCTTCACTCTTATTTGTGGATTAATATACAGTTTGATACATAGGTTCCAATAATAATACGGTCGTGTAAATATTTCAGAAATCTGTAAGATAATACAATAACGAGGTCATGTAAATTATTTATAACAAAGGAAAGAGAGAATCCCCTATATAATAAAAAAGAAATACATAATCTTTCTTTGTAAACTATATAATTTTTATAAGTTGGTTACAAAATATGTTATAAATTAAATATAGGTTGGTTAAAAAAAAGTTATAGATTAATTGGTCGGCTATATGAATACACTTAAGAATATTCTAAAGAATCCTATTAAAGAGAATATTCCAATGATTTATACATTTTCCAAAATAAAATCTTTAGTATCTATTCTATTAAAAATTTAAAACTGAAGTACTCACTAGAATCAAATTGGACCATGACTTTGTTTTGGTACGTTTTTCATTAAAAATGATTAGAAAATTACTTAATTTAATTAAATTACCCTATAGTTTTGATTTCACTAAATAACCATTATACCCCTTGCTCGCCCACTTAGTTATGACCGGGTCGGGACGCGGATCCTCTTAAACCCCGTAATAGAAGAAAAAAAACCGTGGATCTGTTTATACTCCACGTTTATAATATTCGGATCTTGTATGTTGTTTGGTTCATGAATAATTATTCTCGTCGCCAAACAGAGGTATAATCCCTATAAATAAGGAAACTGGTATCCGAGTATTTAATGGTTTCAGTAATATCAAATATTAACTACTACCATACTTAATCCTTATAATTATTACGAATATTAATAATAATGAAAATCTTTAATACTTATAGATTGTATATATTTTTGCTTCCAAAATAATCAATAGATTAAATACGAAATTGTATATATATGTAAACTTATTTGATTTGATTTTATATTGTGAGATATTTACGGAAACAACAAATTAACTTAATACAAATAAATAAAAACAAATCATCATTTAGTTTAGATTTTTTAATATTTCTTTAACACAATTATAGTAATTAATTATGAGTATTATAGATGGAAAGAATTAAAAACGCAGAAATTATATATATGTAAAGTTGTAAACTAATTTACAGAAAAAGTGTATTGTATATCCCACATCAACTAAATATTTTGGAATATGGTTCATAATCACTATAAATATATGACTAAAACGTTTTGAGTACAAATGAGCAGGAAGCTTGATTTATCAGGTATCTAAATTTAACAGTTTAATTTGGTTCTATATTTGAGAATATTTAAACTTTGAAAAAGTAAACATATTATAATATATTTACATTTTTTAAAAAAATTTTAGGAATTTTTAAATTATTATAAATATTTGAACTCCGTCGAAAGTTTAAAATATTATTATATATTTAAAGTCTATAAAATATTTAAGTAATATTAATATTTTTACTCTTAATTTTTTTTATCAAACTATAAATTAAGCCATGGAATCGGGGTGTGTCTATCCTCTTACAAAACTACTATCTGATATTGCGGAGTATCTATTCTCTTACAAAACTACTATCTACTATTGCGGTGTGTCTGTTTCCATCAAAAACTACATTTTACCAACTATTTACTCTATTAGGATTTCCAATTTACTGTATAACCCCAAATATACAAATAAACACTATATAAATAAAGAAACTAAGTCAAAATAAAAAATATATTACAAAAATACAAATTACAAAAAAAAGTAACTAACAAACTATATAATTCCGTGTTGTAGCACGGGTATCACCTAGTTCTATGTATTGTTACAAAATATATATTGTTAGGCATAAAAATATATTGTTACGCGTAAAAAGGAATAAAATATTGACAATTTATCACATTTAATCGTGATTTCAAATATCTTATTGTGCAGTTAAAAATAAAATCTTACCTAAGCACGAGTCATATTAAAAAACTTTCACCAAACATGTTCAAAAATAAAAATAAACAACAAACATAACAATTTATCATACATAAAATTACAAAATTAACTATATAGAACTTACAAAATATGTGTTTTTTCAAGTCATTATATTTAGCATTAGATTTTATTGCATAATGTTTTATCCAAAAGACTTTTAAAAACTATCATATAAATTATATTTTATTTTAAAATTATAATTTTAATATAAACAAAAAAATTTCAACCCATGGTTTATCACAGGTAAATTAGTATGAAATAAATTGTCTAAAATCTAATAGATTTCTCATAAAACAATAAAAAAATACCGTTTATCATAGTCTTCTTGGGCGGTTTGAAAGATTGAAACCAATCACAAAAGTGCCAAAACAAAGTAAGCCCACGAAAGCAATTGCGTTACAATTCGCAACCCTCTTTTCTCGATGAAAGCAACCTCCTCGCTTCCATTCAGCTCCACATGTGTAGCAAAACATATATCCACATCTATTCATGAAAATTACAATGTTAATTAATTAGCAGAAAACGTAATAAAATTCGAAATGGAATTAATCGTTTATAATAGGTAAAGATTGTGACTAGAGATAATCACCTGCAAGTAATTACTTCGAAGCTATTTTTTGGTAGCTCGATCATGTATTGGCACTTTCTACATTTTCGCAACCTCTTGTATTCCCCGCACGACATGTTACTATGCCACTGAGCTTTGCAGTTGATGCAAAAGGGTTTACGGCATTTAAAGCAGCATCTCATCGCTCCATCTCCGGTTTTCGACATTATAGCCAAGCACCTTGGATTTGGGCAATGAACTATATCCACCACAAGAACTGATTCCTCTGCTTTGATCCTTCGTTCCCATATCTCTCTTAGTTCTTGTGTCAAAAGATTAGCACAGCTTCTAAGAGTTAGCTTAGACTCGCATTGATAATAAGGACATCTCATCTCACTTCCCTCGAGTAGCCCCGCTTCTATATGTCCTTTCATGCATTTCATGCAGAATAGGTGACCACATGAATCTACCAAAAACATACGATCAGCTTTGAAATAATTCTTAAAACATATACCGCAACTCTTCCTCGGAGCAGCCGTGTCTATATTGATTTTGGAAACTATTGTTTCCATTGCAAGTTTATTAGCAAACTTAGCTTGATTTCTAGTCATCAGAATAGGGGTGCTAGATGTAAGTTGTTGTCTAAGACGTTGCACATCATCCATAAGCAAGGTAATAGTATCTTGCTCAGGCGTGGATATTCCCAAGACCTACATTAAAGGCAATGTAATCTAATCAAACCCTAAATTTTAGTATGACAATGAGAGGAGAGATAGAATTCACAATATATTGTCTCTTTAAACTAGTTATTACAGAACTTAATAAAACAGGTTAGCTTCGAAAACAAGCACAACTAATTATTAATTACCCTATTTTATTTAGCATGCGAACCTTGAAAAGCCAAAGAAAAACTTACCAATTCGAAAGTTTGATCATGATCGCAGTATAATGAGATATGATTGACCCCAAAATCCACAGCTTCGGTTAGTCCTCGCTTCAAGGCTGTAAGCTCAGCCTCCAAAGCTGTTATGGAAGAGTCATGCTGACGTGAACCCTTGATATGGAACAAGAGATTATCCTCTTGGTCGCAAATTGCAACCCCAAACTTTGTTGCTTCCTCGCTCACAAAACCCTTGAAGTAAAGCCTGTACATGTGGAACGGTGAGGCTTTTAGATCATCCATCGATGGTATAGTATGCTGCGAATTGTCAGATTTATAAAGGCCAAGATGTTAGGGTTTTAGCCTTTTAGGCCCGTCGTGAGTTCCAAATTAAAGGGCCATATCTTTAGTATATTTTACAATAACCCTAAATTTTAGGAAACGTTTCCTTATCCTCCAGTTGCCTAAAACTCTAAACCCCTTCACAAAATTCTAATTGGCGATTTATTAAAAGTACACTATTTGCAAAATCATGTGGATATAATAACGATTGAACTTGCAACTATTCGAGCTGGCTTTCGTGGTGAGCTAAGTTATGAGAAAGTGAGCTTAGCTTAACTTTTCATAGTTGAAAGAATAGTCATCACAGAGGTTCGCTATCCAGATTGGCTGAGTAACCCGGTCGTCGTTAAAAAGAAGAATGGAATATGGAGAGTCTGCGTCGACTTCACAGACCTCAACAAAGCTTGTCCGAAAGACAGTTTTCCTCTTCCGCGCATTGATCAACTCGTCGAAGCCACAGCTGGAAACGAATTGTTATCTTTCATGGATGCATTCTCGGGCTACAACCTGATAATGATGCATAAGGATGACCGCAAGAAGACTGCGTTTATAACCGAACAAGGTACTTTCTGTTACAGAGTCATGCCGTTTGGATTGAAAAACGCTAGGGCAACATATCAACGATTGGTGAAATGGATGTTCGTAAGTCAACTTGGAAGAACAATGGAAGTATACATTGATGATATGCTCGTGAAGTCAGCTCAGGCCGCAGATCATGTCGCACACCTGAAGCAATGTTTCGAGATACACAACAAGTACATCAAATGCATATTTGGGTTGATGTATGAAATCGAAAATATAAAAAATATGGATCCTTAATGGAATAATCGGAGCTGGTCCTTTTATTAACGTAGAAATGAAGTAAGAGTTTACAGAAAATAGCAATCAAAGTATTAAGCTCAGTAAACACGATTTACAAATTGCTCTCTTCTCTCTGATTGCTCAAAAAACTGGCCCCCCTGACGTGACAATGACATCAGGTATTTATAGTGGGGCCTTGACCTAGGGTTTCTTCTGTCTCCTGCAAAATGACGATTTTTCCCCTGCGGCCTGTTGGGCTAGATCCAAGACTTTACGCCCAAAACCTCATTAATTCTTCTATCTGGGATTTTGTAAATGTTGGGGGCAAAGCCCAAATCCAACAATGGTCCCCCTAGTCCGATGTGCGATGGCTTGCTTGAGCCCATCGGATCCAACTATGCGTCTACGGGTCCGCCTTCCGGGAAGAACAGAAGATTTCAGGAGTTTTGTCACCTTCCGGAGGGATCCGGGACAAATAGTGTGTTGCACACGTTTTCGAGGTTTCCGGGAGATTCTGGGATGAATAGTGCATTGGGCATGTTTTTCGAGGTCCGTTGGGCTTGAAACAGGAATCTTGTGCGTTCTACACGTTTCCCGAGGCGCGGGAAATAGAGACAGCTTTAAAATTAGGGTTTTCCTTTTTACCTCAATCACCGCGCTGGTCCCCTCCATATAAATATGTCCCCTTGACCTAATTTTATTTCCATCTCTCTTCTTGTCTCCAAAAGGTAAACTTCTTTCTATCTCCTTCCCTTATCTCCTTGCCTTTCTCAATTTTTTTGTTTGTGTGGTCCATGGTCTTCGCCGGTCATGACTTCTCGCCCTGCCGGATTCTTCTCGTCGCCGGTCACTGCACCGTCTCACCTAACACCGCCACTGCTATCCGCCGCCTACCAGGCCGCCGTGTTCCGTTGCTAAGCCACCAAGACCGGGACCGTGAGGCGTCCCGGTCTCGCGCCGTCTTGCCTCGCCGCTGACCGAGATTTCGCCGCCCCTGCGTTCTCCTTGCCGCCGCCAGATCTGGTCGAGGCCGTGAGGCGTCTCGGCCTTGCTCCGCCGCTCCTCCTCTTCAGGGCGAGCTCTGCGCCAAGCTGCCGTGTGAAGTCGAAACCTGCGCCGCCATGGAGGGCTTTGCTCCGGAAATCTCGCATCCATGCTACTCCCTCGTTTGTTTGACGCCGTGTTTTTCCGCCGCCGTGAGGTCCGTGTTATTCCGTTGGATCTGGCAGAGACCGTGAGGCGTCTCGGCCATCCTAATCTTATCCTAGTGCCACCACTTCCTACTGTAGCAAGATGTCTTGATCGTGGTCCAACCGTCGGTGTGGTGCGAGCTCATGCGTGCCAGATCGAGTGGGTAGCTGTTTCGCGCGGATACGTTGCTTGATCCAGCTTGTAAGGTGAGACCGAGGACGAGTTGGCAAGACCGAGGCCATAGTGAGGTCAAGATAGCGGTGAGGGCGAGGTCGAGTCCCGTGACGGCGAACTCAAGCTGGCGAGGACGAGTTGGTGGCTTGTATACGCTGGCAATCAAAATCAAAGCTAGCGAGGTTGGTAGGAGTGCGGAGACAAGATAGGCGAGCTCGCGGCTGTACAAGCTCCTGGAAAGCTCACGCGTAACGAAGTGGCGATATCAATGTTCCGCACGCGTCCGTGCCGTAGCGGATGCATGTGAGTCGAGGTTCAAGGGTGTTGATGAGATGGATGCGTGTGCGAGGTGGTTTGTGGATCCGGGTTTGGCATGCTCGCATCGGGCGGTTGGTGAGCTCGTACTATGCAGCCAGCGAGGTCGAGATTCTGGCGAGGTCGTTGCTTACAGGGTTTGCGTATGAGACAGGCGAGCTGGAGATTTTGATGGTGAAGTGGTTCGTGGCACTAGAGTGTGTCGCGGGATGATATGCTGAGACCAAGGCTCGGGGTGGAAAGCTCTTGTGTGTCTCCGCGAGATTTGTGTACTGATGGTGAGATGGTTAATTTACGTACGCGTTAAACTGACTGCGAGGTAAGCATACTAGCGAGACGGGGAGTCCGGAGGCAAGGTGTCATGCTTGTAGGCGTGTGTTGACATCTGGGCGAGCTCTGAATGATGGGTTCGGGGGACTTCCTCATACGAGATTATCGGCAAGGCCAAAACGTTTGTACGGGATTACCGCGTATGATACCTTGACGAGTTCGAGTTGGCGAGATCAAGGACTTTCAAGCTAATTAAATGCTCGGTCGGACAATGCGTGCCAAGAGTTTGAGTACGATGGCCGCGTATGCGCTCTTGTTCGACATCCTTCAAATGCCGCACAACCCGCAGCTTGCGCTGCCGAGCATAGACGAGCGTCCGTGGAACTGTCCCAAGGGCTATCTTTGCGTGTACAAGGATTTCTTCACCAAGTGCGGCCTTTGGTTTCCGATTCCGGAGTTTCTAACAAGCTATTGTGCGAGACGGGGGATCGCATTCTCGCAGCTGTCAATTTCTTCTGTTCGGAACGCGGTGGGAAATGCAATAACTTGTGCCGTGAGCAGAATTTCGATCAGCTGTGACCTCTTCGAGCTTGTTACGCAATTCTCGCACGACCGTACGAGACTTTGCCTCGCTCGCTGCATGCCAGGTCTCACAATTACGCGCGGCCAGAAAAGTAACATCCACGGCTGGCGGAGATGGTTCTTCTTCGTGGAAATAAACAAGATTTCAGTTGAAGATCCGTTCACGGCTTGTCCTCTTGCCTGGAACTTGACTCCCGGTAGTCGTTGTTGGGTTGGGTTTGTGTTCAGTGATTTTTGATTCTATTTGCTGACCATTTTTGTTCTGTATTTGCAGGAAATCCTCTAGCTTCTGCAGCGTGTGACTTTGACGTCGTTGATAAGCCAGGCGTCGCCGAAAGTCCTTTCACATTTCAAGACTTGTAAGTTTCGTTAGTTTGCCTTCATCTTTGTGATGTTCTTGCTTTTGTGTCTAAGGCGTCTACCTATCCTGCAGGTTCGCAGACTAGATTGCAAATAGGAGACTGCCCGATGCCATGCTATGCTGACTTGTTCGATGCTGAGGAGGAGCCAGCTGTCACAACCGAGGTTATTGCGCCAAACGCCGAGACCGGCGCGGAGATCGTTGTTGTGGAGCACGAGGATGGCGAGATGCCTGTTCCCGAGGGTGAGCCTGATCGTAGGTCTCGTTTCGCCGATATAGGTGCGGCTTGTGCTGCGAAGAAGCCTTCCTTGGGGTCTCGTAGGAGTGCTTCGGCAGCTGGTGGTGATCGTTCCCGGAAGAGATCATCACGCTCGAGTCCTCGGAGTGATGCTGGAGGGAGTTCTAGGCATCCTCATCACGTGGAGGATGGTTGCGGGAGAGTTGACCATTACGCGGAGGACGGTCGTGTGGGGGTTGACTACTCCTTTACCTTCCGTTACGAAGTGAAAGACCAAGCGAATACTGGCGATTCACGAGCTTGCGCTGACCTTGCCAGCAAGATTCACGGTGATTTTGTTCCGCTTCCTGCTCCTGGTGACTTGGCTTGTCAAACTACGTACGAGCAAGCCGTTCGTCGACAGTTTCAGGTTTGGATCCGATCCTTCAGCTTGCCTTAATATGGATTTTACTTAGTTGTAATCAGATTTTTTTCTTCCTTCCTTAGGCGATGAGCTAGATGAACCGTCTCACTGGCGACTACGAGGACACAGTGCGTACTGCTAGGAGGAAGGCTGCGCTTGCTCAAGATGCGCATGTTCAGGCTGAGCGGTCAAGTAAGGAGAGTGCGGCGATGGTTACGGAGCTGTCGGCTGCTCTTAAGCAGTCCCAAAGAAAGCTCACTTCCGAGTCGGAGCGGCTCAGGAAAGCGAGAGACGAGTGTGGAGAGCAGGAGCACGCCAAGGCCGCGGTTGTGATTAGGGCACGCGAGAAGCGCATCGATCGTTTGAGAACGCACGTGATTGCATCGCGCAAGAAACAACCTCACTTGCTTACCCTTAGCCAGGTGACGGGGACTAGAGAATGTCTTGAGAGGCTGATCAGGAGGGGTGTCGCCATTCCCGAAGCTGACTAATGGTAGTAACCTTGGGACTGGCATGCCATTCATTTGCAGCAGCTGGTAGACCCCTGGCTTGACGACCTTCGAGACTAAGTAGGGATCTTCCCAATGTGCGCCGAGCTTTCCTACATTCTTTTCGACAGTGATTTCGTAAACTTTTTGGAGGACGAGGTCACCTTCGTCAAAGTGACAAGACTTGACTTTTTTGTTGGAAAATTTTGCCGCAGCTTGCTGGTAGTTCTGAATGCGCATTAGTGCTTGGTCACGCTCTTCTTCAATGAACAGGAGTCTGTCACACATCATTTTGCTGTTCAACTCTAGATTATGAACGAGCATAGAACGTCGGAGCGTCGGGATCCCAACTTTGGCTGGTGCAAGTGCCTCCATGCCGTATGCGAGTGAGAACGGCGTTCATCCAGTGGAGGTTCGTGGAGAAGTTCAGTGAGACCACAGAACGCCGTCGAGTTCGTCTGCCCAGAGTCCTTTTTTTGCGTCGAGACGTTTCTTGATTCCAGCGAGAATGGTCTTGTTGGTTGCCTCTGCTTGTCCGTTTCCCTGCGGGTATCGTGGAGTCGACTTGCTAAGGCGTATTCGCCAGCCAACGCAGAATCCTTCAAACTGGAGTGAGATGAATTGGGGGCCGTTTTCGCATACAATCTCGTATTGGAGTCCATGCCTGCAGATGATGTTTTTCCAGACAAAATTCTGAACTTCATTGGCTTTGAGCGAGACGTATGACTCTGCTTCTACCCACTTCGTGAACTTCATTGCTGGTACTTCTTTTGGCGAGATGGTGTTAGCGGACCGACAATATCCATCACCCATCGCTTGAATGGATAGGGTGGTGACGTTGTGCGCAGGAGTTCGGTAGGGGAATGGATGAAGGGTGCATGACGCTGACATTTTTAGCACTTGCTTGCGAATGCAGTACAATCAGCAACCATAGTCGGCCAGAAATGTCCATTGCGGCGGATTCGAAGTGCTAAAGCGCGGCCACCCGAATGGTTTCCGCCCGCGCCTTTGTGAACCTCTCGCATGATATCGTTGACGTCCTTTATGTTGACACAGATGAGAAGAGCGCCGTTTGCATCCCAACGAAACAAGCTGCCATCCAACATCGTGTAGTGTGCGCTTTTAACGCGGAGACGTCTTGTTTCCCACTTGTCTTTTGGCATAATTCCGTCTGCGATGAACGCTATAATCTCAGTCTGCCATTCGTCTCGCGAGGAGGCATCGGGTGCTGGTACGGCATAGCTGAAGCGGTTGAATTTGCAGCTGTTGGGGCTGGAATGGGCGTGGTGGAGGTGGTTTCGCTTGTGTCCGTGAGGCTGATCTCGTTACTGCTAAGGCGATTGCTAAGACGTTCGGGTCTATCATGGAGTTCGTTGCGGGTGCGGCTTCAAGAAACGTAGCTGGAGCGGGAGTTAACAGGTTGACGTCAATGCTCTCTACGGGAATTACTCTTCGGAGATCGGGATCATATGTGGAATCAAGCGTCGCAAGCGCATCAGCCGGAGCATTGTCGCTTCGTGGAATTTTGATGAGCTCAAAGAACTCGAACTTTTGGGACAAGTCACGAACTACTTTGAGGTAGGCATCCATGCGCGCGTGTCGTGTTGCATAATCTCCGCAGAATTGATGTGTTATAAGATGTGAATCGCAATAAGCTTGGATCTTCTTAACACCGATCCCGTGTGCGAGACGCAGTCCAGCGATTAATGCTTCATACTCTGCATCGTTGTTAGAAGCAGAGAAAGCAAGGCGGAACGACTGCTCCAAGATTTTCCCAGTCGGCGAGGTTAGGCGTACGCCTGCTCCCGAGCCCATCTTCGATGAAGCGCCATCAACGTGAAGTGACCATATCTCGGGTGGAGGTGAGTCAGCTTCGAGTTCAGGAGAGAGTTCAACGAGAAAATCTGCGAGAACTTGTGACTTAGTGCAGGTGCGGTTTTTGTACTCAATGTCGTATTCGCTTAACTCAACTGCCATTTTGCAAGACGTCCTGACTGACTTGGACTGTGAAGGATTGTTCTGAGCGGCTGGTTGGTCAGGACTTCAACAGTGTGGGATTAAAAGTAGGGCGAAGCTTGCAAGCTGAAATAACGACCGCGTATGCGAGCTTTTCAAGAGTCGGGTACCAAAGTTCTGCGCCATCGAGAGTTTTGCTCACATAGAAGATTGGATGTTGCTCTCCACGATCTTCTCTGACGAGCACACCACTTACAGCTGAATAGGAGATGGCGATGTAGAGATACAACGTTTCTCCTTGCTCGGGTTTAGCGAGGACTGGAGGAGACGATAAGTAATTCTTCAACTGCGTGAATGCTAGCTCGCATTTCTCATCCCACTCAAAGCGTGACTTGTCTGTTGAACGTGAGATAAATCGGTTCAGTGCGGTGATTCGCCCAGTACGTCGCTGTACTTCACGTGTGTTCTTTGGAGACGGGAGGTTGATGATTGCCGAGATCTGTTTCGGATTCGCTTCTATGCCGCGCTTTGTAAAGAGATATCCCAAAAATTCTCCAGAAGTAACCCCAAATGTGCATTTCGCCGGATTTAGCTTCATGTTGTACTTGTTGAGTATCTCGAAACATTGCTTCAGGTGTGCGACATGATCTGCGGCCTGAGCTAACTTCACGAGCATATCATCAATGTATACTTCCATTGTTCTTCCAAGTTGACTTGCGAACATCCGGTTCACCAATCGTTGATATGTTGCCCCAGCGTTTTTCAATCCAAACAGCGTGACTCTGTAACAGAAAGTGCCTTGTTCGGTTATAAACGCAGTCTTCTTGCGGTCATCCTTATGCATCATTATCTGGCTGTAGCCCGAGAATGCATCCATGAAAGATATCGTTTCCAGCTGTGGCTTCGACGAGCTGATCAATGCGCGGAAGAGGAAAACTGTCTTTCGGACAAGCTTTGTTGAGGTTTGTGAAGTCGACGCAGACTCTCCATGTTCCATTCTTCTTTTTAACGACAACCGCGTTACTCAGCCAATCTGGATAGCGAACCTCTGTGATGGATCCCGCATCAAGTAGTTTATGTACCTCATTTTTTACCGCGGTTGCGCGTTCTGCTCCAAGCTTTCGACGCTTTTGCTTGACGGGCTTGTAAGTTGGATCGACGTTGAGCTCGTGGCTTGTAATGCTTGGGTCAATCCCGGTCATATGATCTATCGTCCATGCGAATGTGGTTGCGTTTTTGCGCTAAAACTGGACGAGCTCATCTCTTAGAGCCATTGGTAACCCGGCGCCTATTTCGATGCAGCGTTTGACTTGGATTACAGACTCCTTCGGAGGAGGTGTCACTACAAGAAAACATGGATTTGCCGACTATAAAAACAGTCACTAAACAGTCTCAAACTACTTAGTTACGACTGATTGGCGACTGAAATATGTAGTCGCTAAACAGTGCGTCGCTAAAATAATCAGTCGCCAAACAGTCGACACGGAGCTACTAATTGGAGACTGATAATTGTGGTCGTTCTTCCCTCGCCAAACAGTCGCTAAAGTTGCGACTGAATTTGCAACGCTTTAGCGACTGATCTGGTTACTCATTTGCGACTGTTTTGGTTACTGTTTTGTGTATGTTTCGGTGACTGTTTTACGACTGTTTAATTATCATGTTTTTAAAAAAATTCTGGTAAAAACGAATTATTTGATTTTGAAATACCAAAACTGATTATGAAAACTATAACTAAAACATAACAAACATGAAATTAAACAAACACATAAGTTTAATTTTACATCCAACATCGTAGTTGTAGAAAACATCCAAACAATCATTACAGAGGTTTTTATAAGTTTCAGAGCAAAGAGGTACAGGAAGTGGAATCGGTGGGCATAGAAACAACAGGAGTTTCAGAGAAAAGAGGTACATCTGCTGTCATCTTTAACCTTCTTCCTTTGGACAAACACCCCAATACGTATTCCACCACCGAGTAAAGCAGTAACAGCCTCTTTCACCGTCCTCTGAAACCAAAAGTATTAAATATCATGACTAATGTTATGAAATAACATTGATCATTGCACACAGCAGAACCGAAACATCTAAAGAGACGGACAGGAAAAGACAAATTAATCACGCACCTTCAGTAAGCCTACAGTTGCTGTCTCTGGAACTTCAATAACAAGGTCTAGAATCCTAAGGGACTTGATGCTGAACTTTACTGCAAACAATGATATAACATGAGACACACCACTACAAAAAATATGAGTTTTGTTAGCACTACAAAAACACAAGAGTTATTGAATAGCTCAAGTCATGTTGAATAGTCCATAACAGAAAAACACAAGAGTTATTGAAAAATAAAGATTCAACCCTTTATAATACTAAAACATTAAAATCCAAGTGAATATACCTTGTAAGCACCAACATAAAACTCATTTTCGAGCATGTCCAGCAAGTGTTCATCGAGAACATAGACAAACTGCTTGAACCGAGATAGCCACTTGCACTTCTTACAACAATTTACCTTTGTTCCTGCAAACATCGGAGGTTAAAACATGAATCAAAGGTTATTTACTTTTTCAATCTCCAGAACATTTGTTCATTTATGTGTAAAGACGAATAACTAACCAGTCCTTGACAATTTTTCTTCTTCCTCATGATCCAGCTCAGTAAAGAACACCTGCAAGATATCAACGGTATTGGATATATGGACTAACCTGCTGTCGACTACACCTACAAACCAAGAAGTAAAATTCTTCTGTTATAGTTCTCCAATTTCAAGCAGATTTTACTAATTCTGAAATAGAAATTAGGGAACAACACAACAATGATGATTCTCTTGATTCCCTTCTTTGCAGACCAACGCTCAAGTCTTAATTCAAAACTTGAGATTCTGGCGAAACCAAACAAATCTAGCAGCGTAAGAGAAGCACAAGAAACAATAGGTGAATAAAGAAAATTAGAGTCATCTAGCCAACTATAAATAAAACCTTTGGAAAACTTCATTAGCTTTAAAAAAGACATCTAGCAAGAAACACTTTGAGCTCAGCCGAGAACCAAACCTAAACTTAGAGACATCTTCATATAGTTGAACATGAAATATGTAAAGTGAAGCTAGAAAAAAGTTTGAAACTTTAACCTGAACTCTTTGCAATTTTAGAAAGAATCACAAGCCCATCTCTGTTAGTAACCCGAAACTGGAATCGTGTGAGATAAAAGGAGACATCAACGGCAATAGAAACGGCAGCGTTATAGCTTGAAGGCCTAGTAGAGAGAAAGCAACGAGGGGAATGATGAGGCATAGGGTTTTGGATCTGGGTCTGGAGGAAGTAGTACGATTGAAAGCAATTGAGAGATACAAGGAGGGACTATGGCGTTTCTTGATTAAGTTGGGGATGTGAGGGATTAGGGTTTTGAGGAATAAACGAAAGAAGAAGAGAAACGATTGAGAAGAGATTTGAGGGATTAGGGTTTTCTCAAGGAAGAAGAGAAACGATTTGGGTTTGAGCCATTTTGCTACGGCCCAAATTTGGTTTAAAGCCCAAATTAAATAAAACAGTCACTAAAGAGTAGCTGTTTAGTCGCAATGTTTGGCGACTGCCAAATTGGTCTCCAAACTAGTCGCAAATTGGCGACTACACTGCGACATTATGCATCAGTCTCGAATTAGCATCTATTAGGCGACTGTTTTATTTTAGTAGCCATTGAGTAGCAAAACAATAGCAATTCTGTCGCTAAATTTAGCGACTATGTTTTAGGTCGCAACTTGCAGTCGGCAATTCCATGTTTTCTTGTAGTGTGTGTGTGGATCTCGCGGTGGAGTTGATTCAGCAATTACGAAAGCCCTTGCATTCCGCATCTTTTTCTCGAGGATGAAACAGGTCTGTGCCATCAACGGATCTCCGCGCAGCGTGTAGATACCATATGCGTTAGGAAACTTGACGCATTGGTGGTAAGTTGAAGCGACAGCGTGCATCTTGTGAAGCCACGGTGTGCTCAGAATGTCATTGTAGACTATGGGTTTGTCCACAATCGCAAAGTTGAAGCATTGCATTGTGCCGCCGACGTAGATTGGAAGTGTGATGGTCCCAACAGTCATGATAGTATCTCCGTCAAATCCCGTCTGGATCAGTACATCCTTGAATATCACGTTGACCGAGCTTCCGGTATCAATTAAAATTCTTGTCACCGAACTTTCTCCGATCACCATTTCTACGACAAGCGGGTCGTTGTTTGGACTTGCGTTGCGTGCGTCCTCTTCAGTGAACGTAATAGGAGCAGAGGATGTCTTGAACATGTTGTTGTGGGAAGGCATGTTGCGCTTTGTTTCTGCTTCGCGGCAGTAGGCTTGGGTAGACCGAACAGAATCGCGGCATGTTGACAAGCCACCCATGATCATGTTGATCCTTCGGCGAGGAGCTGGTGGTTCATCGTGCTCTTCCGTGTCGTGATTCCATTTGGGGGGAGGGGGTAAGCGAGCGATTTCCCATGCTCGGTCATTTTGAACCCATGCTTGGTCATTTTGAACCCATGCTCGGTCATTTTGTGTTGCAGCTTCCTCTTCGCGCTGTCTGTCGTGCTGCTGCTCGTCTCCCAAGCAAAACTGGTTGTCTTTGTGTGTGACAACTTTTCTCCGCTCTCGTTCTACATCGATGTCACCCTTTTTGTACTTATGCATAAGCAGCATTTGAAGTGTTTTGCACTCTTCAGTCGAGTGTCCGTTGAATCTGTGGAACTCGCAATACGGGCGCTTGCCTTTGAAGCTGGGATTATCGGATTCGCGGTGCCATTTGTTCCAAGACTTATTCTACTGTTCTTTTCCATCGATAGCAAATATCGTCGCTTTCCTTCCTTTCTCGCCACGGCCATAATCCGCGTTGTAGTGTTGGCGTGGTTCGTGGTATTCATCTACGGCTTTGCCTTTTGAGCTTGGAACCTTCGCAGATGCTTTTTCTATCGTACTCGGTTGATTGGGGTTCTTCTTATCTCTGTCTTCCTCGACTAGGAATCAGTTGGCTCGTGCAAGTACCTCGCCTAAGCTTGTGACAGGCAGGATTGTTAGATCGTCCTTTAATCAGGAACCCCGGGCGAGCGCGTTTTTTTAACGCACCGATCGCGGACTCGTCACTTATAGCGAGTCGGGACACGACTTCCTTTAACCTTTCCATGAAAGTCCGTAATGACTCGTCACGCTTCTGATACATTCTCCACAGGTCAGCATTTGACGCTGGCGTGCGCCTGAAGTACTGGTGATGCTGAAGGAATGCACTCGTTAATACTTCGTACCCATCGATCGAGTTAGCCTCGAGCCTGGAGAACCAATTGAGTGCCTCGCCGGAGAGACTTTCGACGAACAACTGACAGCTTCCCGCGTCTGCTTCTTTGGGTGAGAAATACGACCGATTGATGTGGATCGTCATTATCTTCTGGAAGACAGTGGGATCTCCCTTTCCATCGTATGGAATTGGTCTGTTCTTGCTGCTGTCCGGGTTGTGCTTGACTCTAACTCCTGAGACCCTTGCAGTGAAGGGTGAACATCTTGCTTCCGCCAGCACGGTTTCTAGCTCTGGTGCTGCACTTGTTGCTCGGTGCATCTGATTCGTAATTGTCTTCAGCTGAGCTTGCATCTGTTGAAGTTCGTGCTGTAGTACGCGATTGTCAGCATTCTTGGAGTGACTTGGCCCAGCATGTTAACCCGCGAGTATCTGGTTGGTCTGGAAATGTACTCTTGGCTGCTCGCCATTAGGTCCAACGACGATCGAAGAGAGTCGGGGCCTTCCATTAGTGTTGTGCTCAACTCTTGGTATGTCAGCCCGCGGAGCGTTGTGCTCAGCTCGCGGAATGTCAGCTCGCGGAGCGTTGTGCTCAGCTCGCGGAATGTCAGCTTGCGGGGTGCGCGGCGCCAGTGCGTCTTCAGATTGTCGCCTATGATGTCTTGCGCGGTCACTTCGCCCATGTGATTCTATCTGCGTCGCTTGACCGCTCATCCGATCCAAGGTTCTTTGTACGGCTTCGTCGAGCGCAGCTTGACTGATTTTCACGTGTCTGGATGCTCGACGGAGGTGAATGTCGTGCATAGTGTCCCTAGCTTCGCGGTTATCCAGAGCGTCGCCACCAGCTACACGATGAGGAAGGATTGCACCATTGGTTAAGCCATTTGTCGGAGCGACACGCATAGCGCCGTCGGCTTCACGGTCGGTTGGATTGATACCAGTGGTTTCACGAACAGGGGACGTAGCGCCTACGGCTACGCCATTGGTTGGAGTGACACGCATAACGCCTACGGCTGTGCGGTCAGTGAGTGTTGCGGTCGCGACAGTAGCTGCTTCGGTCCCGTTGACGCCTTGGAGCTGGTTCGTCCTCGCACGGGTGCGCCCCCAATTGGCAGGTCTCGCAGGAGATTGTCACGGAGAGGTGTTGGTGCTTTCGTCGCTGGAACTGGAGAGGTTGGAGTGAGACATGCTGGTGGTTTTCCGGAAACGCCTTGAACTTCAAATTCTTTCGTCAAAAGGAATGACTTTGCCCCACGGTGGGCGCCAAATTGTTGATGTATGAAATCGACAATATAAATAATATGGATCCTTAATGGAATAATCGGAGCTGGTATTTTTATTAACGTATAAATGAAGTAAGAGTTTACAGAAAATAACAATCAAAGTGTTAAACTCAGTAAATACGATTTACTAATTGCTCTCTTCTCTTTGATTGCTCAAAAAACTGGCCCCCCTGACGTGACAATGACATCAGATATTTATAGTAGGGCCTTGACCTAGGGTTTCTTCTGTCTCCTGGCAAAATTACAATTTTGCCCCTGTAGCATGTTGGGCTAGATCCAAGACTTTAGGCCCAAAACCTCATTAAATCTTCTGTCTGGACTTCTGTAAATGTTGGGGGCAAAGCCCATATCGAACATGCACCATGTAAAGCATGGTCTGAACCTATAAAAACTATGTCATACTCTTTCTTACAATGAAATGATCGTTGTTAAGGGAATGAGGATTAGTGTTCAGTTGTTCAAGACCAGAAGAATTCGATAATAAGACAATTAATATACGCCGTTAAACAATACAATAGATGTTAAAGACATTATTTTGGCATTAACATCAGATACAAAAAAATGGAATACATAGATCTAATAAAATATCAAGAGTTGGTGGATACTCGATAGATAGTGCATAAATTTATGTGACAAGTATAAATCACTAAACAGCATTTTCCAAGAAAACTAGATACGTTGCGCCAAACTTGGAACATAAGGGAGTAGAAGTGGGACTGTTGAAAAATTACAACTTAGGACCCGCGGTACACCGTGGGTCAAATTATTTATAACTAAAAAATTAAATTATATGTTGTATTTGTTGGTTAAATATGTTATAATTATATAATAATTGTTAATTTTATGGTTTGAATCATATAATACCGCAATATAATTTATTTGTTACATAATATTTATTTAATCAATTTAATTAGATATGTTTATTTTCTAATACTGATAGTGTTAACAAAATAATGAAATGATGTTTTACTCTTGTAACACCGAATTAATGATATTTTAAATTTATATAAATATCGACAAAACCCGTCCTGCTATATAAGCCTGTTTCGAGATATTTTAACTCGCACTATATCATCTTAATTTTTAATATTTATTTTTTGTCTTATAAATATTAGATTGAGTTAATATGTTATTTATTAAGATTGTAACCATTTACATTTTACAATATTGGCGGTTCTTATAATTTTTAAATATTTATAATACTTAGAATTCTTAAAACGGTTGAATATTTCTCATATTTGAAGTTTCGTAAAAGTTTAAATATATTATTAATATTTTAAAGGTCTTCTAACTTTTTTAAAAAGTTCAAATATTTATAATATTTAAACTTATTATAAAGTTTAAATATTTATAATATTTGAAACTTAAACGTTTAAATATTATTAATATTTTTAACATTTTATAAAGTTTAACTTTCTGAAAATATAAATAGTTATAATATTTATACTTTTATAAAATATAAATATTTATAATATTTAACTTTTTAAAAATCTTTAAAATCAAGAACCGGAATAAACCAAATAAAAGTTTTTTAAGTTTGAATGCCTGTTAAATCAAGTTTTCTACTGTTGAAAAAAAAATCAAGCTTTTAACTCAGTTGTATTATGAATCATTTTGGTCTCTTTTATAATATGACTTGAACTATTACCCAATTTTTTTAGGCGATGTGGGACATTGTACCCGTATTTTTTATTCATCTATTGAGTAATATATGTCTGTTTTTTAAAATTTGTAATACATCATATGCAGTAAAAAAATCACAATTTTATTAACTAAATGCATTATAGAATAATTCAAGATAATTTAAATAGAAATTCAAATGAAAATGAATTATATATCTATGTTTGAATGAGGTAGAAATATTTTCTTATTTTTTAAAATCTTACCTATAATTAGTTTTGAAATTTTTGGTAACTAATATTAATGTCAATGCAATAAATGTAAAAACTTTTCAAAAAGTATTTTTGAGCAAAAACTGCTGCAAAAATACTATTATAGATGTATTTATCCTCTCGTACACTGTATAAGATGTTTCCGAGGCCTGTATTACATTTATAGTTGCAACACAATGAAGGTTTGTTCTTCTGGTAGTGCAAGACTCTCATCCAAATCCTTAAATGAAAACGACGGAACTTGCTCCACGACATGGCTCCGGTACTCTCAATCTTAGTCGCTATCCATACATCTGTATGACTGTATTTAATACCTTATCAGAGGTACAAGTAGTGGCTAACATACAAAGTTGCTGCTCTTCTCTAGTCACTGACAAAGCAATCTCAGGAAAGTATGTAGGAGCATCCGGTGGTAGAGAATGACTTTGGAATTTCTCTGTTGAATAATCAAAGCTTAGTAAGAAACAAATAATATCACATGGCTTCTTAACCGCAAGCCAGTAAGCAGTTCCCTTGACAGACATGCCACGACTCCTTGTCTTTGGTATAATCCACTCAGTAGTCGAACCAAGACCTCTCCATGTATTAGAAGCAAAGTCATAGACTTTGAACGTAGTGCGCATTACGAATTTTGCACTTCGATGCATCCTTAATATTTTGTAACCGGATGATTTGTTACTGTAACCAAGAGCGTAGTAGTCATTTTTATGTATTTGTTCCTGGCTTGGATCCACCTGGTTTCCCCTGAACACGGATTCCAAACAACTAGTCTACGGTCTTTGGTAACGCATACCAATAAACCGTCACAGTGAAAGGCGTTATGTACATCGACTTGTTCCGAGAGATGATCTTTTAAGCTGAATTGACATGTTACCTGTGGAGATGGAGTAACGTTTCCACTTTCCATGAAGATCAAGACTTACTACATAAACCCTAGAATCAGCTACCATGAGAACCATAGAGGAGTCCTTTGGGGCATTAGCAGAGTGCTTCTTATATAGCAAGTATCGAATCTTTGCCCAGACCGTTCCATCTTTTCGATGTTGATCGTAACCGTGCTAGAGATTTAGCCGGAATCCTAGAAAGAATCTCGACTAGGAAGATATATACCCTGCTTCTGATCCTCTCGTACCTCTTCATGTTCTAATCTTTAGAGTCGACTGCTCTCTTTCAGATAAACTTGGGATGGAACTAGACCTAAAACTTTTTCTCTAGATGGGCCACCAAAAGTTCCGAACTCATAATGAGTTGTGCTAAAGTCAGGTTCTATATCATCGTTGAAACAAATACGGCAAGCTTTCTTCTAACCACGCATCATATCAATGCTGAATTCATAAACTAGTGTTTTAGTGCAAGCTTATTTCGAGTCACCAGAACAGAACAGGCATTGACATTGCCAAACACAAAAGAGTTAAAAGTCTTAGTCATAAGGAAAGACAATTAAAATTAAACTAACAAGTTACAACTTGTAAAAAAAAGTCAATACACTTGGCCCTCTTCTCCAAGAACGTATCTTTCAACCGTCTGCCATTTTTAATTTGAGCCAACAGATTCCATTGGACTACTCTCACCACCTTCTCTATCAAACTCACCCACCTGATCCGATCTACCATTTTGCTCAGCATCCTCAACGTGCAAAACAATTCTACGTCTATATTCATACATTGATCCCAATAAAAAAAACTAGTAACATCTTCATCATCCAAGACATACAATGGTCTCGGTCTCTTAGCATTTATATCCTCCAGTGGAATGTAGCTAAGTTTTAGATTCCATGTCAACTCAGAATAAGTGACCTCCTCTATAGATCTCTTAATCATCAAACTAAACAGTACTCGACGTACTTCGTTTCCGTTATTTGAATGATATCCATCATACTTAATATATACGACTGTGTAATCAGTGGCATCCATTGTCCCCTTCCAAAAAAAAAAAAAAAAAAACATTAGTATTATATAATTACGACCACTATCTCAGTAATACCAGTTGTCTTAGATCTACAAATTGAGTCTATAGTCTATAGCAAACGACATTACCCCAATTCCAATCTATCTACCATTAAACCATTAGAATTTCATAAATTACTAATATATAAAACCTTTAATCGACTATCAAACAAGTTTAATAACTCAATAATCAACACCCTTCATTGAAATTCCCAAATTGATGAGGAATGTCACAAATCATAAAATTGGGTTCCTTAAAAGCAAAATCGAACGAGATATTATCATAAGAAAGTACCTGAAATCTGGAAAACTTGAAACTTGAGAGTGAGCTTCAACGACGATGAGGAAACAAAGATTATTGTAAAAGGGAGTTTTAATAGCAGTCGGAGTTGATTTATTTATAGTATTATACAGTCCATGGAAGCTGTTCGACGAAATGTCTGAGAGAGTTATTTTCACAAACAATTTGATTTAAGAGAAAAAAAGACCACATCGACCTCACTCCTCGGAGCAATCCCATTGCACAACTTCTTGGGATGTCTTTCATTTTTTAGTAATATAAACAAAAAAAAAGTTTTAATTCTAATTTTTGAGAGACGCAGGTCTCTGCGGCCATCATTTCTGATACTCAGAGACACCTAACGTGTCAAAAGATTATTGGTTGCGTTTGTTTGTTTGTTTTTTTTTTCTCTTTTCTTTATATGCTTCTCTTTCTTTCGATACAAACGGAACGACGAAAGCATCAATCGAAGAACACCCAAATGAAGTGTCAATCGATTTTTCAATTGATCGAAGCATCAATCGATTGAGTGTTCAAAAGCTTTTGGTGAGTCTCACTCAAATTATGTATTCCAGTTTTGTAATTTTCAGAGCTTCTAGGTTTGAATTGTTTTTTGAGAGGTTTATGGGTTTTGTTTTTAGATGGTCAGCGAGAGCTATAAAATCACTGGATTGAGAATCTGATTTTGGGATATTGATTTATTCTTGTATCGTAGTTTTAGACCTGATATTGATCAATTTTCTTGATCAACTTTTCTTTTTTGCAGGTCTGGTCTGGTCCGTGAGCTGTCTCACGTTTTCTTCTTTGGCTGTTTTTGGGAGCTCCTTCTGCTCCCTCTGTGGTGAGTAGTCTCTTGTTCTTTCTGTTTGGTTTCAGCTTTGATCTATCTCTTTCTAACCAATTGTTGCTCCCTTTCATTCTTAGGTGAGCATCTTCCTTCTAGTTTGATGTGATTTGCTTTTTTAGGTTTCGATTGCTAGAACTTGCAATTGTATATACGCTTTGATTCAACAGAGACAACGAGATGTGGAATTCAGAGAATCTTCTAATGATCAGAGACAACAGTTACCTTTTTTTTTACTTTCTCTGTGTTGCATTGCATTGTGGATTTATTTAGTGGCTTGGTTATGATAGTGTTCAATCTTGATGCTTCTATTGTTCTGAATGAGATCGTAGTGTCGATCTAGATCACAGAGAATCAAAGAGAAGAAGAAGAAGAAGATATGCATTGTGAAGAAACTAGTTTTTTTTTTGTTTCTAATTGTAAAAGCATTTAACATTGTGAAGAAACTTTTATATGTGGTTGATGTTACAAGAATTTAACATTGAGAAGTTGCAGCTAGTTGAAGCAGAGAAGAAGAAGATTAAACAAGAGTATGAGAAGAAGGAGAAACAAGTCGATGTTAGAAAGAAGATGTGAGCTCTCATCAACATCTCTTTTGTTTGTACTGTGGTCTGAGAATTATGTGTTCCTCTTTTCTTGCTTTAGATCTATTTTTGTTTCTTTAAGAAAAATAGATAGAGTGTGGTTATGTCTTGATTTTAGGCCATGGCTAATTGTACGTGTTTGCTTTGTTTCTTGCTTGTTCTGTAACAGTGATAACTCAAGCAACTGAATGTGTCGAGGATCAAGGTTCTACAAGCTCAAGATGACATTGTCAATGCAATGAATCAAAGGGGCTGCTAAGAAACTCTTGAAAGTTAGCCAACATGGCTTTTCAACCTTTATCACCACCCGCATAAACATCTCTTGAAATAGAGCAAGATTGTTGAAGAGGAATAGTTTTTATCAATCATCATAGCTCCATTTTCTTTATTTTGAATGTTAGTTTTTGTGTTATGGATTAATGTTCAGTTTTGTGTTATGAATTAATCATCATACCTCCATTTTCTCTATTTTTCAATGTTCAGTTTTGTGTTGAGTTTGGAAAGACACCCATATAGGGATGTCTAATGGGAGGATAAAAACTAAAAACAATGGGATGAAGAGATTAATATTATTTTTAATATTATTAAAAGTTAGAGACACTAATTTGAGGATGTGCAATAGGTTTGGTCTCAGTGGGTAAATGTGTAAAGTGTAAACACAACTTGGGGGTTAATAAATAAAGAATATATTTTTTTCCTTTTTTTTTTTTATTCTCCGTCTTTTCAAAAAAATCATCTTTTTTTTTTTTTTTTTGGGCAAATAAACCAGATTCATCTAACTTGTGGCGCTACTCATTACAATTAGCAGAAGCAACATATATGTATGTATGCTTGTTTTTGTTCGGAAAATTTATGAGAGGTTGATCTTTTTATTCTGTGTGTAGAGACTTGAGAGAGAGAGAGAGAGACTCATCTCCATGGCACCAAGGTGGAAATGGAAAGGTGCTGAGGCAAAAGCACTTGCAGAACCTGTTTCGGAAACAGTCTCAGAGCTCCAATCTTCTTTGTCCCAAACAGAGGCTTCAGGTTTCCTCTCAAGTTGTAACGTACTTCTATTGGTTGAGGTAGACCAAGCTGAGCTTTTGGACCGTTGTTGTTTCGGTAGACCTGTTGTTAGTAGCGAGAAAGATAAGAGATGGATTCAGTTATCCTTTGAAGAAGCTTTCTTTTTGTTCTACAAACTCAACTGCATCAAGATCTCTCTTCACGGTCGTTCCCTGGATAACGAGTTAGATCTCTGGCGTTCCATGAGATCCTTAGAGCCGAATTTTGCGATCTTGTACAAGGCTTATTCCCATCTTAGATCAAAGAACTGGATTGTGAGATCAGGGTTACAATATGGAGTTGTTTTCGTTGTGTATAGACATCATCCATCTCTTGTCCACTCTGAATACGCTCTTCTTGTTCAGTCCGTTGAAGAGAATGACCGGTTAAAGGCGTGTGAAAGAATGAGATGCGTACTAGATCTACAGACTTGTATGACAGATATGTATGAGCGATGCTTAACAGAGAGATGAAAGGATAGTGAAGAGACGACACAAGAGATTTGTTAACGGGGTTCGGATAACCTACATCCCCGGGACCAAGTCCAGAATCATTCACTAGAATAAGAACGCAAAAGTCACATTTGCCAATGGTATCTAGCACACACTTGTGCCTACCACTCTTATCTACATGAACTAAAGGAACCACCACTCTTTGTCTTTTCCGACGAGTGTGAACCTCTACAAAAACCACCAACAGATTCTCTATCTTGTTGGTGGGACAACACCACACACAACATGTGTGCTTCTCTCAATTTTAGGTCTAGGGTGCGTAAGCTTCTCCTTGCTACCACCTCTTCCTTTTATACCTCTTAGAGTTCTCCACAAACCCTAGATTCCACAAGCTTCTTCCTCTTGTCTTTTGGGTAAAAGCTTGTTCTCTTTTTGTCAACTTGACCCATGCTTGTGTCATTGTTCATGTCGTACCTAACACAAGCATGCTTCTCTGACACAGCTGTTCCACTGTTTGTTGCAACTTGACGCTTTTCTGCTCTGTTGCACTACACAACCTCTTCACGATTCATCTCTTGTTTCCAGCTCTGTAGCACTACACAGCCACTACAAGTTGTCTGCTCTATTTTCATCTCTGTTGCACTTCAAGTTTACTCAACTGCTAAGTTGTATGATGCAGCGGATACCTTCTTTCTGCTCTGTTGCACTTTCAGAGTTACTCAACTGCTAATGGAAGACTTGTTCTCATGAGCTTAAAGCATGATTGTTTGAGCTCTCACTTCTTGGATCTTCTCACTAAGACTCCAAGGTTCAACACGTCACTTCATTCCATGTGACTTTACATTGAGCTGTCTTGGCTGTGGTAGATTTTCTGATTCTCTATCTGAGGAATCACTGCGTCTGTGTCTGTCGCTGGTTACACATGCTCCAACTTGATCAATGCTTCTGTTTCTCAACATATGTTTGTGTCTGACTTGTTAACTGCAACGTTCACTGCATCTGTGTCTGTACTTTCGGTTGTATCAGGTTTACCCATTGCTTCTTGATCATCTCTCTTGATTCTTATAACCAGTAACAAGACCAATATATCTTCAATCTCTCCCTTTGTTACTGAGTTATAGAACTCAAGCTTTCTCTATTCTTGCACTTGATGATCTTCAAGCTTTCATGATGTAACTGAAACTTTGGCATCTTCATTACATTGAGAGGATTCTGTCATTGTGATCTTCTCTCTTCTGTTTCAATAGTTACTCTTTTACGCCTTGTTGTCAATCTTACAATTCTGTCAACACAGTGTATCTTCAATCTCTCCCTTGTTGACTGAGTTGTAGGACTGACAAACGCTGATGATCTGCAACCTCTACATATCATGTTCTTGTTTCTTTTTGGCATATATATTTCAAACAACTTCAATCTCGGTCACAAATCAATCTCTCCCTTGTTGACTGAGTTGAAGGACTCTAACTCTCCCTTAATCATAACCCATCAAGCTCCTGATCTTGACTTGATCACATCATCAGTGAATATCAAATACCTCCAAGTATTGCCGGCAACCACGACATAGCATAGCAACAACAACAACTAGCATATGGGAGTAATTCAGAGAAACTCCCTTTGATGCTCAATTTGATATTCAACTTCATACGATGAACCAACTTGTCATCATCAAACCTTGGACTTGACATTAATACCATCTTCTGCATTTAGCAAACATCTTCAAGTTGTGACAGCAACAATGACACAAGCATAGCAGCCCCAACAACTAGCAAATGGGAGTAAATACAAGAACTCTCCCTTTTTAGCGCAGTTTGATACTCAAGCAATCAATGGCACTAACTCATCCTGCAAGGCAACCATAAAAACTCCCCCTGCTTGAGTGCATAATTAAGGTAAAAAGTAACAGATATCAAGAGCATAGTCCAATAAGGAACTCATTAAGCAAATATTGATCCTCCTCTTGCTTTGATGTTAAGAGTCTGCTCAGACTTGCCTGAACACTGCAGAAAATTCACACATACCAAAATCATAAAACCAGAACATGATATCAGCCATCAAACCAATGACAATGATGACTTGGTTACAATGACACAGATGAGAGTAGCTCAGAACTAGTTAACCCATCTTCAGAAATGTACCGCTGTCGCCAATAGGATCAGGATCAAAGCCTGCCGTACGCACAGAACAGCTAATTTCTGAAGACAAAATCACAAACCAGTACTGAGCCGAGAACACTTCCTTGAGAACACAATTGTCAAACATCTTAAAATCCCCTTTGAACCTCATGAATCTTAACTTGATCAGAACCTCTTAGTACTAGCAATCATTTGCTTCATTTTGAAGTTCAGCCTTTGAACAATGAAAACTAACATGATCATCAAACTTAATACCTTTGTAGTCGCAGCGGAAACATAGACAATTCTCTCGAACCATGATGATCTTGTGAAATGTAGCACTGACTGAATAGCCTCAGCTTCTGCAGACTTACTTGCTCAAGTAGCCTTGATTTAGAGCTGTTTCCATTTTTGCAAATATAGGCTTCAAAACGCTCTTCTTTCCTAAGTCAGATCAGATATCCAGATATTGTACTTCATGAAGTAGAGGTCTCTTCCATATCAACTAGTTACAATACAGATCACACCTTTGCTTTTCTTGAAACTCCTCCTAAACCTCAAGCAATATACCAAACCAGAGATTGGGTATAAAACCACACGCACACAACAGTTTCTTGCAACACCGAACAAGACATCATGACCATAATATTAACCACATGTGCACACCGACTTTAACCAGAAAACTATACTTCAGCTTAAGAGCAACGTTGAGATAAATCCAGATGAACATACCTTGAGCCAACCTTTGAACAACATCTTGTGATCCCAACTGTGAACCAATGAATAAGACAGATGATTGCAGCTTCTGTAGCAGTTGTTATCTCAGTATTTGGAACGTCTTTCTTCAAAAACACATAAGAAGGAACTCATATAAAATCCTCAGATTTTTAAAACCTAGAGCAGCAACAACTTCTTGAATTTCAAAAGCGATGTCCCAACTTTCACTGACAAGACACTTCAGCTTCTTGGGTTACAACTTAACCGGTGTTACTCAAAGCTGAGTATTCTACCTCAAATTGATCCCGACCAACATCTCCTTGCAGATGTCACTTAAGCTAACCTTGCAGAACTGAACCGGAGTTACACAACTCTGAGTATTCTACCTCAGATTGATCCCGACCATCTTATACCACTAGTGAAAGTGAATCCTTCTCTTGAAATTTAATAATCCAGCGCTCTTACTCTTCTCTTCTAACACCCAGATGTCTTCTTGAATATTCTGCAACAACTAACTTGAAAACAATCCCAACCAATACAAGGCACAACTGAGAACAAAACCAATATCAACTGATACGAGCTTCAAGGACATTCCTCACTAAAACCTTAAACCTCCAAGACCCATAAGAATTTTCAACAGAAACAAATGTGTTTCATATACCCATAGTAACACTTCTCTCGTGACACTAACTCCCAGCAGAGATTAATTCCTTGTAAACATATTCCATCACGCAGAAGATTTTACATATATTGACATACGTTTGAGGTAGTGACATAGAGGTGAATGTCTGCCTTGACCACTTCAGACTTTGGTGCAAGATATTCACCTTCAGATCAGATGACTTTCCACACTTCTTCACAATTAACTTCGTCTTACTCACTGATGGATCTTAATACTTTGATTGTGATTACCTGACCTAGGAACATTAAGAACTCCTGTTTCTTTTTCCAACCATGAGATCTTGAACTGAGCTTCTTCTCCTGCCTTGATGCAGAGCATATACGAAATAACAAAACAGCCCAGAAAATTCCAAAATGTTGTGGGATGATCAAGCACAGCAATATGAAGCCACAGGAGAAAGCGGATCACAATTTGGGTTTGTGGATTGAAAGTTAAGACCAAATTTCCAAAGCAGATCCAAACTGCTAAAACCCTGCGAACAGCTAAATTTGAGAACAGTTTCCCATCAAATGACACAGAATCAGAAGGAGAACTTTATATCATTGGGAAGATCCTGCTTTCAAAATTCCAAAACATCCTTCAATACAGAAATCCGAGGTAAACAACGAAGTCAAACGCAGAGGCAAAGTCAGACAAGAACCCAGCTTCATGAGCCTGCAACTCCATCAAACTCATAACTTCTTCATATCTTCTTATTTTAACATTATAAGTTTGTTTTTCTCCCCCATATTGATTATGTGTTTCAACCAAAAACTGTTCCAAAGGAAACACACAATCAACATAGACTCATCTGTTTGCAGACTTCAAAGACCTTGATATATCTATCATAAAAACTTCTTCACCATTTCTTGATCCACGACACAAATGAAGCAGCAACTCAACCCAGAAACTTTTGCAACTTGGTGGCAAGATCAACATCAGAGATACAAAGCCACATGTGAAAGCAGATCATGGTTTGGGGTTACGGTTTGGAAGTTATGACCAAATCCCCAAAACATATCCAGAAGATAACTCTGCAAACAACCAACTTCAAGAGCATATTCCAATAATATCACAGAGAACCAGAATGAGATCTTTATGTCCTTGAGAAGATCTCATTTCCAATTTTTCAAAGGATCTGCCAGCACTAGAAACCAAGATCTGAAGTCAAAGGAAAATGTAGAAGAAGAACACATACCAGAGACACCACAATTTCCTTGATGTATGAAATTATAACACGACTGCAGATTTCAGTATCTGAAAAAAATATTTCATTTGATCTCTTCTCAAAAGCCAGCAACATTCATAAGACCCATAATCCAAATGATTATCCTTTGATGATACTTCCCTTTCTTGTGATCTCAACCAATCAATATGACCTCAAGTCTTCTTCTTTAGCTAGGAGCATCTTTGATAGGCTGAGACAAACCTCTACAACACAACTTATGCACTTCAGCCCCACCCTGATCACTTCTTCACCATATTGTTTCTATCTCCATCAGATCGCAACACACCACGTGCTTCTTCAAGAATACATAAAGTCTCAAACTGAACCCAAACAAGTGGTTGACGTCGAACTCCACAGACACCTGCAGCTTTGACCTATCTTCACCATTTTCTGTAATGGGCTTAGATATAATAACATACTAGGCCTTTGCACAGTTACCAGAAACCCAACATAACACAAGACCACACAAGATCATTTCCTCATCTTTCTTAAGAGGCATCAGCGACAAACTTCAACATTAGTGAGGATCAAGCTTCATTCCTCACACAAGCTCTTCTTCACTTCCATAGACACCCAGATTCAGAGATCATAATTCTTTGCCGAGAAACACTTCCTTTCTTTTCAAATTAGAGAAAATAACCAGATTGTGTTATTAACTCTTTCTCTAAAGTCCCAACACAAGTAACACTTGTGATTGCAAAGAACCAATCAAACGACCATTGAATCCTCAGCGGCAGAGAGATGAACGTCTTCTTCTCTCACTCAAAATCAAATGTAAACCACAACACTTCGTCTCTCTCTCTTTACCGTTAGAGACACAGAACAAGGACTCACCCCAGATTTGGGTTATCAACAAAGAGCATCATGTGACATCTTCTTAGCCTCCAACTCACTTTATAATTTCAAAAATGATGTAATTCCACCTCAAATCCACGATATAAACTTCATATTTTTACCATAATCTCCAGTGAATTTTATGAAATGCTCAAGGAACAATTCATAACGGCTCACAACATTTCCAGCGTTAGAACATAAACTTCAAAAGCAATGATGAAGGCAATCGCAAAAACTTGAAGGCTAATCTTCCAAACCAAATCTAGAAGCTTTAGGAAAAAAAATACCTGTTGCTTCCAGCTTCTTGTGACAACGCACAGACAACGGAGAATCTACGAGCATCAACAGATCCTTTATTAATTTCATGGCAAACACAAACTGGAGCAGAAGACTCTCGTTGACTTGTTGATTTTTTAAGACTAGATCCACACGTGGTAAAAACCTTCACATGCCCAGCACCTTAAAACAACTCCTTGTGGGCTTTTATTGGGCCTGATTTACGAATTTAGATAAAGCCGACCAAAAACACAAAATACCCATGTGAGAAAACCTTTCTCCTTTCTTTGACTACAATTTCTCACGGCACGAGAACCAAGACATCATGAAGATGACACTGAAAAATCCGATGAACTGTACAAACAACTTCGGGCGAGTTTGAAAACAGATCCGCCGTCGTCATCTTTCTCTCATCTCTTTGTTCTTCATTTTCACCAACCTGGATAGAACCCATCACTTGATTTTCTCCTAATAAGATCATAGCTCTTCTTCCTCATCTAGAGACATCTCAGGATCTAACCTGTTAGAGACAATATAATCTCAATTCGGTTTCCCGCTCTGATACCAATTGAAAGAATGAGATGCGTGCTAGATCTACAGACTTGTATGACAGATATGTATGAGCGATGCTTAACAGAGAGATGAAAGGATAGTGAAGAGACGACACAAGAGATTTGTTAACGGGGTTCGGATAACCTACATCCCCGGGACCAAGTCCAGAATCATTCACTAGAATAAGAACGCAAAAGTCACATTTGCCAATGGTATCTAGCACACACTTGTGCCTACCACTCTTATCTACATGAACTAAAGGAACCACCACTCTTTGTCTTTTCCGACGAGTGTGAACCTCTACAAAAACCACCAACAGATTCTCTATCTTGTTGGTGGGACAACACCACACACAACATGTGTGCTTCTCTCAATTTTAGGTCTAGGGTGCGTAAGCTTCTCCTTGCTACCACCTCTTCCTTTTATACCTCTTAGAGTTCTCCACAAACCTTAGATTCCACAAGCTTCTTCCTCTTGTCTTTTGGGTAAAAGCTTGTTCTCTTTTTGTCAACTTGACCCATGCTTGTGTCATTGTTCCTGTCGTACCTAACACAAGCATGCTTCTCTGACACAGCCATTCCACTGTTTGTTGCAACTTGACGCTTTTCTGCTCTGTTGCACTACACAACCTCTTCAAGATTCATCTCTTGTTTCCAGCTCTGTAGCACTACACAGCCACTACAAGTTGTCTGCTCTATTTTCATCTCTGTTGCACTTTAAGTTTACTCAACTGCTAAACAAACTTCTGCTAAGTTGTATGATGCAGCTGATACCTTCTTTCTGCTCTGTTGCACTTTCAGAGTTACTCAACTGCTAATGGAAGACTTGTTCTCATGAGCTTAAAGCATGATTGTTTGAGCTCTCACTTCTTGGATCTTCTCACTAAGACTCCAAGGTTCAACACGTCACTTCATTCCATGTGACTTTACATTGAGCTATCTTGGATGTGGTAGATTTTTTGATTCTCTATCTGAGGAATCACTGCGTCTGTGTCTGTCGCTGGTTACACATGCTCCAACTTGATCAATGCTTCTGTTTCTCAACATATGTTTGTGTCTGACTTGTTAACTGCAACGTTCACTGCATCTGTGTCTGTACTTTCGGTTGTATCAGGTTTACCCATTGCTTCTTGATCATCTCTCTTGATTCTTATAACCAGTAACAAGACCAATATATCTTCAGCGTGGTCCGATGTTCATTGCAGTGTTCGTCTAACTGGTAGCGTCGCGAAAACATTGTTGGTTCTTTACGTCAATGGGCAAGTCAATAAAGAGAACATGAACCTGCCTTTGTGTTTACAAGACTACACAGTAGAAGAGCTAACAATTCGTAGATGGAGTCCAGAACTTAGCCGTGAAGATGAAAGCAGAACATGATTATGCTTATGAGTTATAACAGTTGTGTTGTAATAATGCTCATTTTTAGAGGAAGATTTAAAAGTAGACTAGAGGTTCTGATTCCAACATAAATAATATACAAACACAAAAAAAAATTGTGTTACATACCAAAAACAAACACAAAAAGGTACTAGAAACTTTACCACAAGCCAGTGACAACATAAATCAAAGCTTCCATAATATATGTGTTCTAATGAACTATACCAAACTTTGATCAAAGATGGAAATGACTAGGATGTGATTTTGTCATCCTAGCTTCACCGGCCGGCTCATCGTTATCCATCCTCTTGACATTCCTATAAGCCGCATAAGCGATTACGTAGAAGATAACGAGCATGATTAGCACCACGATGTTGATCACTGATACTTTTCTCCAGCTCTTCTTCAAACTCCCAAGAACACCAGCTTTACAAGAGCTACACTGATAACAGAGCATGCTCTGGTCATTGCTCCACAGCATACAGTCCGGGTTCGGTCCTATCATCCCTCCTCTCGTGTCCCATCCCGTCTCATTCACATATGAAAAACCACAATCTGTTGGTGGCTTGCAACAGCCGGACTGCAAATTAAGTAACAACAATTTCATATCACAAAATATTAATCACTCTTTTTCTATAACCCGTCCATCATTACTTAACAAAGCTCAAGGCGTAAGCATAACCTACTACCATAAAGCATCAATTATCAAAGAAAGTATAAATATACATAGAGCAAAACAATATTTTCATGAGGAAAATAAACAAAAGAGAGCATTATATATTCATATGATTTATATGACAAAACAAGAACTTAAACAACTACACTTTTGAACGTTCCATGCATCTTCATCATGGTTTTGGTTACTCACGTGTAAAGCTGGGAATATGAGCACAAATATGTCTACTTTAATAAAACAAAAATATTCAAAAATACAACAAAGCAATAATTATTTTCCAAAAAGTTGAATACTTTTTTGAGTCGCTCCAGAAGCTTATAATAATTTTGTAACATATAAAAACAAAAAAAAACTGCAATGGCCAGAAATAAATTGCAGAGATATCTTTCTGGCAAATAAGAATCGAAGCCTAGACAAACAAATCATTGTTCAAGGAATCATACCTTTTTTACATGTTCAAATTCGTTTCATATATGGCTTCAACAACAACAATCAATCAGGTCGAATAAATTAATAAAATAAAAATTGTCTCCAGTTTGTTATTTTATTCTTTTGCTGGAGTAAGCTGGAGACAAAGCTAAAATCAGATCTAGACTCAATCACTCATAGTCAACTAACTTAATTATTGAAAAAGTTAACACAAAATTTGAAAGAAAAAAAAAAAAAGATAATGATTATCTTTTCAATTATTGAGTCTCTCGTCATATGGGTCTTGAACACATGGAGGACCAAAAATTTTAATTTCAAGAAAATAACACTTAAAAAACTTGTAACAACAAGGCTAATTAAAGTTTCATATCATATATATGTATTATAAAAAAGTTACCTCAACAGGACTAAGTCTTCTAAGGAAGAACATATCAGCTGTTTCAGGGACACCATTAAAGTTCCTTCCAATCTTACTACAAGCACGAGAATCTCTCAGACAAGAACTGATTTTACCCCAGTAACCATCATCAGAGACTCGATCTTTCAACCAACCAGAGTAATCTTGAAGATAGTAGTCAAGATAACCCCGGTTAAGCACGGTTCGACCAGATCCTTTATCGGTAACCGCGTAAGCAAAGATGATGAAACCTATGAGGGCGGCTATGATGAGGAGCATGACGACTAGGTATAGCCACATGAGGAACTTGTTACGGTAACAAGCTCCAGCGAACCCGGCCAAAGAAACGACCATGATTGAGATTCCGATGACTATGAGTGGCCACTGGAGGAATCTTAAACAGTCGGTGGAGTTAGCTCTGCTGCTAAGCCATATTCCACCGCCGAGGATTGGGATCGAGAGGAGGAAGGTGAGGAAGTTGACTAGACCTATGAGATGGTTGCTTGTTCTCATAGCTTTTGAAGTTTTGATGATTCTTAGGTTTAGGTTTTAGGGTTCTTGAGCTTTCTTTTTTTTGTGAAAAAGGGTTCTTGAGCTTTCTTGAGCTTTGAGTTTGTTGTCTTGAGCTTTGTTTCTTGTGCAAAAAGACTGTAAAATTCAGAGAGGCGTTAAAGAAGAGGATGGTGTTGATTGTTGAAGATGATGAAGACATGATGGGTTTACATATCTGCACATGGTTTGACACGTGTCAGTACAGTTTATTTTTGCTATTGGGTAGTGTGTAATTGTCATTTGATTAGTAGATTATAATATTTGTTGTTTACCTAAAAAAAATGAGAAAATTTTGTTTCTTTATTTGTCGTGACGCAGATATTTGATTTATATAATTTTGTGTGCGATTTTTTTTTAGTTTTTTTGGTTTTACTAAGAAAATATTTTCAAGGCCACCACCATGACAAAAAGAAACGATCTTTATAGTATCTTTATGATATTGATATCTAAGCTAAGCTACATACATATATAAAGTTGAAGTGATACGTTTTTACGTAATAATTAGGCTTTGAAAGTTAACTAGGCTAAGACGGATTAGATTTTGAACGTTTGGGATCCACATATTTCTATTAGTGACCATGTCGGTAGCTCAGTGATATTTTTGAAGATATTATATTTGTAATTACTGTATTAATCCACATATTCGTGATGTTGAACATTTAACTCATGGTGATGAAGTCATACTCATCACTTGAGTTGTTGTTGGTGTGCTAGTATTTTCTACATTCATATCTTGAGCTAAACCAATAAAATATTAAAGACCGCTTTCTTAAATGGTATTTTAACAGGTAGAGAGTTTCAAAGAAAAAAGTAAAACAAAAGTTATTAGGTTCTTCTATTGAAAAGGTTTGTATATTTTGTTTTGCCGATTAACATCGGAGATCTTCCGATTATATGTCGGTTTAGTTTTTTGTCTTAGGTTTTCCGGCTTTGTCCGGATCTAGTTCCGACGTTTTGTCGGTTTTATTTTCCGAATTTGTTTTGGAATTAGACTTTTTTGTTTAAAACCTTTTGCTCGCTCTTCAGATCAGCGCTTTCATATTGAGGAAGTGTTGAAATCAGAAAGTTTTTTGACTGATCTTTGTAGTGCTGTGCTTGAGTCTTCGTCCAATTGATGGTAATATCCTCATTCATCCATAGACGAGTTCTATTGAGTGAAGGTTCTCTTGGCCGTGTTGATTCAAGTTGCTGCGGTTGGGAGAAGTGGAGTATGAAGATTTGGAGTCCTTGTCGTGTTAGATAGTTCTCTGAAGAATACTTCAGTTTCAATCGATCGAGTTTAAATTCCGGTGAACAAAGCAATTTCAGTCATTAACTTCTGAAAATTGTTAGCAAAAGGTGATCAGTACAAATTGAAGGCTTTCTACAACAGAAAATCTGTGCAGAAGTTTGAAGAATCCGCCAGCGGTGAAATTTTCCAGTGAAGACAGAAGTTGTCTTGAGTCTGTGGCAATGCAGGATGTGGAACACAGATTCTTCAGAAGTTACCACGTTGCTATACACGTGTTGTTTTATCTTTCAATGTTTATCTTCTGTATTGAAATTGTGGCTTGTTGGGCCTAAAAATTTGTACTTTAAAAGTTTGCCCGTGTTGGGCTTTTAATATAAAACGTTGACAAAAAAAAAGAAAAGGTTTTTGTATTAGGCGAATCTGTTGCGGTAAAATAAGTGAGTTGACAACAAAAAAATAATAACAATAATAATAATAATAATAAGTGAGTTGATTGCAGCTATGCATATGCGTAACAAGGCTTGAATTTTACTCTATATATATGGTAATTGCAGCTACGATTGGCTTGAATTTCCTATATTTACAATTATAGTAACTTTGAATTTTATATATACAACAAAAAATCAGTCCTTTACTCATAATAAATTTATTTTTAAGAATTTTCTCATATATTTTATTAACTTACATATTCTATTAAATATATTGTTTCATATTTATAATGATATTCATGTTTTAAAACACTGAAATTTAATTAATTATAATTATTATTTGTACTTATGTTGACATTTTTGTTACTTCTATAATATTTATAGCATTTCAATGAACGATTAATGACAATTAAAAATATAATAAATATTTAATTATTGTATTTTTGTAACTCTTATATAGTTGATGTAACTTCTATGACAATGAAATATGAATTGATATAAAGATTAGTGCATTAACTACTACCTAATTAAATAATGAAATTATTATATGCTTTTAGCTACAATTTTCTGATAAATAGCGAGACACACGTCTCACTAACTTTTATATCTCCAATATCACATAATTTTGTAAATTCTATTTTTTTAGTATTCATCTAACATAGTCTTAGTGTATTTCAATATATATTTAGCATATGGTATTATGTTTATAAGAAGTTCAACATGTATGTATCATATAAATATGTAAAAAATTATATGATATATATATATATATATATATGATACTTTTGTTTTAAAATATGATGAAATATTTAATCTTTTTATTATCTAAATCGTTTTCGTTATAAACTTTTTTTTTTGAGATATTAGTACTGCATATATCATATATTCATATAATGTACACATCATGATTTATAGTTTTATTTTCAATTGTTACTTGTCATCTTAATATATGTAGGGGGTGTATTCAACTTGACATTTTAAGTGATTTGTGTAAGAGTTACAAATCCTATGTTATTCAATCATGTATTTTAAAAAGTCTTCTGAAATCCACTGTTATTGAACTGATGATTTAAAAATCTACTTTAAAATCCATTAAAATCCCTTGTTATTGAACTGATGATTTAAAAATCTACTTTAAAATCCACTGTTATTCAAAACAGTTTTGTGGATTAGGATTTTAATAACTTTTAGGATTCTGGAGGATTCTGGAGGATTTGTTTAGTTAAAAATACAGAAATCCAAATCTCATGGTTTTAGGTGGGATTTGAAAGAATTTTACAGAAAATCATATGAACTTCCGTAAAATCTATCAAAATTCTAAATTTCCTAAATCCCATCAAATTCTCCAAAATCATGGTTTGAATACACCCCCAGTAGTGTATTTCCTATTTTGCTTTTATATTTGTGTTCATTTTAAAATAAACAATTCACATGAGGTATTATCACTTACTTATTAATATTATTAGTTTATTGCTACTTTTCAATTTCTATTCACTTATTAATATTGCTCTAATCATGTACTCCCTCCGTTCATAATATAGGATGTTTAGAGGATTATTTTTGTTTTATAATATAGGATGTTTACAACTTTCTATGTAACTTTTAGATTAAATTTATATTTTATATTATGCAGTCTTAAGTCTGATTGGTTAAACTTTTTAAAAGTAATTTTTTCTTAATATGTGTGTTTCTACTAAAACATCTTATATTTTGAAACAGAGGGAGTATCATTTATCATATTCTATGTTATTATAATAGTTTATATTACATAAGTACCTTTCCAATTTTGTACAAAAATTTTCAACTGTTTCCCTCAATTATTGTTTTATAGTTTTCTTACTTCACTCAATAGTCTTTCCAATATCCAACAAATGCAAGAAAACTAACTTGTTATTTTTTATATTATTTAGATTCAATTAGGAAGATAAATATTATCCGAGATGATTAATCTAAATCTAAAGGCGCTTTTCTGAGATGAATGATGAAGTTATATATTGAAATCATATAGAGAAATGATTCAATTGTACCAATATATGTGAGACCAAAACTTAACTTTTATATACAGTATTTACAATTCACAATAATTATTTTTTTTAATAAATTAAACAGAAAACAAAACTTATGACAAAGAAAAACTCCACATTCAAACTGAAAACATCTCATGTCCACGACGAGACACACAATAATTGACAAAAACTCCACAAACTGAAAACTTCACAAACCAAGAAACACAACACACAAAAAAAGTCAGACAAAAATGTTAAAATACCCTTTTTAAAGAGTATAGATTTCAATGCCACCAAACCCATCTAAAAATTCTAAACCGTCTAAAAGTTGCTTTGTAAAAGTAAATAATCCTTTTGTAATACATTATATATATATATATATATATATATATATATATATATATTTTTGCTTTGAATTTGATACTACTTTTATCGTAGTCATCAAAAGGGTATTTTAGTTTTGAATTCAATATTACATTGTAGGTTAATGTATTGGAGTTTTTATTATTGTAGGGGGCTTGGGATGTTGATAACAATCCTATGCCTGCCAATAATACATTGTCAGGTAAAAGAGACGATAGTGACATTGCTCTTGTAAAATACTTGTTAAAGTATTGTCTGGACTACATCTCTCTCCAGCAAAGTAATACAAAATAATTTTACATTACTTATAAAAATGATACTCACATGGTCAAATAATTAACTTCGATTTATTATCAACTGACGTAAAGTTCTTTTTTTTTGTATGGATTGTTATAATCGATATTAATAATGTGTCAATTACCAACATATGATACTATATTTTCTATCAATTTGTAAAAGTGATGTTACTATATATTTTTTTTCTTGTCAAAAAGTGATGTTACTATTTATGTCGGTTATAATAATTGATGTCACTTATTTATATCACTTATCAATAACTGATGTTATAATTAACATAATTAATTTATAAAATTATAATTTTTAGATTAATAAATAATTATTATTTTTAATATATTCTCAAATTATTCATTTGTTACTATTTTTAATATACAAAAATACTCTTCCAAAATCACTCGTTGCAATATCTACTATAAGATTTTATAAAATACATCACATGAACAATAAATATTCAACTACAAGAAAAAAAATATCACAACTAACTTTAGTTTCTTCATGTTTAAACACATATTCCTTCTGTTTCATGCTTCTTGCTTCCATTTATTTTTTGTACTTCTTGAAAACTTCAATTCTCGTTCTACGTCATCTTCCTCAGTACATTGATTATGACATGAGATCCCTTGAATCATCATCACACTTGAAGTTTTGCTCTACAAAATTTTGGTTTACAATAAGAAAGAGATAAATTGTTTGGAAATTTATATAGAATGTTTTTATCAAAATCAGAATAACAATTTGTAAGTACCTTTATTTTCTGTTTCTCCAAGCTATTAGGAAAACACGCAAATGAATATATCGTTTATTTTAAATGATGTAAATGCAAATTTTATATCAGTTCTTCTAAGTGATACAAATTAATACAAATTAGTTTTAATTTGATTGAACTGACACTAAAAAAAAATTAATTAACACATCATATATTACAATTGATGTTAAATTATTTATTTTATATCATTTGCTAATAAGAAATTTAAACTAGTATCATATATATTTTTGGTGCTATTTAGTTGATGTAAAACAACCTTTTGTAGTGGCAATAACATTTCCATGAACATTTTACATAAGTAGTCGAGCACTTTGCACCGATCCTCAAACTTTATGACTTATAAAACTTAATGTTATATCTCGTTTTCAGAGAATACCTCAATAGTGCAATTTTGAAAACTACTGGGAAATTGAATGTTTCCCCCCTAAGTAGCTATTCAGGATCTTTAGCTTCTTGAGCAGCACCACCTTCGCCTTCATAATCATATTCATCGTTATTGTGTGACAACGGTTCTGGAATCCTCTTATCATCCCATATTTCATCACCATCATTATTATACTATCTGCATCACTCTCGTCTCCATTGTTACCTTCTCTCTCAGCCAGTGTCGGCTCAATTACAAGGGCGGGTAGTACGATTTCCTAATATCAAAAATCCAAAAAAAAAAATTATATGTATATAAGGGTCCAAAATATTTTTTATATGAACAAAAGAGGTCCAAAAAAATAATTTATATGTATAAAAGGAGTCCAAATTTTTTATTGTGTTACCAATAGCCCATCATACCAATCCTCCACTACATCTCTCTCCAGCAAACAGGCTACGTGGACTTTTTAATCTCTGTGGCAAGCATCATATAAGAGAGAACCTTCCTGCATAGTTATGGTTTGTTGTCTATCTTTGGCAACCAGTGGTATTTGTTCCCTTTGCATGATTTGATTGTAATGGTTTGCAATAGCCATGGTCCCTTTCTTGCTCATCCAATGAAGCTAGGCAACCACTTTTCAGTACCACCTTCCCCACCCGGGCTATTGCCCATCAAATCTATGCCAATGAACTTCTAGTGTAATGCTTCTCGCTCTGGTGAGACTCTTGGTTCTTATTCTCTTTTTAACGTTAAAGTGTCTTATGACCATGACTAACTTTTCTTTCGACGAGTCCCTCATGGAAGATCTATCAAGCAACCGTGACCTCACATGTTCCAAGCAGTTTCCAAGAACTTGTATTAAAGCTCTCATGGACCATTGTTTGATATTTTATTACTCCTCATTTATAGCTTTGGGGAAAACCTCTCTATGTAATCTCTTTGTAACCCTTTTAAACTTGAGGCTTTGAATTTTTATCCTTGTATTATTGGTTCTTGAAGTGAATGAAACCATCAGTTTGACAAAAAAAAAATGAACAAAAGAGGTCATATATATATATAAAACGGGTCCAATTTTTTAAAAATAAAAAATAAAATGGGTCAAAATAAAAAAATTGTATGAATATAAGGGTTCAAATATATATAAAACGGGTCCAATTTTTAAAAAATAAAAAATAAAATGGGTCAAAATAAAAAATTGTATGAATATAAGAGTTCAAATAGAACTATTTTTTCTTTTTATCAAAATAATTAATATAGTAAAATATCTATTTTTGAAACGATCCAACTCATTTTTTTTTAACATAATAATTAACTAGTGATCCCATACTCACTAACAACCTAACCCCAATCAAACAACAGCGGATAACATAAAACGATACCTTTAAACCAATAACCAATCCTCACAAACAGTAATAAATCATCCAACTGAGTCATAAAACATTAAACCAGCAACCTAACAACTTTCTATCGACTCGACTCTAGAATTCTAACAGAAGCTAGACAACACATCAACGAGCCACTAGAACATCCTCATCTTAATCGCCATGATTCTACGATCACATTTTGCCTTTACCTGCATCACAAACACAAATGAGATGCGTGAGTATCATAAATACTATGTAAGGCGATTCTCCTATCTACTGGGCTATACACACAAGCGAAAAGACAAAACAAAAGAAATACAAAATGAAACAAGCAAACCAGACAACTCTAAACACGCGTGTTGACTCTGCGCACTTGCGTTGACCGATGCACTCCTTGTGTCGATCGATGCAACATCCTTGCATCGACCGATGCAATTCCTCCAAATCCGTAGATGCATCGACCGATGCACTCCTTGCATTAACCAATGCAACTTCTTGCATTGCCGTCAAATCCCTAACTGCGTCGACCGAGGCAAACCTTGCATCGATCGATGCAGTCGTGTGACAGAACGCCGAGAACGATTTCCGTCGACTCTCCCCGGCTCCAAGATGTCAGAAACCAAAACCAAAGCCCACAAAACTCACAACAAAAATTCACCTATGAGCACATAAGCAAACAACACCCAAAAACAAACATCTAATCACTTAGATCAGCCATGGTCACGCACTCACCTTTGAGAATGACGAATTTGATCCTAAAACCCATGAAAACAGCTTCCTAGCTAAGCTCCTTTCAAGTCCTCAGCGTCAGATCTCCATTCACAATGACAGATTTCTCCAAAAATGGCTTAGAACTCACCAGAATGCTCTCAGGATCTTTTAAAAGTTTTTCTCTTGGGAACGATAAAAGTGGCTAAACTCCTCTAAAGTCTAAAAAGTTGAGCTTTCTCCTTTTATATCCGTCTTTAGGGTTTTCCAAACCCAAAACGCAATGAAACGAGTGTTTAGCTTAAGTTGTCCCACAAAGGTGAGCGTTGCATCGGCCGATGAACCAACTGCATCGATCGATGCACAACCCGAACTGGGATTCCGGTTCGCGTGGTCTTTACAATTTAAAAAAAAAAAAATCCTAGAGACCTAGAAAATATTTGAGCCGGCACGGCAAGAAGTGGTTTGTTAGATTTAGATGTTACAAAAAAAAAGGGATTAGTTATGAAATGTTGCTTTAGCTAAAAAGATATTAGTATTTCTATAATTTTTCTTGTTGTTGAATTGTTTAATTGATTTTCCAACAAAAAAAAGATTAACTGTACGTACTTCAAAGTAAGATAAATCTGATTTTCCGAAAAATTAAAACTAGCAATAAAATTTTTCCTTGTCAAAATACAGGATGTGAATTAAATTAGAGAAAGCTTAGTTGGTAAATCGTGTAATTTAGACTATGCATTTTTTTCTCCTTTTGGTCTCTCTCCCAACGAAGAGTTCGCCCTAGCCGTCAACAAGCTTCAGTTCTCCGTTTGCCTTCTCCGGTGGTCGGCGCTCCTCGTCGCTGCCGTGAGAGGGTACCTTAGTCTCTTTTTTGCTGTTATTGTTTAGTTCCTCGCTTCCTTTAACTCATGGATTACGGTGGGGAATAACTTCACTTTGGCTGAGATGGCAGATCTTCACGGCGGGGCTTGCGAGTTTCGTCGGCGGCTAGCTTCTCCTGAGAGAGTTGTTTCTTGGGTCTCCTAGATCTATTATTTGGAAGATTCGACAGAGTTTTGAGTTTCATGGTGATTCCCAAAATTTTCTCTCAAATATGTGGTCGTGGTCTTGCTTGTTTCTTTAGCTTGGTAAGCTGACCTTCTGGTATCTTCTTCGCCGTTTTCTAGAGTTAAATGGAACCGTTTTAGTTTTTTTCAATTTCTTGGGTTAGTTGTTTAAGTAGCTGTTTGGCCTTGGACTGGGGTATCTTTTGGTTTTGCTTCGAGTTTCGATTTGGGTTTGTGGAGGCGGTTGGAAGTGTCAATTTGCAGAGAAGATGCTAGCAGTTCCAGATCTGGTAGATCCACGTTATGGCTCGAAGAATAAGGTATCTTCTTTGCTAGGTCCTTCCCATGTGTTCTTTCGTTCATGTGATGTTCGATTTGAAGCCGTCAGTTGTGTGGCTGTGATTGCGTTACCCGCCCAGCCTTTACCTTCCTATCACCCTTGTTTATCTCGTCCTACCTTTGATTCCCAAAAGGCTCGTTCCCTTTCTAAGCTTAGGCTCCGTTTCGGTTTTCGGAAATGCTAGTCTCCTTTGTTTGCAGTTGGTTCTTCTCACTGTTGTGGCTTGTTGTGGTTGATAGCTTTTTCGGTTACACTTCGCTCCTTGTCTTGCTTTGCAGATCTGTTTAGATCTAATTGCGTTTTGAAGGCTTCTATGTAGACGTTATGGGACGTTGTAGTCGTCTTCATCGTATCCGGACACGTTCGAGTCTTGTTTGCCGGGTTATGAAGTTCTTGGTTCTTGTTTCGAGAGATTGGCTCTTGATAGGAGGAGGTGGTGGTTGTTATTGTTGGACTGGCCGTGGGCATCTTTGGTAAAACTCAGCTACAATAGCTTCAGAAGAAGAAACCTTGCGTTTTGAGATTAGTTTATTTCATAAAGGCTCATCCTAGTTTGCCATTGTTTTTAGCTCTTGGGTTTGTCCTCTTTCCAAAGTTAAAATTGTTTGCTTTGTTGTTTGTTTCTTTGTTGGTTTCACTTATGCTTCTGGGGATTTCTACTTATCTGCTGACTTTGTTTCCCTTTTTGAACATTAGAATTCGGTGAAATCTTGTCTTCTGTCAGATAAAATTGTATTTTACCATGTATTCCATCTAATTTATGAATATTATCAGATGACAGAAAGAAAAAAAAAAAAAAACTATGCATTTTAAATCTTGATATTGACTTGGGAAAATCATACTCAGGCTGACTAAATTTTGTAATCGTAAATGATCGATGGTGGCATTGTATTTTGGTATGGCGCACATCGGCACATGTCTTTTGACCCTAACATCACTTCATTGTATCTCCACAACCAATTATGTTATTAGAAGTCATAATTTTGTTATTTTGTAAGTTACTCCAAATGACTTTTAATTATTTAATAATAGTCATTCAATACACCCACGGATTAAGCTATTTATATATAATAGAGTGTTAGGCATTTCGTATTTTTATCCCCCACCCGCATCCATCTGTTACGACTTTTCTGAAACCAGTAAATTTCCTCATCATTATAGGCGTCCCGCAGCCGCATGGTTAAATCAGTAATAACCCCCGGTGAAACCGTATCATCCCCTTGAGCCACTGCCAACTGGCTTTTGAGGTCCTCAATAGTGTCTCGCCCAAACGGAACTTGCTCCTTGCGCCAATGAGATATAGCTCGCCGGCAATTCACTATTTTATCCGTAAAAGATATCGGACCCTCATGATGACCCCCGTTCCAGCCCTGCGAAATAGACTCCATCAGACCCGCCTTGCCAACCCATCTACGGTCAAACATAAAAGTTCGTCTCCCTCGCGATCTCTTGGCACCTATATTGACAATAAGCGGGGCATGATCCGAGGCAATTCTTGGCAAATATTCTGTAACCGTGTCCGGGAACAAATCATGCCAGTCCTCGTTACCCAAAGCCCTGTCCAGCCGGCAACGGATTGGTTTTTTATCCCGCCAACCTCTCCACGATAAACAATCTCCAAGATATGGAAATTCCAAAAAACCACAATCACGAATCATCCCATTAAAGGAAAGAAAGGAAGAAGCATGACGAAGTTTACCCCCTCTCTTCTCATGATTTCCTGTTAATTCATTGAGATCCCCAATAATAAACCAGGGAGTCAACCGTGTCGAGCTTATCCTCAGTAACCGTTCCCATACTAAATCCCGGTTTTTAGGGACAGGATCCCCATAAATAAAAGTGAGATGAATTACTCGCCCATTATAAACAGCCTCGACATCAATTAACCGGTTTGACTCAAATAAAATTGACACATCAAAAACATCTTTATTATAAAAGAGAGCCAACCCTCCACTACAACCAATTGGTTCCACAGTTTTTAAATTTTTATAGCCAAAATGGCCTACAAATTGTTCCAAAAAAGAAAAAGATTGCTTTGTTTCCATTAAAAATAAAAAGTCTGGCCTATGCTTATTCCATAGATCCCTGAGATTCCCTATAGTGGCCTTGTGTCCAAGACCTTGACAATTCCAACTCAGAATATTCATTTAAAAACCCTTGGTTTTGGTGGTTTTGGCCCACCCTGACCGCCCTTAGGCCCATCCTGGGCCTTAAGAGTGTGCTCGCTTTCCCCGAGGGCCGGAACAGGAGGAGGTCTTCGCCTTGGTGACAACAGCAGAGTAGCGTTCCGCTTTTTCATGCTGACCCCCCTAAGGACCAAATGTCCTTTCCCTTTCTTCCCCTTCTCCCCTTGAGCCGCCTGAGTATCTCCGCTAGTCGGTGCCGCTAAGACATCCCCTCCCCCATCCGACTCCACCTGATCTTCATCAACCCCCTCTTCAACCAAAAGATCATCCTCCTCCATGTTAAAAGGCTCCCCAGCAAACTCTCCCACACCTATAGAATCCGTGTCAACAACACTAGTACCGTGTAAACCAAAGTCTCCAATAACTACATTTTCCACAATTGAAAAATCCTCAATTGAGATGTCCTCTGCCATAACCCCTCCCAGTGGAGCCTCAGCACTAGGGACACTCGATTCTGCCAGTACGTCCGTAATAGGACCAGAACTTCCAAGTATAAACCCCTCGTGCTCCTCTCCCGCTGTTTCCTTAACAACCTTATCACCAACTGTATCCAGGGGGATACCCTGTAATGATCCTAAAGACTCAACACCCACAGCTCCAGACAAATCATCAAGGAGCTGGCCTTCTTCACGAGGACTCTCCCCTAACCCACTGTTACTGTTAGACTCTTCCTCAACTATAATATCCTGAAAAAGAGCCTTCTTAGCAGACTTTGGTTTTGACTGTCCCACCTCTGCCTCCCCTACCTCCTCCAAAACTGGTGGCAAAACTGGAGCAGCCTGTTGGCGAGCCGGACCCCTAGGGAGACCCTGCCTGCCCCGAAAATCCTGTGTGAAACCCGAACCCGAAGCCCCCTTGGACAACCCCTTTCTGCGAGACGAGCCTGGATGAGCCTCTGCTCTAGGTTTAGAACCCCCATGATAAGGCCCATTATGATGCCCCTTAGAAGCACCTCCATAAGAAGAGCTCCTTCTCCCATCTGTCAGAACCGCCCCTTTGTAGCTCAGAATCTGACCCTCACCGTGCTTCTCTTCCGAGGAAGAGAATCTAGTAGCCAAATCCTTACCCTTGGCAAGGGGACAGACAGCTTCATCATGACAGAGACTACTACACTTCTTGCACCACCCATGCAACCTCTCATAAAACAACTTGACAACTGTGACTTCCCCATTGAAGAACTCGATATCTGTCTCGAAACACAAAGGTTGCAGACCATCGATGGTCACTTGCACCCTTCCTCTGTCAATATCGACAGCCTCCACCACCCCCAAGTCAGAACCAATGTCTCTAAAAAGAGGTTCCGCCCAGAACTGGATTGGAATATCAATAATCCGAACCCAAAGCTTTAGTGATGAAGGATAGTTGGGATCCACCACTGGTGTCCACCTTACCAAGGACACCATCCAGGAATCAAAGTGATAAGGCTCTTTGGACAAAACATCAACAATATCCGCCTCCTCGTCGAAGTCGAACTGAAATTTGCCTGAACCTAGATCCGCACCAGCGACCCTCCCCTCAACCTGCCAAATGCGGGGCATCATGATCAATAACGATTTCATGTCCTGCACTTGTGGGTTAAAACACCTCCCGACCACAGTTTTTGAGTAACCCGCAATGATAGCCGAATTGTCGAAGTATGAAATCTTGATTCTACGCCTTGGCTTCACCTCCCCCTCTTTCGGAACCGCTAAACCCTTCCCCATGAGACTACCTTGCGACATCGTAACCCGACCAAACACTCTCAAACACAAAACTTTGTAATCCGCAAGAACCAAAAGAGCACTGAAGAGAAGATGGAAAAGGAAGCAGTGCCGGAATATAATGATTCCCAACCTGCTTTTATAATAAGAACACCACCATACAAACTCGCAGAGCACTAAAACCCGAAAATAATGAAGGTGGATCCGTAATGAAGAAAATTGATTCCCCTGCACCACAAACCTTAACTCCACCGATCGACCAAATCGAAAAAACTTCCCATAAACTCTTCTCACGCAGCTATCAAGCTCAAACCAAGCAGCGACGAGCTCGCAATAGGATTATAGGCCTTTATGACAGGAATAATGTTTGGTCAACTAAGGATGAGGATATTTGCACGGTGGCGGTCTCGTATTTTGAGGACTTGTTTACATCAATTAATCCGCATAATTTTGAGGATGCTTTAAGCGAGGTGAAGAGGGTAATTACGGAGGAGGTCAATGAACGTTTAACAGCTCCAGCAACTGAGGCGGAAGTCCGTAAGGTTTTATTTTTGATGGCTCCGGATAAGGCCCCAGGACCAGATGGAATGACAGCTTTGTTCTTCCAGAAGGCTTGGCAAGTGGTCAAAGAGGATCTTGTGGTTATGGTAAATCGGTTTTTTGTAGAGGGCGTTTTTGATAAAAGCCTGAACAGGACGCATATTTGCTTGATTCCGAAGGTGGCTAAACCAACCCGGATGGCGGAAATGCGGCCTATTAGCTTGTGTAATGTGGGGTATAAGCTTATTTCAAAAATCTTGTGTCAACGGTTGAAAGGAGTTTTACCTGAGCTTATTTCGGAAACGCAATCTGCTTTTGTCCCAGGACGATTGATTTCGGATAACATTCTCATCGCTCAGGAGATGTTCCATGGTTTACGAACAAATCCATCGTGTAAAGGAAAATTTATGGCGATCAAAACGGATATGAGTAAGGCGTATGATAGGGTTGAATGGGGTTTTATTGAGGCTTTGTTACGAAAGCTGGGCTTTGGGGAGACATGGATTTCTCGGATTATGTTTTGTGTCACTTCTGTTGAATATAAGGTTATTTTAAATGGCCAACCCAATGGTAGGATTGTCCCCGAACGGGGTTTACGACAGGGAGACCCTTTGTCTCCCTATCTGTTTATTTTGTGCACGGAGGTCTTAGTTGCAAATATTAAGCGGGCCGAACGGGAAAAACAAATAACTGGGATTAAGGTAGCAAACAAGTGTCCACCAATCACGCATCTGCTCTTTGCAGATGACAGTCTTTTTTTCTGCAAAGCGGATAGGGTTCAATGTGAAGTTATTTTGGATATTTTGAAACAGTATGAGGCCGTTTCGGGTCAGCAAATAAATTTTGACAAATCCTCGATTCAATTTGGGCATAAAGTAGATGACGATGTGCGGACAGCGATGCAGGGAGTTTTGGGGATCTCGAATTTGGGTGGGATGGGATCTTACCTCGGGTTGCCGGAGAGTCTCGGAGGGTCCAAGACAAAAGTTTTCTCTTTTGTTCAGGATCGACTCCAGGGACGAACGACGGGTTGGACGGCAAAACTTCTCTCCAAAGGGGGAAAAGAGGTGATGATTAAGTCAGTTGCAACGGCGGTCCCCACTTTTGTGATGTCTTGTTTTCGGATACCGAAAACAATAACGTCAAAACTTACGAGTGCAGTGGCAAACTTCTGGTGGAGTACTTCAGGTCAGTCTGGGGGGTTGCACTGGTTAGCTTGGGATAAACTATGTTGTAGTAAGCAGTTGGGGGGCTTGGGTTTTAGAAACGTGGATGCTTTTAATACGGCATTGCTGGCAAAACAAATGTGGAGGCTGATTGAGGCCCCAGATACTTTGTTTGCTCGGGTTTTTAAGGGCAGATACTATCGCAATTCTAACCCTATGGATCCGATACGCTCTTACTCTCCATCGTACGGGTGGAGAAGTATTACTTCTGCTAGATCTTTGGTTAATAAAGGCCTTATTATACGGGTCGGTTCGGGGGAGTCCATTTCGGTATGGACGGATCCCTGGGTACCGGCTCAATCCCCGAGACCAGCGTTCAGTAAGGGTTCTCATAAGGACCCTTCTCTTAAAATTTCTCATTTAATTGATTGTCACACTAATACTTGGCGTATGGATAGGCTCAAGGAGTTTTTTGCCCCGGAAGATGTTGATCTGATAGGGGCTATTCCTTTAGGGAGTCGTCGCTTGGCTGATTCCATGGGTTGGCATTATACGAAATCTGGAAAGTACACTGTCAAATCGGGTTATGAAGAGGAACGTCGTTGTGCTTCACAGCTTACGATAATCCCTCGTGTGGGTCCAGAGATAACACCTCTATTGGCTGCTGTTTGGAATGTTCTCTGCCCTCCAAAAATTAGACATTTTATGTGGCAGGTATTGTCAGGATGCATTTCGGTTTCGGCAAATCTGCGCCGCCGAGGTATTTCCTGTGACTCCGGATGTGTACGGTGTGGGGCTGACGAGGAAACAATTAATCATGCTATCTTCCGATGCCCACCTGCACGGCAAGCGTGGGCTTTAGCTCAGGTTCCTGTAGGTCCAGGCTCTTTCCCGACGGAGTCTATTTATGCTAATGTAGACCATTTCTTAGGTTCTTCTAACCCGGGCTCTCATATAGTTGCGTTCCCGTGGCTTATGTGGTATATTTGGAAAGCACGGAATGCTCGTGTTTTTGAGAATGTGACGGAAAATCCACTGGACGTAGTTAGGTTGGCGGAGGGGGAGGCAAATGTCTGGTCACAGGCTCAGGTGGAGGTGGAGGATGAGGATCAATCCAATACTCCACTTGTTCCATCTAGTAGACAAAGGGGACCTACCCCTTTTCTCCCTCCCTCTTTTATAGGGTATCAGTGTTTTGTTGATGGCTCTTGGAAAGCGACAAATGCGCTTGCAGGTGCAGGATGGTTTTGTTCTTCCACTGACGGCTCGAGGACAGATATGGGAGCCACCAATTTCCGACGCAGTTTGTCTCCACTCCATGCTGAAGTAGAAGCTCTCGTTTGGGCTATGCGTTGCATGATTGGACATGATTACAGGAACGTGGTTTTTTATACGGACTGTTCTGACTTGGTGAAGATGGTGTCTTCTCCTCAGGAATGGCCGGCTTTCACACCCTACCTCGACGACATCAAGATAGATCGAGCGGAGTTCTCTTCTTTCTCCCTATCTCTGGTCCCACGTAATGCAAATTTCAAAGCGGATTCTCTGGCACGCCAAGCGCGATTGTCACCGCAGCATGTTGTGTTTGTGAATTCTTTTCCTCCAAATTGGCTCATTTGAGCTGATTCTTTAGTTGTCAAAAAAAAAAAAAAAAAAAAAGAGTGTTAGGCATTTAAATACGCAGCAATTCAGCGTTTTCTTTTTCTTTTTTTTTTGTCGGCATTCAGCGTCTAACATCTGCAAAACTAATTAAAATTTAAACGGTTTTAAACGGTTTAAGTGTTTACATCATAAACATTGTAAATATAATATAATAAATTAAATTAAATAAAAGCATCAGAAATTATAAAATACTAAACTATAAATAGGACTTTGAAAATACATTTATACAATATTAGAATTTACTCATCTAAATTTAACGTTTAAAAGATAATTTTTATTGTTTATGAGCGCCTACCGTTTTAGGCGACACTGTTTTTTTAGAATAGTAGCTTACATCCAATCTCTAGAACGAAATGCTACAAAAGGTTTATACTAAAAGATATATTACGTCGTCTGATTAGGTATATAATACAAATGAGAGGGGGCTTCATAGCTACTACACTTTGGCGTATTCAAGAAAACAAATACAAAAATATGTAAGGCTCTACGGACGTGTAGGGGAATAATGCGACAATACAAAGGAATCGATTCTCTTTTCTCCAGTATTTGTAAATTATTCGTTTCAAATCAATTTGCATGGAACACATACAAAAGTGGGTTGTCATAACGTCCATTTCTTAAAATAGTCAATTGAATATAAATCACGTCCACCGACCTAACTGATTATATTAATAGTATCCACAATGTATCTATAAGTATACGCTAAAATAAATTTGTATTTAACGGTTACATTTTTTATAAATAGAAAAATATGTCTCAACGGTTACATTTTGTTACTTGTCCGTATTCTAGATTCTGCTACATCGGTTAATAAACAAAAAGTTCTTGTTATATTGTATGCATTTCTTTCTTTCGAATGATTTTAAAACTGAAAACAGAAATTATAAAAGAGAGAGTTAGGCTCTCCATTCAAACCATAGACAGAGGCCATCTTCGTATTTTCGCGGGGGATGTGACCTGTGAGCTGAAGTGAGGAGAGCTTATTGCGAATCATCCGATCTTAGACACTTGATTAATTGATCTGATGAGTTATAGGCAGCTCACCATATCTTTCAGCGGTACTGTTAGTTGGGACTTCTTTAAATAGTTCGTAGGTTGTTCTGTATAGAGACAAGTTTCAAACATTTTGTATTTGATCATTTGAAGTTACTGATTATTAAGGACTTTTTCTTTTTGTTTGAACGTAGGCAACCACTTCTTGCTTAAGATGATAGGGGGTCATCGACATCATTGACCTCTGTTTCGGTTTAGCTGGTTCGGAATGATTATTTAGCATCTCGTTTCCTAGGCCTAATAAGGCCCAGTGGGCTACAGAGAATGATCTTTGGAGCTGTTTGAGTTTGATAACTAAACAATTTCATATTCATGGCTGGTTTATAGTCTTACTGAATTTTAAGGTTTTTGCAAACAATCGAACATGTAGCTCACATATTGACATGGGTTCTTAATCAATCTACTTATCTATATATGAACATCTTAAACTAGTTTTGTTTAATAAATGTTAATTGAATTTTAGTTTTAACATATAATAATGAACTCTCTATTTTGTTGACGAAAATAAACTTATTAATTATAGAATCAATGTCACTTCGAAGACAGTCGATAAAATTGTTAGGATACATAAAAAGTATTAGCATTGCACCTGTACCAAAATAACACGCAAATTGAAAAATGGTTTAAATATATAAGCTTTTTTACAAAAAGAAAAATATAAAATTCAATGAAAACGTTCTTTTTTTAGATATACCCTAGATTAGTACTATTTTAGGTTTTTCTTCCAAAATTAGCACATACGCTCAAATTTTCTAAAACTAGCATTTTTAAAAAAATAATTATTATATTAATTAATGACCAAAAGAAAAAAAAAATAATCATAAAAGCTTAGGGTCGTACTAAATCGGCAAAATTTCCGACGAGGAAAAAACATGTGTTTGGAGTTTGGGTTTTTACAACGAAAGCTATATTTGGAGAGAAGAACCAATAGATTTCGATTTGATTGTGGTGTTGATGAAGATGACGAGCTCGATTTTTCGCATACAACAAATCCACCGCCACCGTCGTTTCAGTCCCGTGAATTCCCACGGCCACAAATACGGACTCAGCAACGGTGAGCTTCAGTGAGAGAATCTTGTTCGCTGTTCTCGAATCTGTTAATCAAGGTAAGAATTGAAGTAAGGATTGAGTTTTTGGAATTTTCATTGTCAGATGTTGAAATTGTTCTTTGTAAATTATGACTTGTTGTTGTGTGTAGGGATGTTAAAAGTGCAAATGAGGAACATGAGAGAGAGAATGGGATCAAATATAAGATATCAAATCAATTGGAGTTTTGGAATCTGAGATTTGTTCATAAGCTCTCTTTAGTCTTGCTTCTCGTTTCAAATCATTGCAAGTCAGTTAACTAACAAAAAACATCAATCTTTAAATTTTTTTTGTATGTTATTGTAATGTTTAAGTGAGCTTTTTGTTTGTCAAAAAGAGATTATGTGCAGAATATATTTTTCAGAAATAGGAAAGAGAAGCATAAGAAACTGATGAATCAAGCTTTGAAGCTTCTATAAGTATGTTATAGTGAAGCTTGTAAGGAGATGAAGATTAAAAGGACTGATTTGAATTGGTAGGTATCTAGCTTTCTATGAGTTTTTGAATTTTTTTGCTAGTGGCATGTATCAACTTGGTAGTGTTTCTTGTGGTTTTAAGGTTAATCAATCTGGTAGTGTTGCAGAACTAGTTTAAATGTGGGGTGATATATAAGATATCTCTTGAAGTAATGTTAAAACAAAAATTGTATTCATGGACTGATCATCTTGTTGAATAAGGTTTTCAGCTCTAACTCAAGTGATTGATGATATACATGATGACAAATATTTCAAGAACAAAGCAGAGAGTTGATGATGAAGATGGGAAAATGGGCACTTGAGTGGAAGTTTGTTCGTCATTATGGAAGATCTTCCTAAAATTCAAGAACACCTTCCTAAAAGCTACGGAATCCTTCCTAAATTTTTTAAAAATGTGTTTTTAAATCTCTTTATATGTGTTTTGCTTTATTGTATCACATACTTCATTAGTGATGTATAATAATTTGATTATGTGCACATATTGGTGTTTTACAATAAAGGTAGCAAATAGAAATATCCAACATGATGTTTTAGAAAGATCTTCCTAAACGTCAATGACTTCTTCCTAAATTTCAAGGAGTTCTTCCTAAACGTCAATGACTCCTTCCTAATGCTCTTTTTTTCTTTTCATGACTGTCTTCCTGAAATTAAAGAAATTATTCATAAATATATGAAAATCCTTCTTGAATGTTACATTCAAATCCTTCTTATATGTTTACCGGTGAAAACATAGCTATCTACCAAAATATCGAGATAATTAATACAAAACCTTCCTAAATATGTTTTAAAACAAGTCTTGTGGTGAAAACCATCCAAACTATCTTTCATAACCAAAATCCTAATGCTAAAACAAAGACCATGTGAATACAAAGAATCAAACTGTAAATACTTCAATCTCTAATAGCAACTGAAGCGTTCAATCTTGTATGAACACCGTTCGTCTTTCATTCTTAGTGTTATTGCAGCTCCAATTCTTCCTAAACTTTTTATGAACGTCATCCTGAAGTTCAAGGAAACTTTCTTGAATTTCGTTCAATCCTTCCTGAATTTTCAGAAGATGAAAGTAATAACCTATATATCTTAGAGCATACGTGAAAACTAAAAAAGAGAAGAACATATTAACAAACAACAGTATGTGCAAGACCATCCGAGAAAAAAATATAAGATAATAACAAAGAGATCAAGAATCTAAGAAAACATAAGATTAGGGTACACAAAAAAAGAGACAATATAATAAGAAAGGATGAAATTTTCCAGTACCAAGCAAGCATTAAGCACAGAGAGCAACACAAGTCCTAAAGCAAGTAATTGCAGCCTCATGTGTTCCTTTTCTCAACAATTCAATAAATTCCTTTATAAGACTGTCTGGTCTTTGCTACAATACTCATCATGGAATTTCTATGCAGCCCAACAGACAATACAACATAAAAATTGCAGGTTCTTGAATCATGAGCTAATCCTGGTTTCTTTACAGCCCAACAAAAGAACATAATTGCAGGTTTCTGAGTATGTCGAAACTGTTCTAAAACCACTTTGATCTTCAGATTCAATTTCACCATCACTAACATCAGAACTACCACTAGATAAAGCTCTAAAACCAAGACTCACATCAAACAAAAGTGTAGAGGATTGTAGCAAAGGAGGGTGATAAATAGAAGAATGAAACAGACAATAGAATGGAAAATACCTAGCACCGAAAAACCAAATTTCCTCTTCTCCTCTCCCATGGATTATGCAACTTTTGCAGGAATTAAATTCATCCAAATTGAATATTATCGATGCTTGGGCTCCTCTGCAGTGTCTCAATCACTGACTTCAACTTCATGAATCACATTCGATTCAGATCCGATTGGATTCATCGGTGAAACACCATCATCGATCAGGTTTGGAATCGGAGAGAAGGAAAAGTGAGAGAGAACACGCGTTGGTTGCAATGTCACGATCTGGACTTTGACACTGTTTTAGTTTTATTATTATTTTTTTTAATAAAATATAATTTTGTGCTAGTTTTGGAACATTTGAAAACATGTGCTAATTGTGGAAGAAAAACTTAAAATGGTGCTATTTTTGTCAATTGCCCTTTTTTTATAGAGGAAATCAGGAAATTAAAATGAGAGCACATCAAAGGAAACTAATGATAGCATGATTTTACTCGGTGTTATTAAAGCTTTTTTTTTCATTTTTTTTCTTTTTTTTTGAATAAAGTTTTTGTTTTGTTTTGTTTTATGATCTTCATATACCTAAAACAAAACATAATAACTTGACTAGGAATTTGTTTAATTTCCAAGTAGTCTTCCCTTAGGTTGCATGGAAACGGAAACGGATATGCGGAAACGAAATGTTTCGGAAATGGGAAACGAGTTTTTTCAAAAATTAAGTAATGGAAACGTGTAGGAAACGTATACATATCTATATACATATATAGATATAATAAATCTCCAAACATAAAAACCATGTTAAAAAAAAACTAAAACAACACAAATTCAAAACATAAATAATAAATAGTTTAATTAAAAGTAAGACTGTAAATAAAAAAAAAATGTTCAAAATCAATTTTTTGACCAGCATCGCCACATATTTAGGGATTTTAACTTTTAACCTACTAATTATATTTTATTTTTATCATTCTATGTATCATGAATTCTTATATTTTCAATTTATTTATTTATTAAATTTTGAAACTATAAAAAAGAGTTTCCGTCGCGTTTCCAAAACGGAAACAGAGTTTCCATAGTGTTTTCAAACAGAAATTTTTAGGAATCGTATTTCTGTGACTTGTTTCCAAGTTTCCACGAGTTTCCGTTTCAGAAACGTTTCGGAAACGGAAAATCCACCTCAAAAAGAGTTTCCATGCAACATAGGTCTTCCAGACTTTTCCACCACAGCTCATTCGCAATGTTAATTCTTGAAAAGCCATCACACCACTAAAGACAATATAGCAACAAACATATCAAAATCGAAACCGTTTTTGGGGATTCAAAAGAAATCATATCCTTTTAATAAAGACTTTGGCAGTTTGTTCAATTCTACGAGGATTTTGTCACGCCACAATCTTCCAATTGGATCTGGTTGGCTGAAATACATATAGATATATTTTTGTATAATAAATAAACAATTAATATTCATTTTTCATCGTCATTCGAACGACACAATATAAATTAAGCTTATAAACCTCGACATACGATATAGACATACTGAAAATTTCTAAAACGTTCGTACAAGTTACGATCAAACATTTTGCTAGGGTCATCTAGAGAATATTGCTTTCACTTTGGTCCAATTTTTGTTTTTCTTTTGGTCCATTTGTTAGGCTAAAGATAAAAAGTTTTTATATGACGAATCCGAAGTTCGAACCGAAGACTAAAAAGCCAGATTTTATATTGGAGCTGCCCTCATGTATGCTATAGGTAGTATATTTTACTCTTGCATGTTATGGTTTCATCTACTGTATATGGTTAAAAAGTGTATTTGTCTAATATCAATGTTCTTACAATTAAACTTAAACATTTAACCAAGAAGTAGGTAATTTGGTAAAGTTGGCTCAATTCTTCTGAAAAAAATACATAAAGAAAAACCAAAAAAAAAAAAGATCAGAACCAAAGCCAAAAAAAAAACACAATTCATTTTCCAAGTAATTGAAAATGTTTGAAGGAAGCACACCATATCTATTATCTTTCACCATTAACCTCAAACTCATATTATCCCTTTCTAGCTATAACCAAGAAGACCAGAAATCCAAACCCTAGCCAAACCCCAAAACTAATGAAAATGGTTTATTTTATAGTAGATGGACTACAATAAAGCACCAGTATTAATGTAGTTGACAGTATTGCTCCAAACCTCTCTTCCTGAATCATTCTGTTCAACATGACCATTTCCCCCTCCTCCTCCCATGTTCATCTGCCACGGGAATCCCCACAAGACTTTGTTTGGATCACTTGTCGCCATCTGCTCCATTCCGCCTCCACTATTCCCAAACGCATAACCAGCGTTATGCATCTGGTGGCTTGTGGTCCCAAACACGCCATCCATCCCCATTGGGGACTGAGAGCTTCCGAACCCTAGATGTGAAGAAACCCCTAATGGTTGCTTGTTCAGCAAGGCAAATGCTAACCCAAGATCCATATGTTCATTGTTCATGTTATTATTATAACCGCCGAAACTCGCCGTTGAGAATGTTCTGCCGTCGTGGGTCGTCGTCGGTTCAGGGGTTGTTCTGAGGCTTTTAGTAGCAGAAGTGGAGCGTTTGTGTTTCCGGTAAGCACCACCGATTGGGATGTTTCTTAAGATCCCGCCTTTGGTCCAATATCTCCGACAAGATTTGCAGAAGTAGCGAGGCTGAGAGAGACTGTAGTTGTTGTAGTAGCAGAACTTAGTGTTGGTAGAGTCACAACGAGGGCATCTCAGTGATTGCTCCGGGGGAGCTGGCCTAGTAGCCTGAGATGGTTTCTTCTGGTTCTGATAATCTTGTGATGAACAAGAAGATACTCCCACCACATTATATATAAAAAAAAAAAAACAAATATAAATGAACATCAAAACTCAATTCTCTAACAAAACAGTTATAATGTGATGTAAAATAGTACCTGATGCATCGAAGAGTAATCCATATCTCAACTAATTGAGAAGCTTCTTCAAAATGTAGAGAAGATTGAGACTGAGATAAAGCGAAGAGAGATAAAGGAGAAAAGGAGAGTGGAGATAAAGGAAAAGCCAAGCATCTCATCTCTCTATATATAGAAAAATAATGTGGAAGTAGCTAGACAATTTGGTGGCTTACCTCAATATTATTATATCATTTCAATTTTTTTAACGTTACTAATCAATGTTTATTACCGTATGAGGGAATAACGTGATCCAACTCTTAGCATGAGATGTGAACCCATGAAGCCGGTTTTAAAAATAAAGATTTATCATGCCTACTTCTGATTTACAACTAGACCTTTTATAATTTTTCATTCAGATTGGATATATATAGTAGATTAAGACTAGTTGTCTCTAATTCAATTATGCTTGTTAATATTAATATATATTGCGATATCGAGATCTTGTGATTTCTTATATAATTGTGATGGAGCCACATCCTTCAATTTACAAATAACTATGTGTTCCGTCAATTTACAAAACATGTTGATATAGATAGATTGTTCTATCATGTAGAAATTTTATATGTTGAGTACATTACATGTGATGATGTGGGAAATATTGTTTGAAACTACCAAACACAGTTAGTACTCTCCGATCGAAAAATAGTTTTACGTTTCTTTCATCATATTGGAATTCGAATGTGGTCGTGATGTACATGAGAAATAGTCATAAGATATGTTTTTGCATCTATTTTGGATTTTGTTCGAAACTTTCTAAATACAAAACTAAACTATTGTGATCCTTATATAGGGTTTCTAAGAAAATCATAAATTTGTGGGATTCTTAACACAATGAGCCAATAACAATATGCAATTACTTAATATTATATATGTTTATATATATATATATATATATATATATTTGGCGTCAGATTTGTTTCTGTAGAAATGATGAGAAGTGTGATCGAGGACCGTACTATGATGTATCAGAATTGGTTGTTTGTACGACGTCCATTTCTGAGGCACCCATCTTCATGTGTCCTTGACCTCTTCTTTTGTGTCACAATTCTTCTTGAGTTGTCGTCACCACGCGGAACCCACCTTCATCTTCTAAGTTAGTCACAAATTTATAATCTCGCGTGAATCCCACTACTCCCTTAAGCTAGTCCTAAGTGTGACAAAGTAGTATATTTCTCTGTTTTCTTTTCCTTTTTTAATATTTTCTTTTTTAGTTTAGTCACAGTTAAGTTTAATATTTTACTCTCCAAAATGTTGGGTGAAACTTGAAAGGGTAGAATAATGCTACATAACTATAGTTGGTGCATGATTAATCATTTCCTGGACCACATTTTCTCTGTGAGGACTGATCAGGAGCCGAGGTCCACAAATATCTATGTGTCTGTAGCACATGTGGTTCATGACTTTTGCGTCCATTATTTTAAAATTCTTGCATGTACTAGCTAGTTTACATTTTGTAATTTTGAAAATGTGATTGTTGGATGTAACGTTTAGCAAACCACCATCACGGTTCAAACTCTTGAGTTGTGATGGCAAGTGTATATTAAAAGAGAGCATAAATATTGTATATTATGGATTTATAATGATACTTTGTGTATATTGTATAGTTAGGATTAAAAATACTGTGTTTTATGCATTTCCTAATCGAATAAATTTGTATCATCAGAAATTGTAAACGCAAGTTATTATATTCTATCTAGTAATTTTCTTTATTGTATATATTTCACAATTTCACTTCGATTGTACGACATCAAAATCACCAATCATGATGATCCAATCGTTTCTTAAAGGTGCAACTTAAACTTGCGTTAGCGATTTAGTGGTGAGTCGAACTTTTTACCCAGAGTGATACAAGCTACATGCACATAGGGAGTTAGGGACATAGCATTGTACTTGCTTTGAGCAGACTCAAGCTTCTCTAGCTAAGTCATTCACTATACTTAAATCATCATTTGTCGTCATCTACTATTGCGCATATTCCAAGATTAATTTTGCTAAATCCCCTTGTACAACACTTTAAAGTGTAATTATTTTGAATTTTTCAAAAACTTTATGTTAATCAACTACTACTTGGCCCTCGAGGTACCTAATTAAATGGTTACTTGGTTTTAATGAGAATTATTTATGTAAACAAATCTATTTCCACCTCTAACAGATAACATGATCGTTTAAAAAACACATGCAATTTTTTTTCCTTTTTATAATTTTAACACATTCTTCTCTCAAACGGAACAAAAATGACAATGTAAAAGCAGAGATTTGGCCGGATAATGTGTAGCCCATGATATCCCTATCAGTTAAAGTCAGTAGAGACACAAAACATCGGTTTTCGTAAAAGGGACTTATAGGAAGACCAAGATTTGGTCTAAAAGACATGTATGGGTATGGATTACCCATTATCCACAGCCAAATACATACTAATATTATATGCATGTACGTATATTATAACATGGTTTTTTTTGTTGTGCAAACGAAATGTTTATTATATGAGTACCACCTAATCTTGAGTTTTTTTTCTTTTTCTTTTGTTAAAGTGTTGCATTCATAATATATTGGGTTTATTACACATATTTTTGACATCCCTTGAGTTGATATATATTTTGATAACACTTTGGAAATTGAGGTGAGTAAATGTGTTGCATCAGGCTGTCATATTCTACCACTAAAATTAGTGATTCATACACAATGATTGGTATCCGAGTAAGGAATGGTGATCATTACATTCCGGCCAGTTGGACCCTCCTTGTGTTGTTGGTTGTTGCTCAAGTTTAAACAAACTTATGAATATGATGACCATTTCATATTTATTTTGAACATGTATGCTAAAGTTCTTTAATTTCATTAATCAAAAATATTGTTATAGGATAAATATATTTCTATCCCGTTCAAATACTTGTATATATTTTTTTCTCTAGTTAGGTTTCATTTTTTTCTAAAAAGCTTTAAAATGTATGACATAATTGCATTCATCTTTGTTTTGGATGGAGTGATTACTATAAATTTTGTTGATGAATAATCAATCAGGGGTTTGGACAAATGACTGTCAATGAAAATAAACACTAAGCTCACGTTATAAAACCCATAATGTCAAAAAAAAATTCAGTAGATCCGCATGGAGACTAAAGAATGCGACACGTGACGAAAGAAGAAGAATCTTTGAAGAAATCGAGGAATGAGACAAAGAAACAAAAGTGGGGATCCGAGACGCTCTAAGAGATATGAGCATGTGGTCTCTCAGTCAAGGCAAGGTTCAAAACTCATCAGACCAACCCACTTCTCAATTTTTCCTATTATATTGTTTTTATTTTAATTGTATACTGTACCTCCAAGTGGATTTCTCATCATTATCGTACTGGTAAGTTAGTAACGTATAACGATCGTTCATAAATCCAATCAAATCCCCTCAGGTGCTGTTGCTGTGACATCGCTTCTTCACTCGTAGCTCGTTTTGTCGTGATCATGAGAATTGTAGAAAGGATGGTAAACAAAATATCTTATGTCTTTTCCTAGATGATTAATAATTCTTTTTGTAGAAAATATGTTTTGTGCAGGTTTTAATTTTATAATATATAAATTTCTATTCGGGTATTTTTTGAACAGTCATCTTACACTAGTTCACAAGTAAGCAAGTACAAACAATTAACTAATGCTAATGCATTATATAAAAAAAAAGGGGTAATACAATATATAAAACAGTAAGTGGATCGGACCGAAGATGTGAGGCGCAAATTCCAGAGCGACGTGCATCTATACTTAACTCCATCTTCAAGCAAAGCATCAAAGGCCTATAAGATTCCCATGCATACGTTATTAATTTCTTTATTTTTAAAAATATGTTTCTTCTGTTGCTTTTTATTCGTTTCACTTTCCTGACATATCATTTTTTGTTTATTCTTATATATTATATCGTCTCGTCGTCATGGAATTTATGAATTTACGATCCGTTATAAGTCTCGTTTCGAACTTAAGATGATGATCAAAGTCGCATTTTCATCAACCATAACAATCACTAGGTTAGACTAGTTATTTTTAAGTTATAACTTATAACTATTAAAAACAAAAATATTTTATCATTACCAAGAGTAAATATATTACTGAATTTGGTAAAATAGTTTTCAAATACATACTTCTGGCTTTGGTTATATATTTAGCTAGATAATCAGTATGGTGTTTTTTAAAGCTTATACTAGCTTTTAGTAGCTAGCTAGGTCTCTTAATGTAATGCCAACTTTCTAAAAGAAAATGAATCATGAAATCTGGCAAAAAAAAATGAATCATGAAATATAAACATTTTTTCGGCGTTGTTATTAACTATTTTTCTTTAATTTAATTATGATATTGATGAGATCATATGTTTTACACAAAATTTTCAATAAAAAAAAAAAAAATTATGTTTTTATCAAATTGTGTTAAATGTTACATCTGTGACCTGTCTAAGTCGGAATCATTTTTTTTTTAATATTAATTTGTATTTATTGAATACAAATTTATGGTATTTTTATTGTAAGAAAACAGAAGAGAATGTTTTAGGCTTTCACTACAAATTTTGATTTTCACATCTGGGCCAGGTCTGTATATATTTCCCCATATGTGCTAAGCTTGTTTCACTGGTAAGGCCCAAACTATTATGACTATTACCTAATCTCGAATGTTATAAACGTTGAGAAATTTTATTGTTTTATGTGAGTAGAGATCAAACATATAATAACATTTTACTTCTTGAAAAATGTTGTCTCCAAAAGTTGTGCAACCTTTGAAAGAAGATATCACAGTTTCGTTTGAATTCGTAATGATATGTGTGTTTTCTTATTTGCTGATTCTTTCTTTTCTTAGGAATAATTTGAATTTTATTAACAATTTGGTTACAAAAATTAGAAGGAAATAAAGTATTATTTTAAATAATAATATTTAACCTTCGCATGTATGCCGTTTTGGAGTGGATAAAAACAACAAGCCGTCACATTTCGAGTAATGTAGACGGCACGATGTTCATGCCTGATTACGAATCACGATTTGTACAAAAGCAAAAGCATAGACTTTATAACTTCGTACAATGGCGAGACGTCGAAACACAGAGATCGGTGATAGCTTCACGGAGTTATTCAACAGAGAGATTGGTTTCTTTCATTCGAGCTCCATCTCTCGTCGTCTCTCTGCTTCTGAGGTTCTCATTTTGTTTTCTTCACTACTCCACTCCATCACTCTCTTCCTCCGATCTTGAACAATCTCTTGTTTGTTTCCGTTTTCGAATGAGACTTTTTGTAACTCGGGAAGAGTAAAGTTTTCGTATTTCTTGCTCTAAATTCGTATAGCAATCGTGGGTTTTGATTAGTTATGTCATATTTATTATAAAGTCTTCTCATTTTCTGGATTTGAGTTTCGAATCATGGATCTTAGTGGTTCTTAAATACCAAGTTAGTGATGCTAAGGTTGTTTCTAAGTGGGAGGTCTTGTGTTAAAGTCGAAAGCTTTTGAATCATTGTGTTGTTACAAGTTCTAGGTTAGTGTTTTGTAGTATGTATATGAGACAATCCGAACCAAATTCAAAGACTTGTCTAAAGACTCTTAGGATTTAACTGTATTGTTTATTTGGCTACTTCAGGGGATAGTGAAGAAACTAGATCTTTACGGGAAGTTAAATGGGCATGAAGGATGTGTGAATGCCTTGGAGTTCAATTCCTCTGGCGATATTCTTGTCTCGGGTTCTGATGATAGACAGATCATGCTTTGGAACTGGTTGAGTGGAAGCAAGACATTGTCGTATCCCTCTGGCCACTGTGAAAATGTGTTTCAGACTAAGTTCATACCTTTTACAGATGGCAGGACTATCATAACATCTGGTGCTGATGGACAAGTATGCTTGTAATCTCAAAAATCTATTCGAACTCTCCAGCATTGTTGCTTTTTGTACCTAGTTGAATCATTTGGTGTCTGTTTTGTTTTCCAGGTAAGACTTGGTCATATCCTAGAAAATGGCAAAGTGGAGACAAAAAGGCTAGGGAGGCACCACGGTCGCGTGTACAAGCTTGCTGTTTTGCCTGGAGATCCTAATGTATTCTATAGCTGTGGTGAAGATGGTTTTGTTCAACATGTTGGTCTCTATATCTCTCTAATGCTCCATTGTATTCCTAGTGTTTAGCTTTTGAAAACTCAAACGTAACTTGTCTTTGTTTACTTTTCTTTTGGGCAGTTTGATATACGTAGCAACAGTGCCACTATGGTTTTGTATTCCTCTCCGTTCACGCAAGGCTGCAGGAGACATCACTCTAGCAGTAGGATCAGATTGAATTCTATTGCGATAGATCCAAGGAACTCATTTTATCTTGCGGTTGGGGGTTCCGATGAATACGCACGAGTCTACGACACTAGAAGAGTACAGTTAGCTCCTGTATGTCGCCACATCTTACCAGACCCACCTGTGAACATTTTCTGTCCCCGTCATCTTCGGGAAACCAACAGTGTTCATATCACGGGATTGGCATATTCCAAAGCTGGAGAGCTACTGGTCTCTTACAACGACGAGCTCATTTATCTCTTTGAGAAAAACATGGGTTATGGTTCGTCGCCGGTTTTTATTTCTCCAGAGAAACTGCAAGAAATGGAAGAACCACAGGTGTATACAGGACACCGCAATGCACAAACAGTTAAAGGAGTGAACTTTTTCGGTCCAAATGATGAATATGTGACAAGTGGTTCAGACTGTGGTCACATCTTTATATGGAAGAAGAAAGGGGGTAAGCTTGTGCGGGCTATGTTGGGTGATAGACGAGTGGTGAATCAGCTTGAGTCTCACCCACACATACCGTTTCTTGCATCCTGTGGTATTGAAAAGAGTGTTAAGCTCTGGATGCCAATGTCAAACAATGTTCTTTCTCTCCCTGAAAAGATCGAAAAGGTAAAAACTACTAGATAGATCACATCTCCTCTTTAACCAAATGTTTAATGTTGAGACATGTCCCAAAACACTGAATCTGTGTTTTGTGGGAAATGCAGGTGATGGAATCGAACCGAGTGGGAAGAGAAGACCAGTCGAGGGTGACACTGACTCCTGATGTAATTATGCACGTTCTCCGGCTACAGAGACGTCAGACGTCAGCGTTTACAGAGAGAAGATACGTTTCAGCTGACATTGACAGTGATGAAGGACATGAAGCTCAATTGATCGCAAGCTTAGCAGCCAACGAAGATGAGTCTTCAGAAAGAGAATGTATTGTAAGCTAAGTCCTCAACTAGTGTGCTAAGTCCTCCAATAATGTGATAGATTACACAGGTCCATGTGTTCCCAAATACTTGTTGATTTTGCTTGCGTGTTGTAATTGTTAATAAGTAAAGGAAAATAATAACAAGAAATTAGTAATCTTCCAAGAGACGACCAAAGCAAATCTCGTTATAAAAACAAACCAGTTCACGGTCTAATGCTGTGAATTTCATTCATTCAATTAGGAGAAAAAGTTGAAGAGAGATTGCACAAGAATGAGATCATTTTTTTTTCCAGCAACTCTTCTTTATACAAAACATGCAGGGGAGTTTGTTCTTGAAAGCTCTATAATCTATACAGATAATGAATTCACAGTAACGCCAAAAATGCAGGGGAGTTTGTCACTAGTTGAGCCTTCTGAAGTATGCACATGTAGACTAGATCATCTTCTGAGTCAACAGTTGGCACTGATTTTTTTTTGCTGATACACACACCCAACAAGGTAAGGTGTCCTCCTGCAAATGAGAGAAACAACTTTGGTAAGAACACATAACAATATCAGTAAATGATTGTCTATATTTGATGAGCTATAGAGAAACAAGATGTCTATACCAATCGAGTTTAAACTAAGGTCTGGTTTGATATGGACAAATAGACAGAGCAGTTTCGACTATGATTCTTCCAACACTGGAATCAGCCAAACAATCGTTCTTTTACGAAAGTCCAACCAAGTAATCACATTCCGTAAGTTCTGTTGTACGGATCTCCGGGACTAGGCCTCTGGTATTTAGGCTCTTCAAAACGGCTGTAGACATTGTCATTAAATCCCATCCGTTCATTCCTTAGTAGCTGGGTAATCCCAAGAGTGTTACCACTTTGGGGATCATTCCACTTATCCCAGTGACCATTTGACAACAATGGACTTGGTGAAGTTTGTCTAGGCAACTGTGTAAAAGGCGATAAGCCAGTTCCTTGTGTTTGATCCATTAGCCTTGAACTAATTCCATATGGGTCGGAGAGTGAAGAAGAGAAGTTGTTAACGTTCCTGGGATCGTGATATCCATTGACTTGTTGTGCAGCCAGAGACCTCTGTGCCAACAATTGAAGTCTTGGATCGTTCTCAAAGGAATTCAGCTGAGAAGAGAACCCTGATCTCATATCAAAGTCTGCCGTTTCCATCCCATTGTGAAGTCTTCCCCTTCCAACGGCTAAAATTGCAGGATCAATAAACTCAATATCTCCAGCAGCATTTGAATTGCCACTTGGAGGTGGTATATGATATGTGTTCTTCAAGAAAGCGGCTGCCTCAAGCAAACGAGTTCCTGCAGAATATGTGTTACAAGAGTTTCAGCTTATGGAAAGGTGAAACTATTCATTTTTAGGAATGTAATATATAATACCTGATCCAATATCAGAAGACAGGTCGGCTCTTTCATGTGACGAGAAACCGGGAGGAGGTAACCTGTTGGGCGCAGAGAAACCAGGAGGAGCAGAAACTTGAGTCCTCGCCACTACAAGAGGACAATGGTGAAAAGTTCAGAAAACCAGAGGAAGAGATAGTCTTGATGAATTACTTGTTAGTCAAACCAATTTTAATTGCAGAAAACAACTATAAGAAGCGATGATATATACTAACCAGGACTCTTGTAGGAAGACAATCCAGGAATAGCAGCAAATTGTTCATATCCACCGGTATAATATGAGGCAAAACCGTTTTGACTCCCAAGCTTATCCTGATACATATCACGGTTCACTCCAAACTCTTGAAGAGGCTGATCTCTTGACAACTGCCTAGCTATGCTGTAACTCTTACTGTCATACACTTGATTATTTGACTCTTCATGCCGAGCAAAAGAGAATCGGGACTGGTCATTATTTTGCTTTATGAGGTTAGAAGATTCCAGAGTACTGGCTCTATGATCACTCTGGCCAAGTAATTTTGCAAAATTGTGTGACGAAGCCAAGGTATCATCCCAGGGGTCAAAATCTAAAATGTTTGAAATGATATCATCCTCTGTATTCTGCATGTTGTTTCTGCCTTCATTCGCAAATAAAGAATGCTCCATATTGGATATGGATTTCTCCAAAAATCCGTTTGGAAGATGCAATCTATAGTTACCTATGTCAAAGGAGGATCTAATATCAGAATCCATCCCACCTGTAGTTTCCCTGGTCTGAAAAGAACGAGAAGCTAGACTATTTGAATCCAGGACGGAACTTGATGAACTAAACATATAAGACGAGTCCCTAATAGCCTTTGCAACATCTCGCCTATTGTTTTTAAATGATGAGAGATCATCCACTTTCAACTTAACATCTATCTGGGGTTGCAAACCTGATCTCCAATCCCACTCTGGCCTGGAACCATGAATCCCATTTTGTAATATGTCAGCTTCTGCATCAGTGTTTCTAAGCATTCTACACTGCTCGAGATTTGATACATCGTTACCAGGTTGTCTAATAGAACCTTGATCACAATGAGTACCAATAGCCACTGGAACACTAGGACCTTCATCCTTAGATATTGTAGTTATCCCCATCCGTGCAACACCAGCCGACAAGTTACTAACATCAGGGGCATCTTCAGCAATTTCATCTGTGTGCTCAAAAAAATTCTCAACAGCAGAAGGCTTGTCAATGACTCTGCTACTGTGTGACGATTCTACTAAACAGGATATCTGATTGCTAGTAGGATCTCTATTAGGTGATGTAGTTCTCTTGGACCCAGGATCCACCACAATCTTATGTTGCAAAGGCTTCAACATGCCAGGTTTGCTTTTTCCAGCCAATATTTGAATTTCTTCCTTGTGAGGCGGTTTCTGAAGAGTGTTACTAGACGATACAGGCCCATGAGCTGCATTTGCAACAACTGTAGATATGGCCAAAGTTCCATTCTCTGATGTTGATCTATGATTATCCAAAGATCCATTTGACATAGCTGAAGTTGCTAAAGAATTATGATTCGTTAACCGTGCCCCCCTGCAACAGCAATTTCAATTTTTTTAAAAGACCACTTAAAAAAGTGCACATATACAACGGCTTACAGCAAGAAACTTACCATGATGCTGCAGCAGGAAGAGCAGTTGATTTACCAGAGCTCCCACTAGGTGGAGAACCCTTGGGAGCACTAACTACAGTCTACACCAATAAATATGAAGAGAGAACTAAACGTTAATCTCATATAGCCTTTTCGTAATAATAATAATAAAAAAAAAAGTAAATGAAAAGATTAAATTGAAAAAACAAAACACATGTACACACAATCTGAAGCTATTGCAGAGATAAGTTTATACGGAATGCTGCACATGCACTAAAATTTCTAGTGAGCAATATCAGAATGCATTTACCAATATATGACTCTAACTAAGGCTACAGGAGATAAGAATGCAAAATGTTAAGAGTAGCACCTTATATATCAAGGTAAAGTAGTAGAAAAGTTTAGAGAGCTTACAGTAGAAGGAACTTTTGCAATTGGTTTTGCAGTAGAACTGTCACTGCAATAAGCATCCAATGGTGGAGGTAGCATGCTCCCTGAACGGTATTGCATAGTATTTGAGGCTCCAGTGATTTGCTGAACTCTGCTCATTTAAAATTACTACATGAATTAATACTACAATTTCTCCAAATACTATATGCGTAAAAATAATCATAAGTATAAGAGGAAAAATTAGACAATATGACAATGAAGGTTACCTTGTATGGGCTGATATGATCTCATCTTTCGTAAAACTATCCTCGTGAGAGCCAACCTCGTGCAAATAGAGGCAATCAGGATTGTTGCATGCCTGATAATAGAAACAAACAATCCATATTCCAATAGTATCACTTTCAAACTGAAAAGAGGAAAGCCAAAACAAAAATTCTGTCAGCAGAAAGCAGAAAAGGAGTACATACCACGTTTCTTAACCATGCGTGACAATACTTGGTTGTCCCAAAACATGCCCTGCAGTAAAAAAAGGGACAAAAATGAAATCAATGAAGATAATTACCATTGTACACAGCCAGTTTCAAATAACAGGGTACTCCGCAAGACTTACTTCAGTGCTTTACCATCCAAGATAAATCCATGAACGTACTGGATGCATCGAGCAGCCTCTTCCTCCTTGCCATAAGTGATATATCTGGAGCAATAGCCATTTATAATCAGAACATAATAACAATGCAAACAAACATGTAAGAAATCCATTCATGCTAAATTTGGTTGATTAACATTAGAAACAACGAAACTTACACACTGCATGTGTTGTTAGGAAACTGTTGAATGAGCCCCGTTGTTGTTCGGGACATAGAAACCTTTAGAACCTTTCCATACTGACCAAAATATTCCTTACGGTGGAGAAGCTGAAAAAAAATGGAAGTTTCTCGTCACTAAGCAGGTCGTATGAAATAATCACAAGGTTTTCGAGGAAAGATCCCGTACATCTTCATCTGCTAGATTAAGTGGCAACCCAACAATGTAGACAAGATTTCTTTGAACCACTCGAACACTGGTTAGTTGCTTTCTCCCTTCGGAAGGTTTCACTTTTGACTTCTGTGTTTTTTTGCGATCCATGTTGCCATCAGAGGCCAGTCTGAGAAAAGGAAATAGATAAGAAACATCAGCAAATTAAAACTGAAAAACTGATACAGAACAAAAGTTGGCATTCATCAACAGGTGTCATATCTCAACCTCTCCTGATCAACAGTCATCCCAACAATCTTTTCTTTGTCATATGGAGTGCGGCAAGCTGGACAGCGCCCTTCTGAGTGATCTTTCTCAGCCATGTCCATTATGTGGTGCCAGCACCAAACACAAATCTGTAAGATTGGAGGTAAAACACATATCAGATCAGAAAATTATCAGCAGAACAAAGATCAACGATCTCTGAGACCACCACAATCAGTATAAACACAAATCTTTTGAGTCATAGTTTTCACAACATATATTTTGTATGCTATAGGTATACGACATTACAGCCTACAAAACTAAACCATAAGAAAATTATAACTAAACCTAATTGTCTATCCTAAACACAAAAACAAGGAAAAGAGCTGCCGAACACTCAGAAAAGCTAGAAGTTTAACACAATGCATCGACATGTAAATCAGAAACTGGACCTGATAGCCACATTTACAAGGCCTCAACTGCTGGTCAGTCAAATCCATCTCCTCTGCACACAAAGGGCAAGTCTTTTCACCGTAATCACTCATTGTTTTTTCCTGAATAAGACAAGTAAAACAAAAGAAAGCGAATGAGATATATATATATATATAGACGAACAAAGAACTTGGAATAATGGCCCATCAAAAGATAAACAAGCAAAAAGCAAACCATACTACTGACACCATTATATCTCCAGCATACAGAGACAAAACTAAAAATAAACTTTTTAGAACTTCCACAACAGTTGGTGTTAAAAAAAAGGTACGGCAATTTAACTAAATAACAGTTCAATCAAAATTGAAGATCTCAGCCAAAATTGGTTCTAAAGATTCAAACTCTTTCAGATCGAAATCAGGAATCTAAACGAGCCAGATGCATCTATAGTCTCAACTCTCAAGAGCTGTCGATAAATTAATCCGTGCATGCCAATCGAAAGTCAATTATAAAAAAAAAATTATAAAAAAAAAAATCCAGTGAGATTTCTACAATCGGAATCAATCATGATTGATCCCAAAAACAACGCCGGAACTAAATCGTAAAAAATCAGAAGCAAGAAACAGAAATAGGGTTTTGAGATTCGGCGATTCCTCCAAAATCATAGAGATGATAGAATCAATCAAGAGAAGAAGTGAAACATACGGACGAGTTGAGAGAGAGATTCGATCGGAGAGATTTTGCGAGCGAGAGAGACGAAGTGAGATTGGATGGCTGAGATTTTTGGCCGCTTTGCTTTTTTTAATGTTTGTTTTGGTTTTTATAACCCTTAAAAATCTTTTCATCTGCCAGATCCACGATTGCATAATAACAAGAGATAATATGAAATAACTATACCCATATATTCTTTATTTATTACGGTTCTGCCATTACCTCTGGTTCGGTTATTTAGGTTGGCGTCGGTTTGAACTTCAAAGTTTCTGGCTGTGTATTTCAATTTGCTCTAATTGGTAACAGTTTTTTTTTTGGACAAACATATTTCGTTCCATTAAAATAGAACACAACATACAAGAAAGAGTTCAAAGTTTAAAGAACAATGACGTAAGACAATCCTCAAAGCCAATACAACAAAGAGATAAAAATAGATAAGGGTCATCGAAATTGTAGGTTTGAGAGCTATGATCCAACTCCTTGCAAGGGTTTTGGAATCTGTGAGGTCAATGAATAACGATGCTTCTTCCATGAATAATTCAATGGATGAGAAGATGGCCACTGTCTTAGATTAAAGACTAAACGGCGTTGAGATAGCTGAAGCTGAGAACCTCACCGGAATGATGAAGTCTACCCGAAGGAAAGCTTTACCATGGGTTTGAACATGGTTATGAATGCTCTGTTTGAGGATAGATAAAGGGTTGATTGCGGTCTTAGTCTCAAGGGTGAAAAGCTTGAAGATGTTGTGGTAACCCCAACTACCTTGAATTGGGATCATAATGCCAGTAATCTTCAGGTTTTTAAATTGGAACTTCAAAAAGTTGATGAGAGGCAGTTTAACGGGCTTATAAATCAATCGGGTTGATGAAGGGAGCATGAAGACACATCAATAACCACAGTTCCGTATGGACTGGATCATAATGCCGAGTTCATTCAAGTTGCTAACTTCAAAGGCAAGAGCCCTAGATGATTCTAATAACAGCTTGTCTAAAAAAATCTTTAACCAAACTAGCAACAATGGCAGTTTAATATCCAAATGCAGTTTTCGAACAAATGGTTCCATAAAGCTACACAGAGATTGACTAGTGTAGAAGAGGTTTGCGTTCTGATCGAACCTGGATAAATGCAGCGGAAGAAGCTGTTGATCACCTTTTGATAATGGACTCGAGAAGCTTAATGGGCCGAGAGTAGATAAGCCCACCAATAGGAACCCTAGTTTTCCAATCGGGGACTGATGGGTTTTCACGCGATAACCGGACTGAATCGAGGTCTGATTCAGCAGTTTGAGCATCTCCGATGGGGGAAAGGATGTTGGTAGTGGAATCATATCGGGGCTTGAGGCTTCAGAAGAGAACATAAGGAGCTTGAGATCTCCGGTTCTAGAATTCGACACCAAGATGAGATGATCGCCGTGTGCCGTCGACGATTCCATCAGGCCAGAAATTGATGGTCCAAGCAGATCTGCTCCTGCCATCACCGGTACCTGGTGTGAGATCTCTTTTTGGTGAATCGAAAGCCTAGGTTTGACGTTTGCTGTTTGTTCGGAAGTCTTCTCCGGGAAGGATATTGGTAGTGGGTAAAAGCCATGAAGACTCGGCCATCTGTTTGCCTCCTTGGATTTGAGATCTGCTATTGAGACCATGTGTTTGGAAAAGGTTTTAAAGGGATTGAAGGGGATCAAAAGCTTAACACAAACTAAGAAGAAGATACAAAGAGTACAAAAAAAAGGAGATGAAAACGGGTTATGTCCCGACGCCGGCAAAGATCTCCTTCGCCGGCGTCGGAGGAAAGCGGTGGTGAGATTTCCTTGATTCTCTTGCCTGGGAGAAAACTATTGTAGTAGTCTTGTTAATACTACAGTTTGGATTTGTCTTAGCCTTGGTAAACGTTTGACTATAGAGACTTTTACTTTAAAATTTTGGCTGTAGAAAATTTGGTTGTAGATGATTTAAATGTAAAAACTTTAAAAACTTTAACTATTAAAATCTGATTGTTTACTAACAACTTTTAACGTTGTAGCTATTATTATTATTATTATTATTATTATTATTATTATTATTATTATATATTAATAATATAATTATAATAAATATAAATTATGTCAGAATTTAATCCATATAGCAATTTAATAACAAAAATAAATTTTATTAATGATAAATTATAATTTTTAAAATGTAAGTTGATCAAATATATGATTTTTTTTTGAAAATTCTGTTTTCCTTTTGTTTTTGGTGATTGGTTTTTGATAGATATTTAATTTTTTTGAAGTTTTTTTTTTTTATTGAGTAGTTATACTAGCAGTCAAAAATCCATTAGACACTTATTAATGTATTGTTTTGAATGTTACTCTCTTACTAATGATAAATTTCATAAATCTTTTACACCATTATTAATGATATGATGAAAAATAAAAATTATTATTGAAATGGATCTTAAAATTAAGAGAAAAAAATGAGAATAATTAATTCATAAAAATATAATATGTAAAATATATATATATATATATATATTTGGAGAGTTTTTAAATATAATGGGGGAGAAAAAAAGAATATTTTAAAAATTATTTAGTTTTACAACATGATTTTGAAGCTTTTAAATTTTTGAGAAAACAAAGAAGGAAAAAAAAAAAGTGGCTTTCAAAACTTAAAAAAAAATAAAAGTAATAAAAGAGTGATTGAAAAAAATATGGCTGTCAATGCTCTAAATAATTTTAAAGTCTTAAAAGTCTGTTACCAATCAGGGCCTAAATCACTAAATTGATTTTTAAAAAAAAAATTGGGTAAGTTTTGTTGACTCAACCATTTGAGGTTTAACATTAAATCGCTGTTAAAAAGAAGTTTACGAGATTATTTTCACACGTTAGTAGTTTCGTTTATGCAAAGCGACATTGCTTTACCAAAAATGAACTTAACAAAATCTTCAAATTGAGAAAATCTCAGTTCCAAATCAATCTACCATCTCAAACCCTAAAAATCTAAAAACCCAAATTCTCTCTAAATCTGGTCGAATACTTGCAATGACGCAGACTTGTGAAGGACGAAAAAAACTTTTGATTTATTGGTCACCGCGACTGATGATTACGGCAGGCGAAGATTTGAAATGAGATGTTTGAGATCCCATTGGACACTGAGGTAGATCGAATCCCACGAGGATATGACACTAAGGCGGCTCGATGCCCACACACTAAGGCGGTGGATATCCCACAATAACCAGAGATTGAGGTGTTTTCATACCCACCAGAGTTGATGGCAATTTTAAAAACAACGAAAGAATCAAAAACGGAAAACACCAAACGATTTTAAAGAAAATCATGAAGTTGTGAGTGGGGATGATTGTGAGGTTGTTGGCAATGAATACTTTAACTAGGTTGGGCACGCAGATGAGGGAAAACATGAAGAAGTTTGTAGAGAAGAAAAATTGAGCATTGTAGCTATTATGAAACCAGATGTAGGTGTAAAGGAAGATGATGGAGGTGTAAGTGTAGAGGAAGAAAATTTTGTTGACTTTGAAGTTGAGTTTAGAGAGGATAACAATGGAATCAGGGGTGATGCAGATAGCAGTGATGAATATGAGAGGATTCCAAAGCCATTGCCACACAATGATGGCAAAAATGATTCTGAATGCGAAGGTGGTGCTGCTGGAGAAGTTGAAGATCATGAATAGCTACTTAGGTTGGTGAAAATATTCAATTTCCCAGCAGTTTTCAAGATTGTAGTGCTGAGGTATTCTTTGAAAATGCAATATAACATTAAGCTTTATAGGTCATAGAGATTGAGTATTGGGGCAAAGTGCTCGACTACTAATGTGAAATGTTCATGAAAATGTTACTACTCCTATGAGAAGAAAAAACATAAGTCGCAAGTAAAGGTATATGAGCATAAACATTCATGTGTCAAGTTAGAATACTTAAAGATGTTGAAGATATGAGCAATTGCTTGGTTGTTTGCATAACGGTCGAGAAAGAATCCAAAATTGACCTAACAAGAGATGGTTGTTGAGATCACGAGAGAGTACAACGCGATTGTAACTGAAGATCAATGTGCAAAGGCGAAAACAACGGTTATGAAAGAAAAAAGCTACTCATCAAGATCATTTTTCACATATATGGGATTATCAAGCAAAGATTTTCGAACTGATCCATGGACTGTATTTGAGATTGAGATTGTTCCAGGGCCAACCATTGTAAGCTTACAAAGGTCTTTTTATTACTTTATTTGTTTTAACTGACAAAGAGAGTCCAGACAATACTTCAACAAATATTTTAGGAGCGCAATGTCTAACCAATTAATTAAGAAGATATATTATGTTATTAAACTAGCCAATTAATTAACAGGAAATATTATTCTATTAAACTAGCCAATTAATTCACAAGATATTTCTCCACACATCAATCAATATAATTCACGAGACAAATTCTGACACAAGAAACTTATATTTATTAGATCTAATAAGTACCTTAGACCTAATAGAATTATGAGACAAACATGTATATGGTTTTATGTGTGTATATTGTATCACTTATTTTGTATTATTGCATTACTTATAAATGATAAAAATGAATTTTACATCACTTATAAAAATGATACTTACATTGTTGAAATATTTGTATCATTTACATATGATTGATGTTAAAATTACAATTGATACTAATTATATCACTTACAAATGATTGATATTAAAATTACTATCAATTTTGAAAAATGATTTTAACAGTTGTATCATCCACAATAACTGATTTAATATTTATATCACTAGGAAAGCGACCCGTGCGTTGCCGCACGGGGAGGTGAAATCCTAAATTGAAATTTAACATTTGTAATTCATCCTAAATTCTTTCTTTTCTCAATCAATTTGATCGTTTTCACTTCTTGCTAATGCTTTCTGCTGATTAAAAAGTCAAATATTCATTTCAATGTTATTATATTTTATGTTGTCACACACAAAAGTTAGCCTTTTTTAGAGCTTGATTTACTATGAACATTACTTTTAACCATATATAAAATTTCACTTATGTTTGTTTTCGACCATATGGTGCTATATATTGGTATATTTTCTTAATTCGCTATTAGAAATTGTCTTTGTTGTTGATCATTATCAATCGAAATACATACGAGGCTGCTTCTCTCTTGGTTTATTTACTATATCGAGAAAGTACTAAATGCCACTTGTCGAAGGAAGATCGAAGATTGGGATCGGAGTAGATGGCTGGATTGAGTTTCGTTTCCCCTTCACTTTGATACGTGATTTCTCTTTCCATAGATTACTGATTCACAAATCACAATCAATATTCCGATGCTGTAAGCAAGTGGAGTTTGTATACAAATGATTTACTATGAACATTACTTTTAACCATATATGAAATTTCACTTATGCTTGTGGATGTTTTTTTCTCTCACTTTTAGATATGTACAAAACCGAGTTTTATATAACCGACCAATCAAACCTAATTGGTTAGTATAGAGTAACTCACATTCTTCAGCTACAACGTTTAGAGATATATTTTTGGCTGTAATGCTTTCCACAGTTCCATGCATGTTGGTCTCACGTTTTCCCTCAAAAAACTCCTTCTTTCCTCCCTTTTAATGGGTTAATCTTGATTGCTTTATTTCCTACTAACACATTTGATACATGGATTTGTAATATTTGCTTCAAATCACATATTCCTCTTTGGAAAAGAAAAAAAATCAAGACGTAACAGACTAAGAATGCATATAGACAAAAACTTGTACACTCATCAGCTATTCAATCAAAGCAATTCAATTAAACTACAAAAGTTCAGAAAATTAATAAAATATAGAACAGAGGATTTTATGTTGGTCTCTCCCAATCCATCCCATTCCACCATGTCGGCTGCGCTCCATCCAGGCTGCATTCCCCTTTTATTTGATTTCCCACTTATGTCTATGAATCGGTACCATCATGTTCTTCAATAAACGACAGCGAAAACGAAGTCGATGTGGTGAAACATGTGATAATAATATCTCACCTTTTGATGTTCTCTTCTTTAGGTTAAACACTAATTTTATAAATTTCTTGCATTTTTTTTTTTGGGCATTCCAGATCACTCTAAAAGTGACTGTTATACATTATGTTTTTAAAAAGTTGTATATACAGATTAGAAAGTCATCAAAGACTAAATAAGTTACCTTTAGTAGATCTTTTCTTTCTAACTTGACTTGTCGGTCGTGCTTACGCTTTCTAGAATTTGATTTTGTGTTGTCACAAGTATGTCTGGCTTTTTCTTCGGCACTCTCTATTTCCATGCTCATTTGTAATATTTCTATATATTATCAAAATGTTTGACACCCAGAAAGTATAAGAAATTATAATTCAACTAAAATTTTTAAAAACTTTATTTACAAAAAATGTAAACTAACCTGGATCATGAACATCTAATGGAAAAAAAAATAATAACATTTATACCATGTTTGTTAGAAAAAATAAATAGGTTAAAATAAGAACATATATAAAATTATAATTATACCATGTTTGTTAAAAAATTTTGGCTTATCCGTAGCTCTAGCATCAGTGCATATCATCATGCCTCTCGTATCTTGGTTTTGCTTTTTTCAGAAAGTCAAAAAATAAAATATGCACATTGAGAATCAAAAATATTAGCCATGCAAAAATATGGCACACGTACTTAATAACATTAGCCATGCAAAAACATGAAAACCGGAAAGGCTAAAAATTTTGAAGAGACTAAAAGTTAACAAAACTAAGATTAATGTATGAACTTAATAGTGTCGACTAACAGTAATAATAATCTAACCGAGAAACACTACAGGTCATTCGCAGCAAAAATATTAAATTACCTTGAAGTAGAGATTGATGCTTGAAAGTTAAAAAATACTTCAATAATACAATTCTTTAGTACTCAGAAAATAATTTTTCGAAACTTGTTTATATATAATAAACAAAGAGGTGTAAGACATAGAGGTGTGAAATGTAAAGGTGTAAAAATTAATAGATGTGAAACATGGAGGTACAACAAAGAGGTACAACAAAGAGGTGTGAAATTAAAAGGTGTAAAAATTAATAGATGTGATTTTTGGAACCAGGAGGTACAACAAAGAGATGCAAAGACTAAGGAGGTGTGATTTAAAAGGTGTAAAAATTAATGGATGTGATTTTTGAAACCAGGAGGTACAACAAAGAGATGCAAAGACTAAGAGGTATGATTTAAAAGGTGTAAAAATTAATGGATGTGATTTTTGAAACCAGAAGGTACAACAAAGAGATGCAAAGACTAAGAGGTGTGATTTAAAAGGTGTAAAAATTAATGGATGTGATTTTTGAAATCAGGAGGTACAACAAAGAGATGCAAAGACTAAGAGGTGTGATTTAAAAGGTGTAAAAATTAATAGATGTGATTTTTGAAACCAGGAGGTACAACAAAGAGATGCAAAGACTAAGAGGTGTGACTTTTGAAAGATGGGGGTGCGACGAAAAGACACGATTAATAATTTTAAACCGTTGGATTAAAACTGGAACTAATCTCATCCGTTGGATTAAAAATTGACACAAAAAGTGGGTTTGCTATTATATATAGAGGTAAAACAAAGAGATGCAAAGACTAAGGAGGTGTGATTTAAAAGGTGTAAAAATTAATGGATGTGATTTTTGAAATCAGGAGGTACAACAAAGAGATGCAAAGACTAAGAGGTGTGATTTAAAAGGTGTAAAAATTAATGGATGTGATTTCTTGAAACCAGGAGGTACAACAAAGATATGCAAAGACTAAGAGGTGTGATTTAAAAAGTGTAAAAATTAATGGATGTGATTTTTGAAACCAGGAGGTACAACAAAGAGATGCAAAGACTAAGGAGGTGTGATTTAAAAGGTGTAAAAATTAATGGATGTGATTTTTGAAACCAGGAGGTACAACAAAGAGATGCAAAGACTAAGAGGTGTGATTTAAAAGGTGTAAAAATTAATGGATGTGATTTTTGAAACCAGAAGGTACAACAAAGAGATGCAAAGACTAAGATGTGTGATTTAAAACGTGTAAAAATTAATGGATGTGATTGTTGAAACCAGGAGGTACAACAAAGAGATGCAAAGACTAAGAGGTGTGATTTAAAAGGTGTAAAAATTAATGGATGTGATTTTTGAAACCAGGAGGTACAACAAAGAGATGCAAAGACTAAGAGGTGTGACTTTTGAAAGATGGGGGTGCAACGAAAAGACACGAGATGGGAGTGCAACGAAAAGACACGATTAATAATTTTAAACCGTTGGATTACAACTGGAACTAATCTCATCCGTTGGATTAAAAATTAACACAAAAAAGTGGGTTTGCTATTATATATAGATTTCAAATATCTGATCTAAAATATTATTATCAGTTGTAGTGAAATTTACGTAGTTTTACTAATTAATCATTTCAAATTCTTAATTAAACCCTTAACAAAAATAAAAGTCATCATTACATTGTTCAAAACTGAAAAACAAACCGTAGAACCATAAACTATCTTCAGTCTTGGATTTCAAATTGAAAAATATTTTGGGGTTTTTTCATCAATGGTGCATCCCTACATTTCCCAGTCAATCTTCATGTGCCTCATAATCCTCTCAATAACATCATCAAAAATCCATTGTGTTTTTTGTTCTTAGGTTGTGTGTTTTTTTTATAATCGCAGATGCAGCGACGGCGACACAAATAAATAGCTCAAAACGATTTGCAGTCCGGTAAAGTAGGGAGCCGCTGTTGTCGCAGCGACTAAATTTAAGAAAAAATAGAGTCTTAACAATCGCTTGAAATTCGAGCGTCGATCTTAAAAACTGTTTTTGCTTGCCGTGAGAGTCACAGTGACTCATCTGTGTTGAGTTTATTTCCGTAACAGTGTTATTTTCTGGTCGCTGTCGCCGAGACTGTAAAAAGAACACGACCTTAATCGTCTTACAGTTTTTCTCTGACTTTTTCAATGCATGAAAAAATTATAGATCAAAACATCACAAAATAAGAATGAAGATAAGATCAAAGAGATAACATTCTATGATAAACCTAAACCAAAAATTTTTTTTTTGTCAAACCTTCAGTATTTCAATTTACAAATATTGAGTGACCTACCGTTTCACAACAAGATGAGTAACCAAATCTCTACTTCTCAAAGTAATCATCTTGGCGAGGAGAAGTAATTAAAAAAAAATCTGTTACATCTTTGTTTGGCAAAGGAAGTGTAGATTTGTTAGAGGAGTTAAAGGTTCTAGAGAGATTTATATTCTGATTTACTTATTAATAATTTTGACAAATAAGAAAATAGATATTTTATTTGTAAATAGATCAATTTTATCTTGAGAAAGCAAAAAATAAATGAACAATGAAAAAATTTAAAAAGAAAAATGCAAAATTTCGTAGGATCGATTTTTTTTAAAAAAAGTATGATGTTGACAAAAAAAACACACGATGTTAATATTAATGATGTAGCACTGAACAGAAGAAGTGATGCTAAAATTAAATATTATGGTTAATAGGGTCAGAAAAAGAATACCCGATTTTAGTTAAAACTATTTGTTTTGCTATGTTATGTAACAAAAATATGTATATTATTCATTAATGAAAGCTTTATACATGTATATATATATATAATGTATTGATTGTTTTTAATGATGTCAACTGGTTTTATCAGCACCCTTTTTTATAGAAAATGTTTATATGATCATGTTTGTAAGTGATGTCAATATAAACTAACAAATATATACATTGGTTACTTAAGTGATGTAATTTTTTATATCATTTTGTAAGTGATATTAATATAAATTAACAAATACATCGATAATTTAAATGATGTAAATTTATAAATTAGCACCAATATATGAAAGTGATACAAATTGATCTAGATTTGTATCAATATTAATGAAGTGATGCAACATAAATTAATATTTACATTGATAATAATAATTGATGCTATTTTGTATTTTTATATTAATTGTTAATAAATAACTCAAATTACTATCATTTAAATTTGCGATTCAATTTAAGTAATGCAACATTACCTATTTTTGTAGTGCATTAAGATCAACAAACAAACATCATATTATAATACAGTTTTCATGCTATATTATGTTTATGAAAAATCAAAATAAAGTGTTATGTATAAAATCCAGGTTTAAATTGGATTGTTTACCTTTATAGGACGTCTTTTAGACGGATTAGAATCTTTTAATGGTTTTGGTGGCATTGGAATGTATACTTTTTGAGGAGGAGAAGACGGTAGAAAACGTTTGTTGTCTGAAGTGTATTGATCTAGGGTTATGAGAGAGAAAACTGTATACAAAAAAAAAAACAAATGGTTTTATAATATATAGTACAGTTTGTGTACATCTAAGGTTCATGTTTTTTTTTTGAACTGTTGGGCTAAAAGTTTTTGTACTTGATTTTTCCAATAAATAAATATTGTAGATTTGCCATCTTTTAAGATTTAAAACACACAATTTTACATATTATGTTTTGTTTTTTTTTTTGGTTCTATTATCTAAGGATTTAGTATTTGATATGAAATATGTATTTTAGCAAAAAAAATTTATAAAAACACATATTTTAAAAAGAAAGAAATGACAAATCTGTAAAATGTAAGTGAAAATGATATATTTATAATATATAAGAGAGAAAATGGCAAAATCCATAAAAATCTCCATTTTCTCATTAAATATTTTCACTTAATATTTACATTTATCTATAAACCACCAACAAACATGTATCTATAAACACCAAAAAAATAAAAATAAACATGTATCTATAATATTTTTGAAAAATGTACAGAAAACTAACTTATACTAACAAGTTGAATTATAATATCTTTTATTTTTACTTTTTAAATAGCCATATTATGCTGCCTAACATAACAAAAACAAGTTTATCCATCAAATGTTTTTCTTGTTATATACCAGAAAAAAAAAAAAAAAAAGCTTTAACGAACATGGTAGCGAATTAAAACACGTAATGACGATCATATAATAATAGTATCATTAACTCTCGAAAACCACACATGATATTTAATACTCTTATACTAGTATTAAACTTCAATAATCTCATTAAAAAACAAGCTTAAATACGTAACGTAAACAATACTAAAAATTAAATTCCGAAACGAATAAAACGAGTAATATTTTTATTTATCGATCGCATACACGACTTTGTTTTTTATTAAAAGTCCCCACGTTATTTATATATCTCCGAAACTATAAAACAAAACTTCTTACAACAAAACGAATTAATATATATATTTTTTTTTGGACGATCAACGAATTAATATATTTAGAAAAATAAATAAATAAATAAATATATTAAGGCAGATAGATACACAGAACTGTAAAGGACGTTGAGAAGAGAGGAAGACCGTTGACGAAGTCAACAAACGAACAACAACCGTCAGATTTAAGGCGGCTCTAATCTCAACCACACGATCTTTCCATCTTCTCTTCCATGTTCGTGTTCCTCGCAGTTACCGCGAAAAAACTCATCTCAGCTTTAATCCTCTCAGTCTCTCCAGTTGACTCTTGACTATATATGTTAAACGACTCAATACAAACACCTTCAGATTCACTGCTTCTTCAAAAACACATCCAGTGAAGCTTGACTTGATTTTAAAATCTTCAACGCTCATCGATCGATAGAGAGAGAGAGAGAGATGAACACCGGCGGCGGTCAATACACGGATTTCCCGGCGGTGGAGACTCACGGAGGACAGTTCATAAGTTACGATATCTTCGGTAGTTTATTCGAGATCACCTCTAAGTATCGTCCTCCGATTATTCCAATTGGTCGTGGTGCTTATGGAATCGTTTGGTATGTATTTTCGCTTCTCTGAGTTTTTTTTTTTAAAGTTTTTGATTCGTTGATTGAGATCGGAGTTTTTTTTTTTTTTTTTTTTTTTTTTTGTGAAGCTCTGTGTTGGATTCGGAGACGAACGAGTTAGTAGCGATGAAGAAGATAGCGAATGCTTTTGATAACCACATGGATGCGAAACGTACGCTTCGTGAGATCAAGCTTCTTCGTCATCTTGATCATGAAAACGTTAGTTTCTCGTTTTTTGTTTTATTTTTTTATGAAATTATCTGTAGAGAGATTAAGATTAGATGAAGGAATTAACAAAACAAATCATGATTCGGTATTGATTGTATAACAGATTATAGCTATAAGAGATGTGGTTCCACCACCACTAAGAAGACAGTTCAGTGATGTTTACATTGCTACTGAGTTAATGGATACTGATCTTCACCAAATCATCAGATCTAACCAGGGGTTATCAGAGGAACACTGTCAGGTAAAAACTAAACTGTTCTTGGATTGTACGGTTTCTAAGGTAGAAGAAACATGAAACTGATTCTTGGCTTGGTCTTTGTTGTGAAACAGTACTTCTTGTACCAGCTTCTTAGAGGGCTTAAGTATATCCACTCAGCTAACATTATCCATAGGGATTTAAAGCCGAGCAATCTTCTGTTGAACGCGAACTGCGATTTAAAGATCTGTGATTTTGGTCTTGCTAGACCTACTTCAGAGAATGACTTTATGACCGAGTATGTTGTTACCAGATGGTATAGAGCCCCTGAGCTTCTGTTGAACTCTTCTGACTATACAGCTGCTATTGATGTTTGGTCTGTTGGTTGTATCTTTATGGAGCTTATGAATAGAAAGCCTTTGTTCCCTGGTAAAGACCATGTTCATCAAATGCGTTTATTGACGGAGGTAAGAGTTTTGTTAAGTTAATATACTTTTTAGTATGGTTTTAAAGAAAGATTCTGCCTTTTACCGGAATATGTGATGAATCTCGCAGTTGCTTGGCACACCGACAGAATCTGATCTTGGCTTTACACACAACGAGGATGCGAAAAGATACATCCGGCAACTTCCCAACTTCCCTCGCCAGCCGTTAGCAAAACTTTTCTCTCATGTTAACCCATTGGCCATTGATCTAGTTGACAGAATGTTGACGTTTGACCCCAACAGAAGAATCACTGGTAAGTTATATATATACATCATCTGTTCTCTATTGGTTTTCTTATCATCTTATGGTTTGACTCAAAGCTGAAAGCAATGTCAAATTCTTCTGTATGCAGTTGAAGAAGCTCTGAATCATCAGTACCTCGCCAAATTGCATGACCCAACTGATGAGCCAATCTGTCAAAAGCCATTCTCTTTCGAGTTTGAACAACAGCCTCTGGACGAGGAACAGATCAAAGATATGATCTACCAGGAAGCTATAGCACTCAATCCAACATACGGTTAGAAGAGCAGCAGCCCCGTGAATGCCCGGTATTACCTAATAACCATCCGAAATGGCTGCTTAGTATCTTTGCATGTTCTTTTATTCATGTACTTTCCACATATATAATCTTGTAATTTTATTTGTTTGTTTATGTTTATTTACTACTAGTGAAATGAGTGTAGCTCCAATGTAAAGTACTCCAGTTATTAAGGCATATCTTCAGACTTTTTTTTACTGAACATACTTGAGTCTTCTCTAGCAAACAAAGAGAAGAAAGAATACAGTTTTGTAATGTACACAACTAGCTGGAGTAAATTAGTGGGAGCCATTGAAGAGCTAGAACCAGAGTCAATGCTCGTTGCTGTGAGTAGTCATTCTCATTCAATGACTTAAGAGACTTTTTGTGGGCTTGGTTCTAGGTAGTAGGTACTTGCATTATTGAAGCATAAATGGTCAAATTCCTAAGCAATAATTAGGCACAAATGGGTCTTTATTTAGCAATATCCTTTTACCTGACAATTCACAGTTGACTTCTTAAAATAATTTTGTCTTCACACAGGCTGTTTTAAGCTGACAGTGATGGCTCAACTTGCATCGACAATAAGCTTTGAACTTTTTAGTTTCTTAATCTTTCTTGTTTGAAGCTGCTGCGCATGAAGAATAAAATATCGTGGACCGGAGAATGTCATTGTTAATGTATTATTACTTATAGTCTATATATGGCCATTGTTGACAAACAAATTAAAGTGGAAGATCTCTGCTATATTGTGAGACATGGCTGGTTCAGTTACAGGTGACACAGAAACAGCTGGTTCAAGCACCAAACGTCGCAGTGGAGGTTGGATCACCTTCCCGTTTATGATAGGTGAGAGATTCTCTTTCTCTCTGTGTTTGATCTTATTCATAACTTCATAAACATTAGGAACTTAAGTAGGAATTTGAAGTATCTGTCTTTCTATGGTGCAGCTACGTTGTTAGGCCTGACAATAGCTGCATGGGGTTGGATACTTAACTTGATCGTCTACCTGATTGAGGAGTTCAACGTGAAGAGCATCGCAGCAGCTCAGATTGCCAACATTGTTAGTGGTTGTATCTGTATGGTTCCAGCTATTGCAGCCATTGCATCTGACTCTTTCTTTGGAACCATTCCTGTTATCTCAGTTTCAGCTTTCATTTCTCTTATGGTAAAGTTAATAAAAGACTCACTCGACATCTGCTTTTATCAACTTCTCTCTGAAACAGAAGTTCACCAATTCTATTTCTTGATCAGGGTGTAGCTCTGATGACTCTAACAGCTTCGCTTGATTCTTTAAGACCCAAACCCTGTGAAACAGCTTCAAACCTATGCCAATATCCTTCCAAAATCCAGCTCGGCGTCCTTTACACGGCAATTACTCTAGCCTCTATAGGAACAGGTGGGACACGGTTCACATTAGCAACCGCTGGTGCGAACCAGTACGAAAAAACTAAAGACCAAGGAACCTTTTTCAACTGGTTTTTCTTCACAACATATCTAGCCGGAGCTATAAGTGCAACCGCCATTGTCTACACGGAAGACAATATCAGCTGGACCCTCGGGTTTGGTTTGTCTTTAGCCGCTAATCTCTTCAGTTTCTTGGTTTTCATCGCGGGGAAAAGATTCTACAAGCACGACAAGCCTTTGGGAAGTCCCTTTAGAAGTCTACTATGCGTAATTATCGCTGCGGTACGCAAAAGAAAAGCTATGGTTTCCACCAACGAAAAAGACTACCACAATGAATCAATCACAACAATTCCCACAAGGAGTTTCAGGTAAAAGAAAACATCTCTAAAACCACAGTTTCATTCTTGCACTGAGAGGCCATTCTAATGACTTCTCAAATACGCAGGTTCTTTAACCGTGCAGCTTTGAAACAAGAAGACGAGGTTAAACCAGATGGCACAATTCGCAATCCATGGAGACTATGTAGCGTTCAACAAGTGGAAGATTTCAAAGCAGTCATGAGAATCATCCCTCTTGCGTTAGCTACAATATTCTTGAGCACTCCAATCGCAATGCAGCTAAGCTTAACAGTTCTTCAAGGTCTGGTCCTGGACCGGAGGCTTGGCTCTAACTTTAAAATCCCTGCAGGCTCTCTCCAAGTCATAACACTTCTCTCCACTTGCCTATTTATCATAGTCAATGATCGGTTTCTATACCCATTTTACCAAAAGCTAACAGGAAAGTTCCTCACACCGCTCCAACGAGTCGGGACAGGCCATGTTTTCAACATTCTTAGCATGGCTGTGACTGCTTTAGTTGAAGCAAAGCGATTGAAGATAGTACAAAACGGTCATTTCCTCGGATCATCATCGGTTGCAGACATGTCAGTCGTGTGGCTATTTCCTCCTCTAGTTATAGTCGGAATAGGTAAGGAATTAACTTTGGCTAATTCATCTTACTCGAACTTTGTTCAAATTGATCATGTTCTTGGTTTCTTTTTTTTGGTTACAGGGGAGGCCTTCCATTTCCCTGGGAATGTAGCTCTGTGCTATCAAGAGTTTCCAGAGTCTATGAGAACCACAGCAACATCGATCACCTCAGTTGTGATTGGGATATGTTTCTACACAAGCACTGCTTTAATCGATCTTATTCAGAGAACGACCGCGTGGTTACCAGATGACATTAACCATGGAAGAGTTGACAATGTTTATTGGGTTTTAGTGATAGGTGGAGTCTTGAATCTTGGTTATTTTCTTGTGTGTTCTTGGCTTTACAGATACAGAAACCTTAAGGATGATGATAATGACCAGGATGCTGTTGGTTCTCACTCTACTACTTTGTCCTCATGATCCTATAAGCTGGAGAAAGAGAGAGAAAGGGTAAAGAACGAGTCCTTTCTTTTCATAATTTGCAGTTTTGTAAAGGGAGAAGCTTTGTCTGAAAAGCACTTTTCAACTGTTTTTGAAGTCCTTTTGTAAAACTGATTTGTAAATTTGTAGTAAATATAATTTGATCAGTGCCTATGATGGAAGATTAAGAAGAATTGTTTGGTAATGTTGATTATAATAGTGCAGACATTACATGTTTTTCTGAAAATGAATGGGTATTTGGTGAATCTAGGAAGAACATCAGAGCTTGTCTTAGTGAGTACTCTATTATAATTCAATAACTTACAACATGTTTGTGTGCGCTTGGTTCTAGGAGCTACCTGCATTGTTGATGTATGAACAAATCCTTCGTAATAAAAGACAAGTTGGTATTTCTTTAATAATTTATCTACAGGACATGCATGTTAAGGTGACTTCTTGAATGTTAATAGGTTGAACGATGTTTTGCTTTCACACAGGCTGACTCGAAGCTGACAGAGATGGCTTAACTCGCAGCAACAACCGCTTTGAATCATTTTTTTTTTTTTTTTTTTTTTTTTTTTTTTTAAGTTTTTTCTTGTGAGAAGAGAGGTACATGGAGAATACAATATTGTCATCATCAGTTTGAATCATTCTCTCGTTGTCGTTTTTCTTGAAATTGTACCATCTAGTTTGGCCAGAAGGTCTGCTCATTGCTCTATCCACAGTTTGAATGAGTAGTATATATACAGACGAACCTCCTGAAAGAAAAAGACATGGATCCCAAAACAACAACAGCAGCTCATTTTACACCAACCAGAAACTAATCTAAAAAGTAAAAGAGTCAGGTTTCAGCTTATCGCACAATGGCTCCTTGAGCTTTTCGATCCTGAAAGAGACCACTTTGAAGCAAGACAATATCCTCTGTTTCACTTACAGTGTCTTAAAAGTCTACTTCAATTCTTCATATATAGGTTCCTCATACTACAGCTTCATCCTCATTTATTGACAAAGAGAGATGGGTCTCTATTGAAAACCAGGGAAGCAATATGCGCACATTGAGATGAGATTAACTACTATGATACTGGTCATAAACTCATAATCAAATAGATTTTGAAGCTAACAATAAAGTGAATATACCTGATGTACATAAATAGTATCATAAACAAGGGTCCAGCAGACTCCGGAGAGATAGAGAGGGAGTACTACAGCTGGCTCTATGCTTCCTCTAATTGCAGTCCATCCTAACAATGCTCCCCAGTTTATGGTCAAACCTAAAAAGGCCTGAGGCTGCAATTACAAAACAGAATCGATCAAAACGGACCGAGAAAAAAATATGCTGTCTAACTTTGAGAAGCCAAAATGAAATTTAAATTACCCAAAATGTAAACCTCTTCATAAGTGGGTAGGAGAAAACACGTAACAAAGATGAAGCCCCTAAAACACGGCTGCAGATGTCAAAGCAGAAACACTTTCTCACCATGGTTAACAGAAAGCATAGTTACACAAAACGTGTTTCATAAACCAAACATACAAAGGGATATATAAATTTGACATCACTTGTGTTTATAACCATACCATAAGATAGCGTAAAAAAAAACTAACCTTTGTATCTATGTCCTGATCAAGCAGATCATTTATAGTACAGCCAGCACCTCTAAGTAGTGCTCCACAACCGAATAAAGCCATATATTTAAAACTTGGAAGGCTTCCAGGATCAGCAGCCAACGCAATGGACCTATACAACAATAAATCTCAAAAGTGATTCTAAGCTACATTATTCAAAAGAGAAGATAAACTTAACACATTCAAGGCCAAGCAAGCAACCAAGTGCCAATGGGTTTATCCAGTCGAGCAAGCTTAGCATAACCTCAAACTTCTTCTGGTAAATACAAATCAATCCAAGAAGATTGCTTAACAAAAGCACCATCACTCTTCTCTTTTCATCTTTCTTAGGATTTCCCTCCATAACCGAAGAGGAGGACGACGACATTCCACCAATTAATCTGTAATCCAGCCAACACTATCTTGATGCAATTACTCCATACTTGGTAGTTACACTTGCATGAAGGATAACACTTGGTGAAAGGATTTGTGTCATTGGTAGTCACAACAGTCAACAGGATTGGACAAGGATTTATGTACGTAGTTGTGATTGCAAAACAGCAAAGACAGAAGATGGAGTCGCCAAGACGGAAGATCTCAACAACCGTCGAGAAACACGGAAGAGGCCAAGAAACACCATCTTTTGAGAAAAATCGTTTGCCTGCAAAGAAACAAAGACTTGAGATTTCAAACGTAAAGCTAACTTTTTGAGGAAAGGGTTTATTTATTACCAGGAGAAACATCATCTCCAATGAACACAAGAGTGATATCAACCTTCAACGAAAGCACCTGGAGATGCAAATGAATCTTAAAACATTTCATTAAGCACAAAACCTTCAAAATTCTTTCAGTGTACATAAAACAATAATCCAAAAACACCGTTCTAAAATCAAGCAGAAGAGATGCTCTTGCCGGCTCAGGATCGTCTCTGCGTATGTATTGGATATAGCCGGCGGTTTTGTAGGGTTTTGGGTACTGTTGTTGAAATATCAGAGCTATAAAATGTGCAAAGGAAAATATTTTGATCTTATGCCCATTTTTTTGTAGATATGAATAAGTATACTGTGGCCACTATCGATGACCTTAGTGGATACTGTGGTATACTTTTCCAGATGTCAATGATGGTTACATTCACCACCTGAAGTTGGAACACGGAAACAACAGTTGATGAAATGTCAGAATTTCTCTATATTAGGTGACTCCATCTCTTGAATCAATATCTTACATGCTCCTCTTGTGTGTTTTTGTTTGTTTGTATTCAAGTGAAATGTGTTTTTGTATGTTTTACCACATTCCGAAAATAGTACTTTCCAAACTGATGAAACAGAGTAATCAAATCTGAAGAAAATGTCCTTTATTTTATTATCTTCATTTGTCACCTAAGTTTATTGCTACTTTTGTACTTCCAAACGATACCTCTCTTGATTTTGCAACAGTCTCAAATTCTAAAGATAACAATGTGTTGTTCTGCTAATGATATTGAAAGATATCTGGCCATTTCCTTTGTTAGTTGTGTATTGTTTGAAAACTGACAACAGTAGATAAATGTCAGAGTTAGGTAGGTATTAATCTAATTGGTCAGAACAATATCATTTACCAAATCATTTCACCAACATAAGTTACATAATTGTTAAGTATTTCCTCTTTTTTTTTTTTTTTCCCTCTATATAAGTTAAGGCTTTTTATCTGACTTCACCATCAGTTCATCACACACAACACAAAGGCTCCCAGCCTCTTGTTCTTGTCATGGCTCGTACAGAGTTTTTACAAACGTGGTGGCAGGTATACCCAAACCATAGAAAAATATTGATATATCTATATGGTAGGTGTTCTATTTGGTGCAACTACTTTGTTGGTTTTTCAGTAACATCACTTTTTTGCAATCTAACTTTTTCTCTCCATCTTTACTTTTAATATACGAGACAATAACATCGTAAATTGAAATATACCTTTTAATCTATATCATTACTACAAAATTTCTGCAAACTAAAGCTTCTAGAATTCACACAAACATATATATAATATATCATGAAACAAATTACAAACAGATTTAGAGTTGTGGTTTTTTTTTTTTTTTTTTTCTGAATTTAATGTTAAATTATATTTTTAAAAAAAACGTTTTTACAACTGGTGCATTGGTGTTTTTAACAATTTCAGAAAACCAAAACAATTTCACAGTTAAGTAGAAACTAATTGATTCATTGGTGCCGTGATTTTAACCAAACTTGGAAAGCCTCGTCATAGCGTCTATCGCCCAAGAGGCCAATAGCAAGCAGTTGATCTCGAACATGCATGTCGACCCACTGGATCAGACAGTCGGCAGTATTTGGTGGTTCACCATGCTTTTGTCCACTACGTTCTCGCCAGATAGTGTAGATAACGGCTTGAAAAATATAGCGGAGAAGGAAATTTTCCGGCCTCTAGAGATGAGGGTTTGATATTAAATCGAGCAAGATATACCAATATGTTGTATACCTCGCCTGTAGCAACCCTGGCGCAAGAGCATACCACATTGTCGCAACAAAGTTACAGGAAAAAAACAAGTGATCTCGAGTTTCCAGAACAGTGTAACAGAAAATACAGAGCCCCGCGTGCCCCCCATTCCACGCAACCATGCGAGATCCCATGGAGAGTCGATTGAGTGTCGCTAACAAGGCGCAGAATGAGAATTTTGGTGTTGCATGGCCAAACCAAGCTCCCCTATGTCATGAGACCGTACTTGAGGTGGTGGGTATGTGATTCCATGTATCCCGCGTCACCAACTTGTGTTTGAAATCATCATTCTTGCCACGCCACAACAGTTGATCGGGCCAGGACTGACGGTGCTACCATTGCGAGAACAGAGCATCCTCGATGGCTATCATCTGTTCCGACCTATGACGTCATCTCCTGCGGTTAGACCAAGCATCAGAGAGGGAGCTCCGTTTACTGATGCCCATGTTGATAACCCCTCGCTCGCCTACTACATCAAATAGCGGGCCTAAGTCTAACCAAGTATCAAACCAAAAATAAGTCATCTCACCATTTCCAACGTCAACCTTACAAAAAGTTCGAGCCAGTTCTCTATGCTTGAGGAGCTTCTTCCATATCCATGAACCTAAGTTTGTTGTACTCTTAACATACCAGAAAGAGACTTGTTTGAGCATATTCATATGAGACCATTTCACCCACAATGAGTCACCATGGGAGACCAACCACCAAATTAACTTCAAACTGCTCACCAAATTAGCTTCCTTCAGAGATCGTAAACCAAGACCCCCCCTCTGCTTTCGGTTTGTAGACAGCATCCCATTAAACTTTAACCTTGCGAGTGTTCATTTCCGTACCCGACCACAGAAAGTAGAACACATCGAATTAATTGTATCAATGCACTCACTAGGAAGCCAAAAGGCTCCCATCCAAAAGTTACACACACTCCAAAGCACCGAAGAAATCAGGTTAAACCGACCAGCATAAGAGAGAGGACGGGCTGTCCAGGACCCTATGCGTTTCCGTATATGCTCCAACAGAGGAGAGCAGTCCGAGAGATAGAGCCTCTTCGTAACAAGGGGAAGGCCTAAATACCGAACCGGCAAACGGCCTATGGCAAAAGGAAGATTTACAGGCGGAGTAGAGACGTCACCAGGCAAATAAATAGTAGACTTTGTCAAGCTAATAGTAAGCCCTGAGACCTTTGAAAACTGATCAAATACTGCCAAATTGCCCTCAATAGAGCACTGCATCCCGTCGGAAAAGACCATAAGATCGTCGACAAAGCTTAGAAGGGTAAGTCCAAGATTCTTACATCGGGGGTGATAACCAAACCATCTTTACACAGCTGTTCTGTCCAACAGTTTTGAGAGGACATCCATGCACATAACAAAAAGATACGGTGAGAATGAGCAACCCTAACGAAGCTCCCGTGAACTTCTTAGAAAACCTACTAGTTCACCATTCACTTGAACCGAGAAAGAAGCAGTAGTCACACATAACATGATCCAGTGGATAAACATTGGCGGGAAATGCAGAGCACAAAAGATTTTTGAGAAGAAAGACCATTGAACCGAATCAAAAGCCTTGGATACAACAATCTTAATAGCACAACGACCAGAGCCGGAAGATTTGTGATAATCCTTGACTAATTCCTTAGCGAGTAATACATTCTCAATCAAGAGGCGATCTTGAACAAAGGCAGATTAATTGATAGAAATGAATTTAAGGAGAATCCTCGTGAGGTGGTTAGCAAGGATCTTAGAGATAACCTTATAAATCACATTACCGCAAGAGATGAGGCGGTAGTCCTTCATCTCCTTCGCAGCTGTAGTCTTAGGGATAAGAGCTAAAATAGTTGAATTGACCTCTTTTGGTAAGAACCCTTTTGCAAAAAAGGATTGCACCGCCACCACGAAATCAGCCCCTAGTAGATCCCATGTAGCTTTGAAAAACTCAAATGTGTAGCCGTCACGACCCGGCGACTTGTCAGAGGGCATAGCAAATAAGGTTTTTTTTGAGAAGAAAGACCATTGAACCGAATCAAAAGCCTTGGATACATCAATCTTAATAGCACAACGACCAGAGCTGGAAGATTTGTGATAATCCTTGACTAATTCCTTAGCGAGTAATACATTCTCAATCAAGAGGCGATCTTGAACAAAGGCAGATTAATTGATAGAAATGAATTTAGGGAGAATCCTCGTGAGGTGGTTAGCAAGGATCTTAGAGATAACCTTATAAATCACGTTACCGCAAGAGATGAGGCGGTTGTCCTTCATCTCCTTCGCAACTGTAGTCTTAGGGATAAGAGCTAAAATAGTTGAATTGACCTCTTTTGGTAAGAACCCTTTTGCAAAAAAGGATTGCACCGCCACCACGAAATCAGCCCCTAGCAGATCCCATGTAGCTTTGAAAAACTCAAATGTGTAGCCGTCACGACCCGGCGACTTGTCAGAGGGCATAGCAAATAAGGTTTTTTTTATCTCCTCCGATACCACACAGGTGAGAGCCTGCTGATCAATAGAAGAGCAACAAAATGGTAACAAATGCTCCAGCGCACCCACCATAATCCCCTCAAAATTTGCGGGAACCGCCTGCAAAATTTTTTAAAATATATTTCTCCGCCTCAACCTTAATGTCCTCTGCCAATACAACTACCCGACCATCCTGGCAGAGCACTTCCTTAATGCTATTTTGTGCCTCCCATTGTTGAGCCGCACAGTGAAAAGTTTTGGTGTTGTGGTGTTGACTTGACAAGATAAAAGAAACAGGTTATATGTGGTCTTGTTATCATCGACCGATAATGCAGTCCACTATAAATTAGAAAACTTGAGACCATAGAGCATTTACAGTAAATAACAATATGCTTCTTCTCTCGGATCAATGAAACAGAATGTGTAAGAGCATCCACATTGGTTGGGGACTTTTTTTGGTCCCCCACATTTAATAATAATATTTTGATAGTTTCTTATTTTTAGTAGGAGCATTGGTGTCTATTTGTATTTGGTCCCCCGAATAAAATAATAATATTTTGAAAATTTAAAAATTAATTATTTAAAGTTAAAAAAAACAAAAACATACAGTTAAGAAATTAATAACATAAAACATATAACATAAAAACATCAAAACAAAAACAAACATTTTATTCAACTCATAGAAAATTTAAAATCAATCTTCATTATCCGGAAGATGTCCAAAGTTAGTCCAAATATGCTCAATCAAATCCTGTTTTAGTTGATCATGAGCTTGTTTATCCCGAAGTCTTGTTTGACGAGTAATCGTACTGCTGATATTTGAACCCACACCGGCGGCACCAACGGTAAATGTTTGATCCACATGTTCTCCGTGTTGAAATTCAGAAACAATGTTTCTGTAACTGTATGTATGTCGTTCATCTTCGGCAATCATATTATGGAGTATTATGCATGATCTAATTACATTTGCCATTTTGTTTTTATCCCATAAACGAGACGGATTTTTAATAATGGTGAATCTAGCTTGCAAGACTCCAAAGGCACGCTCAACATCTTTCCTCACAGCTTCTTGTTTTTTAGAAAAGAGAGATTTTTTCCTACCTTGTGGAAGTCGGATTGATTGAATAAAAGTTGTCCAATTTGGATAAATACCATCAGTGAGATAGTACGCCAAATTGTACTCCCTTCCGTTGACAACGAAGTTGACTTCTGGAGCTTGACTGGTTATTATATCATCAAAAACATTAGATCGATCAAGAATATTAAGATCGTTCATAGTACCTGGAGCTCCAAAAAAGGCATGCCATATCCAGAGGTCATATGAAGCTACCGCTTCCAAAACGATTGTAGGTTTTCCGGTTGATCGTGAATACATGCCTTTCCAAGCCGTGGGACAATTCTTCCACCCCCAATGCATACAGTCAATGCTCCCAATCATTCCGAGAAATCCACGCTGTTCATTCTGATAGAGTAGTCTTTATAGGTCCTCCCGTGTAGGACGTCTTAGGTATTCTTCTCCAAACACTTGGATGATGCCGGCAGTAAACTCGTGCAAACATTTCCGAGCTGTTGAAGCACCAATTCTTACATACTCGTCAACAGTGTCAGACGAACCACCATATGCCAATTGACGAATTGCTGCAGTACATTTTTGTATAGGTGATAGACTAGCCCGTCCGGTGGCATCCTGGGTTTGGCGGAAATATTCGATTTCGGTAGAGAGACGTTGGACAATACGCATGAACAAAGGCTTGTGCATGCGAAACCGTCGCCAGAATAGATATTCTGGATATGTTGGAGTGTCACTGAAATAATCATTCCAAAGATTATTGTGACCTTCTTCCCGGTTTCTCTCGATAAAAATCCTTTCGTTTGGCTCATTTGGTACGGGGATATTTTGGGAGACATCATAAATATTTTGTAAATAAGCATCAAAATGATCACTATCACCTGCTTGGTAGTGATAATGATCATCATTTCCATGGTAATGATAATGGTTTGAAGATGATCCCATTTGAAAAAAAAAAAAAAAAAGAGAAATGAAGAGACAAAGAGAAAAGGAGAAATAGCTTGTATGTTTTGTTTCTTTGATATTGTTTGAGGTGAATGTGAAGTTGCTTTGAAAATGTTGGTTTGATAGGATCGCATATATATAATAGAAGACTCATGGTAACCCGTGATAACAAAACAACAATTATAGTAAATCAATGGGCATCCGTGATAACAAAAAAACAAGTATCCGTGAATAAAAACCACCATCCGTGATCGAGAAAACAACAAGTATCCGTGATCCACAAAACAACAAGTACATCATGGAGAAGAGAAAGTCATTACATAACAGAAAATTAGATTACACCAACAAGATTTAAGTATACATGAACAAGATACCTAGAAGACATGCGAAAATAGCCATTACACCAACAACCAGCAACTCAATTACATTTCTAAGCCTATTTTCTTTACATAGCTCAGAAACTACATCCTCTAAAGTACCCATCTTCTGTTCAGTTTCGTAACACTGATCTCTTACCTGAATGATGTCCGATTCATATTCATTGAATAAGGTCAAGTAATCTACCTTCTCAGTCAGCACTTCATATCGTCTATCATTGTCACTCAGCTCTTCCATTACAGCAACATCCCACCACTTGTGAATATGCATCTCTCCATCATCGACATTTGGACATGTGAAGAACCTGCAACATGTAACAGAGTTATAATATATAGTAACAGAGTTATAATATCTAGTAATAGAGTTATCATAACAGCTACAATCACAAACCTTCTGTTGTAGCAGTTGGATAGTATTGGTTGCGCACCACAATAGCATTCCTTGGGGAATCCATGCTCAACCTCAGGTTGAGGTGGATATTGCCTCGACTCAGCATTGATGAACGTGCTCTCAGCTTCATCCATAAGTATCAAAGCTTCTACTTCTCTCTCGGCAGTGTCCATCGAGTACCCATCAGCGTGATCGGATGAATCAGGTTGCGAGTAGCTATAGTCTTGGCCCATTTTTGAGTTAACCTGCATAAAACAAGAAGAACCAGATTATACTTACTAGAACATATGTTAAAACATGATAGACACTTATATAGATTATATATAACATGAAAGACACTTATATAGTTTATATAGATTATATAGGACATGAAAAACCCTTATATAGAATACAAAGCCGAGTTACAAAGCCGAGTTAATATTAGAATGCATACAAACAACAAACCGGAAATACAATGGTGACAAACAACAAACACATTGTTAATATTAGAAATACTGGGACACAATCTTGTTCATGATAACTTCTTCACTCGCATTCAAGGGTTCCTTTTTGGCTAAGAGAGTGTCTAGGATGGCCAGCTTTTGTAGTTTCTCCTTTTCAGCCAATTCCTCTTTCTTGACATCCCACATGCTCTTATACTCAGCAAGAGTCTTCACGTTAGACGCCGATGCTTTGTTTCTCTTTGCCTTCGCAGCCTTGATCCCTTCTGGCCTCATCTCAGAGTCCTCAACATTGCAGCTTGAGGATTGTGAACCTTCGGCGGCTGGTTTCCTCTTTGTTGCAGGCTGAGATGGGGGCGTGTTAATAGTGTTAAGGTTGAGCCATTTCTGCTCAAACCGTAACAGATACCAACAATGTTCTAGGTTAAACCTCTTATTATGCGCACCATAGTAGATATCATGTGCATTCTTTAAGATATCAGATTGAGAATGACCAGAGCTGTTTAGTCTCTCTGCTGCTGCGAATGCCGCACAGAACTTGTTCACTTGGTCATTTATCTTATGCCACCGCTGCTTGCAATGTGTCATCAGCATCTGTTCACCACCATTCCTTGCATGAGGAGAGTCAGCATAGTATCGGCTAATCCTTGTCCAGAAGCTTCCTAGCTTTTGTTGATTTGCGACAACGGCATCCTTTGAAGTGTTGAGCCATGCGGAGATCAAGACTTCATCATCAGCAGGTGCCCATTTCTTTCTCTCCTTTCGCTCCAACGGTGTTTCTTGAGAAAGAGTTGGCGCCTCAGAAGATTGGGAGCTGTGCGGAGGCATTTGCGAGCTGCTCTGACTAGAAGGTGGAAAACTTTCCCATCGAAAGTTTTCAATATACCTTCTTCTTGACTGTTAAGGAGGTTTATGTATGAAGAAGACTGATAATAAAGATTCGATGAATCCATATGAAGAGGGATTAGAGAATGAGTAGAAACGAGAATGGATTAGAAAAGAGAATGAGTATAGAATGAGTAGCAAAAAGAATGGATAAGCGAGTAGACTAGATAAGAGAATGAGTAGAAAATGAGAAGAGTATACAATGGATAAGCAAGTTGAAAGAGATTTATAGTGGAAGTAGATGGTTAAAAGGGGTTATGATAGAATGAAGATGGTTGGGGTTTAGTAGGTTAAAAGTTAAGTGGCAATAAGTAACAAAACATAAAGACCTAACAACCAATGTCTAATCACCATTTATAACAAGTACACTTCACAAATGCATTCAATTTATGTGACTAAACAAGAAACTATGAACAAACCAGCTAGTTCGAATACAGCTAAGACCATACAACTATGAACTAAAAACGCAACAGTATCACAATTTTGAGGTCATATGAAAAGCACCAACAACACAACTGTATCACAACTAGATAAGGATTCATCATCATCGAAATATGATAAGACTATCTTTGCTTCTAATTTGACCAAAAAACTAGGACACACAATGAATCATCATCATCGAAATATGATAAGACCATAGAATAAAAATCATGAGATTTTAGTTTCAAGATTGAAAACCATAGAATGAAAACCATAGAATGAAAACCATAGAATAAAAACTATGACACACAATGAATCATCATCATCGAAATATGATAAAACCATAGAACGAAAACTAGGACCTCTTAGATAGATACGTATACTATGTGATGAGATCATGAGAGTTTAGTTTGAAGATTAAGTTGTAGAAAAAATAATTTTGAATAAATCAAGTTTCCATCTTTGATAATAATCGATAACCCTAAATCAAGCTATACACAGAGTTAATCAGATAAGCCTAATTCGATAATAATCAGAGAACCCTAATTCGATAATAATCAGAGAACCCTAATTCGATAATAATCGATAACCCTTAATCACCGAAACTATAATCAGCAAAATCTTAAATTGGTGAAGAAAATTACCTTCTTTCGGACGATTGAACCGCCGGCCAAGCTTCGGGAGAGACAGTGGATCGTCGCGGCTGAGATCTACAATGGTCTTCTCATCTCGGCTTCGGGAGACACAGAACCTCTCGACTGCAGATCGGACCACCTTCGGGATAGAGAGAAGATCGGCTACTGGAATTCGTCGACAACTTCCGGAGATATGGTCGGATTGCTTTCGGAAGAGACAGAAGATGGAATCGCCGTCGACATATGAGAGAAAATAAAAAAGTTTTCGAAGAAATTTTTTTTTTCTGTTTATCCTACATAATTTCTTTTTCCAATTAGAAGGAAGCACGTGGCCAAGTCGACGAGAGAAAAAACGTCTCCGTTGAAAATACGTTTTTTGGTTAATGGGCTATTTTCGATTTATTTTTAATTCGAAAAACATGAGGGACGGCCCAAGTTTAGGGCGATGCCCATGCTCTAAAGGGCAAATATTGATCTTGTCCCCATTTTTGTGAAGTATGCTCTCTCTAGCCATTAATGATGATAAGCGTGGATACTGAGGAAAGTGGAAGATCTGGCAAAATACACTTTTACTTGTTAATTGTTATTATATTCACCGCGTGATTTTGGAACACGACAACAGTTGATGAAATGTCAAAATCTGAGTAGGTATTTCAAATTAAATAATTGGAGCAACAACAAGGGATCATTAACAAATCATTGCACAACATATAATTATTCTGTTCTTACTTATATATACTCCTTAAAGTGTTTTTTTTGTTTCTTTTTCTTTTTCTTATCTAGTTGCATCATAACACACAAACACATTGTGGACGTGACTCCTTCGTTTCCTCTGGCAATGGCTGGTTCAGTTTCTTCTGAGACAGAAGCTCAGAGCTCTGACGATGCAAGCAGCAAGCGCGGTGGCTGGATCACTTTTCCGTTCGTGATTGGTTAGCTATAGTGATTATTACCGTTTTTGGTCTATGTTTTTGAAACCAATACAATGACAAACGTTGATAAATGTTTGTTGGGTTCTATGTGGTGCAGCTACGTTGTTAGGCCTATCTGTGACTTCTTTCGGATGGGTAATGAACTTGATCGTCTTCCTAATCGAAGAGTTCAACATCAAGAGCATTGCTGCTGCACAGATTTCAAATGTTGTCAATGGATGTCTTAGCATGCTGCCTGTTGTTGCAGCCATCTTAGCCGATTCCTTTTTCGGGAATGTTCCCGTTATCGCGGCCTCTGCCTTCATTTCTCTCCTTGTAAGTCCACGACTCATATTGTTTCTCTTAAGTGTGTTTGATACATAAAGGTTACTAGTTCATAAACGTTTTCAGGGCATCGTTCTCTTGACCTTGATCTCATCTTTAGACTACTTGAGACCTAGACCGTGTGAAACGGGGTCAATCCTATGCCAGTCTCCGTCAAAGCTCCAGCTGGGGATTCTGTATGCAGCTTTAAGTCTAGTGACCACTGGAGCAGGTGGGACGCGGTTCACTTTGGCATCCGCGGGTGCAAACCAATATGAGAAACCTAAAGAACAAGGAAGCTTCTTCAACTGGTACTTCCTCACACTATATGCTGGAGCTATTACTGGCGCAACAGCAATTGTATATACACAAGACAATGCTAGCTGGAAACTCGGGTTTGGTCTCTGCGCTATAGCTAATTTGATCAGTTTCATCGTTTTCGTCGCTGGGAAGAGATTATACAAGCATGACAAACCCATGGGAAGTCCCTTCACGAGTCTGATCCGCGTTGTTGTCGCTGCTATAGCAAAAAGAAAAGCTGTGATCACATCCAGAGAAGAAGACTATCACAGTGGGCTCGATAAAGAGGGCAAGACTTCTGTTGTAGTGCCCTCTAAGAGCTTTAGGTGAAAGAAAATAAAAACTTTGTGGACTCATGTAACTTACACCACAACTGAAAGATTTTTACATGTGCAGGTTCTTGAACCGAGCAGCGTTAAAGACAGAAGATGATAACATTTGGAGGCTATGCTCTGTGCAAGAAGTAGAAGATTTCAAAGCCATTCTCCGAGTTCTTCCTCTTTGGCTATCAATCATCTTCGTTAGTACTCCCATGGTCATGCAAACAAGCTTGGTTGTACTCCAAGCTCTAGTCACAGACCGTGGGCTCGGCCCTCACTTCCAAGTCCCAGCCGGAAGTCATAATAATCTTCACTGCATGCATTGTTATCATGATGAACAACTGGCTTGTCTATCCCACGTACCAGAAGCTAACTCATAAGTCGCTAACACCGCTTCAAAAAGTCGGTATAGGTCAGGTTCTAACCATACTAAGCATGGCACTCTCTGCATTCGTCGAAACAAAGAGGCTGAAAACAGTTGGAAATGAGTATCCCATGTCAGTGTTGTGGTTATTTCCTCCCCTTGTGATAGTAGGTATAGGGGAAGCCTTCCAATTTCCGGCGAATATTGAGTTATTCTATGGTGAATTCCCCGAGTCTTTGAGGAACACCGCGACTTCTTTGACCTCACTAGTGATTGGAATCTCTTTCTATTTGAGCACAGCTCTTATCGATGTTATCCAAAGAACCACGGCGTGGTTACCAGATGACATTAACCACGGAAGAGTTGACAATGTTTACTGGGTCTTAGTTATAGGAGGAGTCTTGAATTTTGGCTACTTCCTTGTATGCTCTTGGTTTTACAGATACAGAAACCTCAAGGATAGTGATCAGAATCAAGATCCAAAAGATGTTACAAACTAAAGACACAACATGTTTTCAGTTTTCTCTAATAAGTGTTTTTTTTTGTATGTTTACCAGCATTAGAAAATGATACGTTAAAACTAATGCAACAGAGTAATCAGCACCTGCTTCTTATCAAAGTTCGAAGTCAAAAGAATTAGGTTGCCATTGGACCCATTTGGTGAAAGTAACTCTTGCTTCCTCCGTGCGTCCTGTCAGGCTGTCTGTAACTTGTGACATAAACAATCTTTAGGTTTTCTTAGAATTAATAATTAGCAATATTTATATTTGGTGTATTAGAGGAAGAATGATTATCCCGAAAAATATTTGGGGGTAAGACCCTACTTTTACTAAAGCTCCCTTAATTCAATACAAAATCAAAATACAAATAAAAATATATTTATTTATGGTTTTAAGACTTTTTTCAAAATTACAAACACTGTAGGTTAATATGTCTTTGTTTTAAAATAGTGAAATGGTGTTATTAGTCTTAATGACTCTTGACTAATTACATTGATTGGAAAATCTGTGACTTATAAATTTAATTGTGTAATCAAGAGAAAATAATCTATAAACAAATTAATATTATCAATCCCATCACTTCTTATTTTCAATTTTAATAAATTAATATTATCAATAAACATAAAATTAATGCATCAATTAATTCACTCATTTCTGTAATATTTTTATTTTTATTAAAATAATAATTTACAATAACTTAAACTAAATAAAACAAAAAGGAAATGAAAAAAAAAATTACAACAAAAAATATATCAAAGTAAAATATGAATAGAGATTACATAAATATAAAATTAGATATTTCTATCATAACATATAATAATTGTGTAAATATTTGTAAAAGATTAGAAAAAAGAGAAAATAAAGCTAAGATATATTTAGTGGAACAACAATTACTTTCAAAACTTACAGTTATTAGTATAAAGAAAATAAGTATTTTTGTAATACAAACACAAAAACTTAAAAGTTTTTAAGTCAAGAGGTTGTTCAATTCTTGGTGTTAAATTATAAATTCATGTTATCGAGTAAATGTTAGTGTATATTATTATTTTCAATTATATTATAATATAATTAATATATATATATATATGTGTGTGTGTATTTAAAACTTCTAACTATCTTTGTTAAATTATAAATTTCTGTTACCGATTAAAACAGAAGGATTTGGTGCATATTATTATTCAGAATTCTAAATAATATAAATGATTAAAATAGTTTGAGTGATCTATGTTATTTATCATTTTCAAAATAGAAAAATGGTAAAATTTGTTAAACAAAGTATATCAAAAAAGGAGAAAATATTAATTAAGTGCTCAAAAATTAAAATAATATAGATTTAATAGAAATGTATAAGGTTACTTGAAATAAAACTTCATTTTAAAACTTATTCTGAACATCACACACGCCAAAAAAAAAGTGAAAAATACTAAGAAATTTTTTGAGAAAGCTATTTGTAATAAAAACAATTATAATAGTAGTGATAGGTTGTAGAATTTTAATTATTTAAATATATATATTTTGGATAAATACACATTTTTAAAAGTTGGAATAATGTTATAAATTTGTAAATTTAGGAGAATCAAGATAAAAGAACACTATATTTAAACATAGTAGACTACACATATTGTACCGTAGAAAAAAATATATATGTGAACATAATTTTTTTATCAAACAATTAAGATAAATGTAATATTTGATGTTATAATATGATGTTTATGGATAGAAACTAGTCCAATAATGAGATTTATTACGAAGAAGCAAAATTTATGTGTAGTATAACATTGTTGGGTGTATAAGACTTTTTAACGTCTATATTAGTAAGTGATGATCACTCAACCGATAAAAAATAGCATTCGAAATGAAAAATAGTTATGATATGTCTTCATAATCGATATATTATAAGTAAGATAATAAAATGTGAAAAAGACTAGATGCAAGAGAATGCAAGTCTATACTGAAAAATATTGTAAAAAAATAATTAATTGTGAAAAAATATTGAGAAAATGTTATAACTATATTCTCTTTTTTTTTTTCTTGTTATAATTATATTCAACAATTCATATTAATAATAAGAAAAATAATTGTCTCTCACAGGTCATAAATCAGTGTTTTATAAACTACTTTTGAAAATGAGAGTGATAAAGTGGCTCGGGTGAGAGCAAACCCCAACTTCTTTCTAAAGCGTACGTAACCATAACAAATTAACAACAATTAGCGTTGAATCGAGAGTAGATCACTCTAAGGATACTTTTGTAGTTTATGAGAATTTACATCAAGATTAGTCAAAGTTTTTGTTTTAGTATACTTATGTTATGTTGACAAGTTGTCTAAATTCGGTAAGGTGGACTATAAAATATCATTAACAAATAATAAAAAACAACACAAGTGGAAGTAACTCCTCTGCTTCCTCTGTTCCCTATCATGATCGGTTCAGTCAAAGCTCTTGCGATCCAAGCAGCAAGCGCGGTGGCTGGATCACTTTTTCCTTCATGATCGGATTGTGTTTTTGGGAGTTTCTGTTTTGTGTTTTATTAAAAAAATCTAAAACATAGAAACAATGATATTGATTGTGGGGTTTCTACTGTGCAGCTACGTTTCTAGGCATGTCCATAACTTCATTCGGATGCAGAGCCGGAGTTGAACACATGTTTTTGAAACATTTGAATGGGGCCTCCATTTTGAATGGGCCCCACTTTTTTTTTTGGTTATGTATGAATGAAAAATAGAAAATTTGATGAAAATCATTAATAGAAAAAAGAAAAAGAAATAGCTATCTTTTTAAAAAATTGAATTTTTTGTTAGTTTTTTAAAAGATTTTATAGTAATATATGATTTTAATACAAGATTTTTTATTAAATAATATATTTTACTTTGTATGTTTTGATATTATGAAAATATAATGTTATTTTACCTAGAAAAATTGTCATTTAACCGAATCGGATGGGTAACTGTAACACCCGCAAACCATTTTCTGGGAATTTTGGTGAGGGTGTCGATCGACACCACTGAAGGAGTGTCGATCGACACCAGTTGTGGCCGGTTTGATCGGTTCAATTTTAATTGTCCGGTTTGTGTGGTTGGTTTAGGAAATCCCTAAATCGAGTTTTTAGGGGTAGAAAACGACCTAGGGTCGAGTTATTTTGGTGTTTTCGCCGTTTTTGAGAAAAACACAAAGAGAGAGTGTTCTTGAGCTTTTGGGAAGAGTTTGAGAGATTCCTTGCTGTTCTTGGGAGATCTAAGGCTGGGAAGGTGTTAGAAGCTTGCTAGGAGTGAGGGAGTTCGTTCTTGTTGGTCAGAATCTTCCTGCAAAGAGGTGAGTGCATGACCATGGCTTATCTAAGCTAAGATTTCTAGATTCTATGTGATTTGGTGCTTATGTGGTTGTTTCCTTGAGTTCTCTATGCTATTTCGTTGCTATCTGGCTGGTTTTGGCTTCTGGGAGTGCAAGGAGCGGATTGGAGAAGATTGGAGGCGAGATTCGGAGTTTCTGATCGAGGGAAATCGCTGTTCGGTATCGGTGTCGGTCGACACCAGTTGGGGTGTCGGTCGACACCAACGCGAGGACGGCTCGGGACTTTGGCGAGTGTCGTTCGATGCCATGTGGAGGCGTCGGTCGACACAAACTAGGGTTTTCGGGAGTGTCGGGCAGGGTGTCGGTCGACACCAGTTTGGCGTCGGTCGACACCAGATAGTCAGTGACGATCGACACCATCTGGTGTCGGTCGACACCCCTTGTTCAGTTGCGATGGATGTTGCACGCGTTGTTTATTGCCTGGTTTGTTTTATTGATTGTTGTTTGTGGCTTGTAGAGATCTTATTGCTTGTGTGTATAGCCCAGTAGATGGGAGGATTGCCTCACTGAGTGTTTATCAAATACTCATGCATCTCAATTTGTGTTTGTGGTGCAGGTAAAGGCAAAGTGTGACCGTGGAATCAAGGCAATGAAGAGGAGGATGTTCTAGGGACTCGATTGGATGTTGTCGGCATTTGCTAGGGTGCTAGAGTTGAGTCATTAGAAACATTGCTAGGTTGCTGGTTTCATGTTTCTTGTTGTTTGGTATTGAGATATTGCCTTGCTATAATATTGGTTATTATTATTGATTGGATATTGGTAATGTTTTCCGCTGTTGAATGTGTTGTGGTTAGGTGGCTAGTGGGTATGGGACCACTAGCTGTAGTTGTTTTAATATATTATATTTAATATTTATTTATTTTTAAAAAAAAAAGGTTGGTCGTTTCAGTTACAAACTTGATAGAGGTATTCAACATCAGCATGTTGCCAGATTTCAAATATTGCCAATGGATGTCTCAGCATGTTGCCTGTTGTTGCAGCCATTCTAGCTGATTCTTTCTTCGGTAACATTCCCGTCATCTCGGTCTCTGCCTTCATTTCTCTAAGACTCATTGATTCTCTTCTCTCATATGTTCTCTGATACACAAAGCTTTACCAGTTCATAAACGTTTTCAGGGAATCCTCTTGACTCTGATTGCATCATTAGACTGGTTGAGACCCCGACAGTGTGAGACAGGCTCAATCCTATGCCAGTCACCATCAAAATTACAACTCGGGATCTTATATACAGCCTTAGTTCTACTGACAACTGGATCAGGAGGGACGCGCTTCACTTTGGCATCTGCGGGTGCAAACAAATATAAGAAACTTAAAGATAACGGAAGTTTTTTCAACTGGTACTTCCTCACACTACGTTGGAGCTATATTATTAGCGCAACAGCGATTGTATATACACAGGACAACGCTAGTTGGAAACTTGGGTTTGGTATCTGCGCTGCGGCTAATTTGATCAGTTTCATTGTTTTCATCTCTGGTAAGAGATTCTACAAGCATGAAAAACCTATGGTAAGTCCCTTCACAGACCTGATCCGCGTTGTAGTCGCTGCTACAGCAAAGAGAAAGGTAGTGATTTTATCCGGAGAAGACCATTATCACCGTGGGCTTGGAACAGAGGCCAACACTTCTGCTGTCATGCCCTCCAAGAGCTTTAGGTGAGGAAACAAAACAAGTTCTTGCTTGATTCATGACACTTACTCATATAGCTGAAATATATATACTTGTGCAGGTTCTTGAACCGTGCCGCTTTGATGACCAAAGATGATGTAAATAACATTAACGGTATAAGATAGAAAGACTTTGCTTGTATAAGAATAACTCTCTTATTATTGCTTAGAAAATAACTCAAAACTAAACAATGTTTTGCACTCTTTCCAAGCCCAAGTCAAGTCCCCATTAGTACGATATTGTCTGCTTTGGGCCCAGGTGGCAAAGCCCGCACGGATTTCTTATTGGACTCCTTCCCAAAAGGCCTCATATTAAGTAGGTTTGGACTTAACTTATATATTCGAAACTTCTTTTTCTAATCATCCGATGTGGGACGTTGATTTGTACCCAACAATACCCCCCCTCAAACCAAGGACCACGAACCTTAGGTCTCCCCTTCAGCGAAATCTTGTCACCATTAACTCGGTGCTTCCTTATTCGCAAGGTACCCTTCTTATCGTGTCACATTGAGGGGCTTCTCCCACATTAATCATTAAGCTTATACCCACTTCTTAGGTCCAACCTAGGCTCTGATACCAATTGTTGGGGTTTCCAAGCCCAAGTCAAGTCCCCGTTAGTATGATATCGTCCGCTTTGGGCCAAGGTGGCAAAGCCCGCACGGATTTTTTATTGGGCTCCTTCCCAAAAGGCCTCATACTAAGTAGGTTTGGACTTAACTTATATATTAGAAACTTCTTTTTCTAATCTTCCGATGTGGGACGTTGGTTTGTACCCAACGAACGGCTCAGTTAATAACATCTGGAAGCTATGTTCTGTGCAAGAAGTAGAAGAATTGAAAGCCGTTCTCCGCGTTTTTCCTTTGTGGCTAGCCACAATTTTCGTTAGTGTTCCCATGGTGATGCAATGCAGTCAAGCTTGATTTTCCTCCAAGCTTTAGTCACAGACCGTGGGCTTGGCCCTCATTTCAAAGTCCCTGCCGGGTCACTCCAAGTCATAGTACTCATCTCTGCATGCATCGTTATCATGATAAACAATTGGCTTGTCTATGGAGAATTCCCCGAGTCTTTAAGGAACACCGCGACTCATTGACCTCGGTGGTGATTGGAATCTCTTTCTATATCAGCACAGCTCTCATCGATCTTATCCAGAGGACCACCAAGTGGTTACCAAACGACATTAACCACGGAAGAGTTGACAACGTTTACTGGGTATTAGTCATCGTAGGAGTCTTGAATTTTGGTTATTTCCTTGTCTGCGCTTGGTTAGTTGGTTTTACAAATACAGAAACCTGAAAAATTAAAATCATGAACAAGATCCAAAAGATGTTATTACAACCTAAGAACACAAAATGTTATGTTTCAGTTTTCTCTACAATAATTGTCTACATATATTGAAACAAATATCTTACATGCTCTTTGTTTCTGTTGTTTGCAATTTTTATCAAGTGGCACTGAAGTCTGCTTTTGCATTTCAAAATGATACTACATTCTGTAAATGATACTTTCAAAACTAAACAGAGTAATCAGCTGATTCTTATCATTGTCAAAATAATTGTTTGACCTCAAGATTTGGCTTCAGAAGGATTCATTAGTCTCTTTCAGAGAACCAAATCTCTTGGAATAAAAATAGAGTTTAGTATGTGAGATAACGTGGTCAGATTTTTTATATTTGCTGATAAAGGATTTTTTTTTGTTAATTTATATATCATACACAAGTCACAAACGATCGTGAGTATAATAATATTTTTTTTACAACGAATATTCAAACTTTCTTACTATTTATAGTTGTTTATTACATTCACCTGTTAGAGATCGATGAGAGATGAACACTGTTTAGAAAATAATATATTGACTCTCATAATCATAAGCTTTAGCTTATATAGAATTATATAGTGCAAGAGTTTCTTAAACTATAATGATTGTAAATACATAAATATCTAAATAATAAATATAGAATATATTGTTATTAATTTTGTGATATTCAAGATCTCTCTATACACTCCCTCAACCTCAAGGCATCATGGAGTGAAGCCGAAGTGATGGATCAGATTGATCAAAGATAATGACGTAATTGGGTACGGCTGAAGAAGCATTACGTTTGAACCATGTTATTAGACGGATATACCGTGAAAGGCTTTGGAGAAGGCACAAAGAAGCAAATAGCTTAGAGGAAGTCGTGAACGACTTACTTACAGACTTATGATCAACTTTGGATCAGGAACGACATAAGTCGTTGAGAAGCATATAGCTTAAAGAAGTAATGGTGACTTGACCTCTAGACTAGAGACTCTTCCATATGTGTGCATTTTTGCATCTTAGAGATTGATGAGAGATGAATACTTTAGTGTTTAGGAAATAATATATTGACTCTCATAATCATAAGCTTTAGCTTACATAGAATTATATAGTACAAGAGTTTCCTAAACTATAATGATTGCAAATACATAAATATCTAAATTATATATATATATATAATATATTGTTATTAATCTTGTGATATTCTAGATCTCTCTATATCACCAACATGATATTGGTAAAGAATAACAGTAGAATTAACAAAAAAGAAAAATAAATAAATAACAGTAGATGGACTGTCAGAATCTGATTAGGTCTTTTCGTGATCAAACAAGATCGTTACAAAATCATTTGCACATCTATATAGTTTAAGGCTTTTATCTAACTGCATTAAAACAACACACAAACACAAGTCAACGTGTTCCTCTTGATTTCTTGTTCTCTGCCGTGGCTGATTTAAACTCTGGTGACACAGAAGCTCATCGCTCTAGCGATCCAAATGGAAAGCGTGGTGGATGGATCACTTTACCGTTCATACTCGGTTTGTATTTTTTTGAATTTTTTTTTGTAATATATTTTTGGAACCAAAACATATATATGCTAATGATTTTAAGGTTTTTTGTGGTGCAGTTACACTGTTAGGTATGTCCATCACTTCTTTTGGATGGATAATGAACTTGATCGTCTTCTTGATTAACGAATTCAACATCAAGAACATCGCTGCTGCTCAGATTTCAAATGTGGTCAGTGGAGTTGTCAACATGTTGCCTGTTGTTGCAGCCGTCTTAGCCGATTCCTTTTTCGGGAACGTTCCCATTATCGCGGCTTCCACTTTTATTTCTCTGATTGTAAGTCTAACGCCTCACTAGTTCATGTTCTGTTTTCTGAACTACAAAGCTTAATCACATCTTTGAACTACTTCTACTTGAGACATGTCTTGTTACAAGTTTTGAAAGATGTTTTCAGGGAATCTCTCTCTTGACCTTAATCTCATCTTTAGACTACTTGAGACCTAGACCGTGTGAAACGGGCTCAATCCTATGCCAATCTCCATCGAAACCACAACTCGGGATCTTGTATACAGCCTTAGCTCAAGTGATCATTGGTTCAGCTGGGACGCGGTTCACCTTGGCATCCGCAGGTGCAAACCAATATAAGAAACCTAAAGAACAAGAAAGCTTCTTCAACTGGTTCTTCGTCGCACTATATACCGGAGCTATTACTGGCACGGCAGCAATTGTATATACACAGGACAATGTTAGCTGGAAACTTGGATTCGGTCTCTGTGCCGCTGCTAATTTGATCAGTTTCATCGTTTTTATCGCCGGGAAGAGATTTTACAAGAATGACAAACCCTTTGGAAGTCCCTATACAAGTCTGGTCCGCGTTTTAGTCGCTGCTACATTGAAAAGAAAGGCTGTGATTACATCCAAAGAAGAAGACTATCATCACTCTGGTCTTGAAAAAGAGGCCAAGACTTCTGCTTCAATCCCATACGACAGCTTTAGGTGAAGACCAAAATCTTTGTACAATTCTTGAAAGGTAAACACGAACTAAAAAGAGCTTTACATGTGCAGGTTCTTGAACCGTGGAGCATTGAAGACCGATGAAGACTCTGTTAGTAACAAGTGGAGGTTATGTTCTGTTCAAGAAGTAGAGGATTTCAAAACCGTTGTCCGACTTCTCCCTCTCTGGGCGGCCGAAATGTTCCTCGCCACTCCCGTAGGGGTGCAAATGAGCATGACGGTCCTCCAAGCTTTGGTCATGGACCGCGAACTTAGCCCCCACTTCAGAGTCTCTGCTGGTTCTCTACAGGTCATAGTATTCTTATCTGGATGTGCCTTTATCATGCTCAACAACTGGACTATATATCCCGTGTACAAGAAGCTAATCCGCAAGCCGCTGACACCGCTTCAACAAGTTGGTATAGGCCATGTTTTCACCATCCTAAGCATGGCGGTATCAGCTATTGTGGAAGCAAAGAGGCTGAAAACAGTTGATGATAATGGCCATCCAATGTCAGTTCTATGGCTGGTTCCTGCACTTGTGCTAGTTGGAATAGGCGAGGCTTTTCATTTTCCAGCTAACGTTGCAGTGTTCTACGGAGAATTCCCCGAGGGCCGAGTCTCTGAAGAACACCGCGACTTCATTGACCTCGGTGATGATTGGAATCTCTTTCTATCTTAGCACAGCTCTTATTGATGTGATCCAAAGAACTACGGCGTGGTTACCAGATGACATTAACCATGAAAGAGTTGACAATGTTTACTGGGTCTTAGTTATAGGAGGAGCTGATATGCTCTAATTAATCCCTAGAGCTACTCTCTCAAATTAAGAGATCAGTGCAGTACTTAGGGGTCGAATTCCACAAGGACTCAAGACTACACAATAAATTATAGAGTTTTTCAATTATGCTAAACAGATTAAATTGAATTAAAATAAAAGCAATGCAAAATATTAAATAAAACTTGTTGTAAATTCAGAAGATCAAAAAGCTAGGCCTAGGGAATTTTTCAGGAAATTATGAAATATTAAATCAATCAATAAATTAGGATTCAAACAATTAAGAACAGATCTAGAACTCTAAACACTTTTGTAAATTAAATCAGTTCTCACTCCAAATAATATCTAAATTTAAAACCAGAAAATCCAAATCTCTTTGTAAAATTCTAGGTTAAAAATCAGCAATAAAATCAGGTTTAGATTGTTCACAAAATTATTAGATCAAATCTCTTTGCAAGAAATAATTTTGCTCATCAAAAGGTTTTATCAGGAAAATTAATTATATTCTCATATCAATTTATTTTCCTAGGATATTAATTCTAGATGGCCAATCAAGGATTAATATGAAGAACAACCTAAGATGAAGATCTAAATAGAAAAAGAATCCTAAATAAACAGATCTAATAATTCATAAAATCCCTGTGAAAAACCCTAAACCTAACAAGCAAAGTACTCAAACATGATCAATGAAGAACAAAACATCTTTCTGAATAACATGCAAATAGAGATTAAAAGAGTAAGAAGGAGTTCAAGAATTCTTCTCTACAAAACAGATCTCTCTCTCCAAAGCTCTCCAAATCTCACAGGGTTGCAGGAAAAATAAAACTTGATAGAATACAACTTAAAGGTTTGGAAAACCTAAAAACACTATTTATATGTCCTAAAACACGTCAGGGACTTATGTTGCAAATATGGAAAACTTCGGGCAACTTTGTAAAACTTCCAAATTGGGCTCTCTCGTCGGTTTGGATTGGGTGTCGATCGATGCTAAGGCAGTGTCGATCGATGCCCATGCTTTGATCCGAGATTTATGCTCCAAAACGATCCAAATTGCTCCATTTCGCTCCTTTCATGCCAAAATCCTAGAAAACCTGTAAAGACTCAAAAACATCCTAGAAAACAAATCAAAAGACTCTAAAAGACTCCTTATATCATGGTTAAAAACCACAAAATCATGATATATCAACTCCCCCAGACTTAGCCTTTGCTTGCCCTCAAGCAAAACATAATTTTAGACCTGTGAAAGAGGTTTGAAAACAGGGAACTCACTCAATTGCATGATGATTCTTATTCACACTCTTCATTTACCTGACTCAAGAACTTACTTCTTATACTTAACCATGATAAGCATCAACATTCCTTACTCAAATCCCACAATCCCTTGGAATCTCTGAAATCTCCATTGTCATCTCATTACATAAATTAAAGCAAGTATAGGCGAGTTCTTACCTTGGGTGTATTGATCAGTGGCATATGGACTCTTTTCAGGCCAAGACTTTCTTCTTATATCTCCTTTCCTCTCCCTTTTCTCACTTCCAAATTTTTTTCTTTTCTCTCTTTTTTTTCTAATCAAAGGTGTAAGCGAATACCGGGGTCATCGATAATTTACCTATCCCTCGCTTCCAAGCTTTGTGTGATCATTTGACTCAAGAGTAGAATAATGAGGTCACTGGTAATTTACCTACCTCTCTAAACTGATCAAAATCATCTCATCTTTTATTCTCTTTTTTTTTTTTTTTTTAAAAGCACTGAAGGGAAGAGAGAGGGAAGACATACTTTGAAAAATTGCATTGTCTTGTATGGCCTGAAGCATAAGTCTAGTCCACTGATTTCCAACCCCAAAGTAAGCGATTAAGTCCGGTTAAAATCCTGATAAAGGTTGAGACAACGTTAGATCAATCAGATATCTATTGAATAAGGGCTTTCAGGATTGTTGATAAGGCTCATAGTCTTTCTAAGCTTCAGTTCTGAGATCAAGCATAAACAAATAATCATTAGAGTGTTAGCCAAATAAGAGAAATCATTAATCAAGATCATAATTCCCAAAGAAAAAAAGAAAAATTTTGAAAAATTTGACTCAAACTTTATGGTTTTGACTGACACAACTGAAACTCAAAAAAAATAAAACATAGTTAGTAACTAACCTCCCCCAGACTTAAACAACACTGTCCCCAGTGTTATGAAGTAAGAGGAAAGCAAAAATAAAAATAAAATAAACAAAAATCAAAATCAAAAGAAAAAGAAAAACCTACCAGTGGGTTGCCTCCCACTAAGCGCTTGGTTTCAGTCATTAGCTTGACTGTATTGGAGCTCAGGCATCTAGAGGATCAGAAGATGGCATTGAAGTCCTCTTCATCCAAGGTGGTGTATAAGCTTTAGGTGCATGAGGTCTGCCAAGGATAGTAGGAACAGGACCGGGGCGGGATTTAGGGATGGTTGTGCTTCTCTTATGTCCTGCAAAATCATCAACAGAAGAAACAAGCGCTCTACGATAATCTCGTGGCTTGGTTAACTGCAAAACAGTTTTTATCTCTTTGAAATTCTTATTGATGATAGGAGGAAGTTTAGGAGAAGGAGAGGTGTACCTTTGCCTTACCTGAGGGCTCTGGAGTGTGGATTGATGACTCTTCTATTTGGGAACAGGTTTCTGTCTTGGAACATCAGTCTTGGAGCTGTTCTGTCTCGGTCGTGGAGGGGTGTCGATCGATACCTTGTTGTTGGTGTCGATCGACACTGAGCCTGATGCTCGTGTTGCAGAAACTTTTTTAACAGAAAAAGTCTGTCCATCAATAGTAGGAGCCCTCCTCAGCTTATCCATCTCAAAATGCATACTCAATCCATCCACATTCAGTGTTATGTGTCCCTTCTGCACATCTATGATGGCACCAGCTATAGCCAAGAAAGATCTTCCTAAGATGAGAGGATCTCTAGGTTCTTGATCATACTTCCGCACCACAAAGTCAGTGGGAATCATGAAGTTGCCAACCTTAACTGGAATATCCTCTAAAACACCTTCAGGAATTCTTCGGGAGCGATCAGCCAAGATAAGAGAAATCTGAGTTGGCTTGAATTCTGTCATCCCAAGTCTCACAGCAACAGAATGTGGCATCAAGTTGATGCTAGAGCCAAGGTCACAAAGTGAGTGAGAAAACCTTCCTGGAGAGATTGAGCAATCAAGCACAAAGCTTCCAGGATCTGGTAGCTTCTTAGCAGTCCTACATTGAATGATTGCATTCACTTCCTTAGAGACAACCACTTCCTGCTTCTTCTCTTTCTTCCTCTGTGGAGGCTGGTTTAAAAGAATTGCACTGACATCCTTAGTAAGCAGTGCTCCTTCCTCAGGGCTCAAACCATTGGATACCATTCTCTTCACATACCGCTTAAGAGGTGGTGAAAGCTTTACTGCATCAACTAAAGGCATCTCAATCATCACCTTGTCCATCATTGCTTTGCATCTAGCTTCCTCCATCTCTTGCTTAGCCTTTCTTGGCTTGGGAAAAGGAACCTTAGGCTTGTAGACCCTTTCAGCAGCTGGAACCCGAGATTTTGCAGTTTCTGGGTTCGTCTGAGAGGAGTGTCGACCGACACCAAGGTGGTGTCGATCGACACCATCATCTGAAACCGAGAGATTTGTTTTTTTTTTCTCCGTTTTCTGCAGAAACAAATTCACCATCACCTTCATCTCTCACTGATATGGCATTGCAAGCATGCTTGGGGTTTGACTCAGTTCTTCCAGGAAGAGAACCCTCTTGTCTTTTCACAGACCCAGCAGTCTAAATAACCTGATTCTCTAACTTCTTGACATGAATGTTCAATGCTTCTATCTTCCCATTCAGCTCAGAGTAGACATTGTCAATCTTTCCATTGAATGTCACTGTCAAATGCTCATGTCCTTGCAAAAGCTGCTCAAGCATAGCCTCCATTCTACTCTCAGAAGAAGTCTTAGGAGGTGGAGACTGATAAGATGAATTCCCATAGGTTCTTGTATAGCCATTGTTTTGTTGCTGCTTCTGGTCAACATTGTAAGGTCTGTTGCCTTGCTGATTACCAAATCTCTGTCCCTGATATCCAGCTCCATACACATAGTTGACATTCTCCTCTGTATTCTCTGGCTCTGGCTCAAATGTCTCAACTTCAGCAGCAAATTGGACTGACTTCTTACCCACAAGGAGATTATGCACTGAATCTAGCTTAGCATTAACAGAAGCTAACTCGTTTGAATCAAACTCTCCATGCAGTCTCTTCCTTTCAGCATCTGCTCCCTTAGTGCTATTGCTAGAAGCCAAATTCTCAATCAAAACTTCAGCATCTTCTGGAAATCTTGTCTTGAAGCTCCCATGACTTGCAGCATCCAAAGCTAACTGATACTTCCAGTCACACCCTCTGAAAAAGATACTCAGCAATTGTACCCTTGAAAAACCATGGTGTGGACAATCCCTCTGATAAGCTTTGAATCTCACCCAAGCTGCCTTGAAAGCTTCATCTGGTCTTTGCTTGAAAGTGGATAGCTTGACTCTCAACTCATCTGACATTGCATCATCATAGAAATGGTTGAGGAAAGCCACTTTGACTTGTTGCCAAGATGTCAAAGATCCAGCTGGCAACTGCTTCAACCACTGAGATGCCTCTCCTGCAAGTGAGTATGGGAAGAGCTTGCAGAATATGAAGTCGTCAGTCACTCCATTAGCCTTGATACTGGTCACAAGATCCTCAAAATGCTCAATATGGTCCAGAGGCTTCTCATTGGGCAAAGCAGAGAAAGGTCTCTGCCCAACTAGTTGAAAGTAAGCAGGCTTCAGCTCAAAGTCATTCCTCTGGAATGGTGGAGGAACAATAGCAGACCGGTTCTCATACACAAGATCAGCCCGGTTGTAGTCAGCAATGGTCCTGATCAGATCGCGGTTTTGGTCCTGTCTTCGAACTGGGTTATGTACGAGGTTGGCAGCTCCACGCACGTCTGCAGGTGGGTTTCGATCGATGCCACCTGGTTGGTGTCGATCGACACCGAGGTTTGGATCATCAACGACACCAGCTTGTTGGTTCACGACAGCCTGCTCGTTGACAACAGGTTCAGCAATCACATTTCCTTCCCCATCAAGCTTTTGGCCCTGCTCATTGCGCAAGTGGCCCTCTTGATCCCTCAAAACACTAGCCTCATCACGCATCAGAATGATCGTATTAACCATCTTCAGAGATTTAGCTGCTTTTCTGTTCTCACGCTCAAGTTTCCCCAACTCTTGGTTTGAAAAATTCAGAATTGGACCAGTCTTGTTGCTCCTTGTGTTAGGCTTATTAGACATTCACCTGAAACACACAAGAGAGAAGAAAACAAAAGCGTGTTAGTTTGAAAATAAAAAGAAAAATTTAGACAAAATCTAAAACTCAAATCTAATGGTAGATCAAAGAGTCCCCGGCAACGGCGCCAAAATTTGATATGCTCAAATTAATCCCTAGAGCTACTCTCTCAAATTAAGAGATCACTACAGTACTCAGGGGTCGAATTCCACAAGGACTCAAGACTACACAATAAATTATAGAGTTTTTCAATTATGCTAAACAGATTAAATTGAATTAAAATAAAAGCAATGCAAAATATTAAATAAAACTTGTTGTAAATTCAGAAGATCAAAAAGCTAGGCCTAGGGAATTTTTCAGGAAATTATGAAATGTTAAATCAATCAATAAATTAGGTTTCAAACAATTAAGAACAGATCTAGAACTCTAAACACTTTTGTAAATTAAATCAGTTCTCACTGCAAATAATATCTAAATTTAAAACCAGAAAATCCAAATCTCTTTGTAAAATTCTAGGTTAAAAATCAGCAATAAAATCAGGTTTAGATTGTTCACAAAATTATTAGATCAAATCTCTTTGCAAGAAATAATTTTGCTCATCAAAAGGTTTTATCAGGAAAATTAATTATATTCTCATATCAATTTATTTTCCTAGGGTATTAATTCTAGATGGTCAATCAAGGATTAATATGAAGAACAACCTAAGATGAAGATCTAGATAGAAAAAGAATCCTAAATAAACAGATCTAATAATTCATAAAATCCCTGTGAAAAACCATAAACCTAACAAGCAAACTACTCAGACATGATCAATGAAGAACAAAACATCTTTCTGAATAACATGCAAATAGAGATTAAAAGAGTAAGAAGGAGTTCAAGAATTCTTCTCTACAAAGCAGATCTCTCTCTCCAAAGCTCTCCAAATCTCACAGGGTTGCAGGAAAAATAAAACTTGATAGAATACAACTTAAAGGTTTGGAAAACCTAAAAACACTATTTATATGTCCTAAAACACGTCAGGGACTTATGTTGCAAATATGGAAAACTTCGGGCAACTTTGTAAAACTTCCAAATTGGGCTCTCTCGTCGGTTTGGACTGGGTGTCGATCGATGCTAAGGCAGTGTCGATCGATGCCCATGCTTTGATCCGAGATTTATGCTCCAAAACGATCCAAATTGCTCCATTTCGCTCCTTTCATGCCAAAATCCTAAAAAACCTGTAAAGACTCAAAAACATCCTAGAAAACAAATCAAAAGACTCTAAAAGACTCCTTATATCATGGTTAAAAACCACAAAAATCATGATATATCAGGAGCCTTGAATTTTGGTTATTTTCTTGTCTGCTCTTAGGTTTACAAATACAGAAACCTCAATAATGATGACCAGAAACAAGATCTTAAAGATGTTACAACCTAATTAAGGAAGACACAAAATGTTCTACAAACTCATTGTTTTTTGCTTCCATTTCCCACTTTATATAGTTTCAGATATAAGTATTTGCTCCTTTATATATATATATATATATATATATATATATATATATATATATAAACCACTGCAAAAAGTGAATAACTTATATTATTACATGTTTTGCGTTTCTGTTTATCAATGTTTATTGTGAGTTAAACCTTATCTACTATGGAAAAGTAGGGTCCAAAACAAGATTCCTTAATTTTCTACTTTAGAACCACCTAGTCAGCGACTACGAACGAGTGTACGTAAGAGCGCGTTCACACATTCTCCATTGTCATAATAAAACCTTCATTACCTTTCTAGAATTACGAAATTAATTACGTAATTTATCGTCGATTTACCAAATTAACCCTAGGTAACTTGCTCCGCAAGTGAAAGAATTGGTCTCGAGAGGAACTGGTCTGTGTGTCACTTGTGGGCCTATTTAATTAAATCCTCGCTCTCATGTTAAATCATATCCAAATTGGCTTCTCTGCTTCACTCTTTTAATTTATTTTCTACTACATTTTTTTTTTCCTTACACAAGTCTTAGATACTATTACGAATTACGACCATGGAGTTTCCATCTCCGTACCGTTCAGAAAAGGAGGAACGAACCGTTCCTCCGAAGAGAGGTCGAATCAAGACCATGATCGTTCGTGATCTAGTTAGATCAGCAGCAACCTCGGTCACGCCTCCTCCGAGGAGGGGTCGAATCAAGATCATGATTGCTCGCGATCTAGTCGGATCATCGACACAGAACAACTACGGTGGAGACGGCTCTAGAGAAGGCTAGTTACTTAAGCAACCACTTCGATTGCAAAGCTGGCCTCTTTATGGCCCTTCCCTTGAGAAGTTTGATCTGACCTTCAAAATTCATATCCTGTGTAAAAATGTAATATAATTGCTGGCTTTTGTTTCCTTTGTTTGAAGATGTGATATTTTGGGGTAAATTAAAGGCAATTTACTCTGTCATATATAAAAAGTTTGGTGGTGATACTTTTGTATCTTTGAAGAAAATACAAATGTAAAATATAGTATTGGATCTTATTATGATTTTCATTTTGGATGTGTTCGTATGAAACGCTTAAATATATATATATATATATTTTTTTTTAAGTAGTGGGAAAAAAATCTGGATATTAATTAAGGGGTGAAATTGAAAATACTTAAAATTTGAGGTAAAATGTTTTAACAAACATATGATTTAATCTTTTTGAAATAGATGATTTATAAAATCTTCCAAATTTTCTTAGAGCATGTGCACTGGTGAGAAATCCATTAAATTTCTTATCAGATAATATTAATTTTTATCACTTAAACCCTTTTTAAGTGAAAAAAACAATAATTTCAGAATGTTAGATAACTCGCTGCCGCGAATTTGTTTATCTCCACATATCCATTTCAGTTTAAAGTTAAAATTATTTGTAGGCTATTCTTGTAGATACAGTTGTAATGATATAAAAAAATGTAGCAAGTTTCTTCTCAGATGATCATAGGTCTCGTTAGTGACGTATTCCAAAAATTATAAACATGTTTTAATTCTGAAGATGGTGATTTTGTGAAGATAAGTACAACATTTTCATATGGTTGTATCTTTCACACCTTTAACCAACTGTTGAAACAAAGCCAACATTTTGGGTCAGTGGTCCCATACTACACCACTCAAGTTGAATGTGTTCACATTACAATAGTTGATAAGGAAATTACAAATCTACAAAATAATACCACTAAATTAAATTTGTATAAATTAGACTAACATTTTATTACTTGCAACTTATATAATATTTCTGTAATTATAACATATACGTCGCTCGTAAGATGATTCTGGTTTTGATAAATGAATTTGTTTGGTTACATTTATTTATAAACCAAAAAAGCGGAATTATTCAAACCAAAACGGCATTATAAAAGTTAAGTAATGTACTCTTAATTAATACCACTTATATTCTTCTGCAAGTTACTTTTTTAAAAATTATATCTCACATCAATTTGTTTACTTGTTAGTTGTTACTAATCTAGTAACTAAATTATTTTGGCCCCGATTGGTAACGGTTGTTACTTATGGCTGTAAATACTTTAACTTTAAAATTTTAGTTATAGAGAATTTGGCTGTAGATGCTTTGACCGTATAAACTTTAACTGTTAAAATTTGATTGGTAACAAATATTTTAAAACTGAAATTGTTACTTTTATTATTAAAATATATTAAAATGATGATAATGAAAATAAAAATAATAATTATTAAAATGGACCTGAAAAGAAGGAGAAAAAAATAAGAATAATTAATGTGTAAAAATAATTAATGTAAAATTTTTATATAAACTTTTAGAGAGCTTTTAAGTATAATGGGGGAGAAAAAAAATAAAGTTTTATATTTTTTAATTTTAAAGTGTAGTTTTGACGCTTTAAAAATTTTGAGAAAACAAGGAAGGAAAAAAAATAAGTGACTTACAAAACTTTTAAAAAATTAAAGTAAAAAAAAGAATGATTTGCAAATAAATGGCTGTCAAAACTTTAATTTCTGTTTAAAGTATTAAAAGTTTTGTACCAATCAGGGCCACATCACACAAACTCTGTTTATTGTTGTTGTGTATCTTACGAGTTAATTACGAGAATATAAATATCAAACTTCTCCCACACGTACTCTTATAATAACCAGAAAATTTCCCTGACCATAAAAAATGTTGCTTGGCCACCAAGGGAAAACCAAACAATAACTTTGCTATTCTGTCTCTCTATAAATAACACTTTCTCACTTTCAGCCATTCACTCATTCTTATTATCTTATCACTTCACTCCCTCTAGTCTCTCTTTTCACAATTCTTACTTTTGACATTTATTTAAGTCATGGAATTATTGTCTCCCAACAACAACTCTAGGAGAACCATACAATGGCTTCCTCCGAGAAAAGGACAGGTCAAGACTATGATCGTGCGCAAATTCCTCAAATCGACGGCTTCGATCCTTTCACTGTGGAAGAGGCAAGATTGTATATAATTATGTATGTAGCTTTTTTGTTTGGGTTTGTTGGATATGACTTGAATTGGATTGGGCTCATGAATTTAGGCCCAAATCAGATTAGGGTTAACTAGGCTTTTATCTTCCTATATATACTCTTGTTAACCTAACCTCCATGTATCCTGAAATCTCTGTATTTTCTCCAGTAAAAAAATATGTCTCTTTGCCTGTGGACGTAGCCAACAGAAAGAGTTGGTGAACCACGTTAAATTTGTGTCTTGTTCTTTACATTTCTATTATCTTGCTCACATTTGTATAACAAACTGGTATTAGAGCACAAGGTTTTATTTCTTTCTGCGTTCTTTGTGCGAATTTCGTGCAGTTTCAGATCCGTGCAAATCTCGGACCGTTTCTGATCCGTACGAAATTTGTGTCAGTGCACAAGTTTCGTTTTCTGCATTCGTGCGTTTTTCGGGTTGGATAAGTTTCGTGCAAATCTAGAGCCGAAGCTGATTCTGTGAAAAATCCGTGCAGAAGGGTCGTGCAAAATCCGTGCAGAAGAAAGTTCGTGCAAATTCAGGTACTGGAAATTCTGTGTGTTTAATCTGGTGAGAAGATGTCTGCTGTGAATGTAAAGATTGACAAGTTTTCTGGGAGAAATAGTTTCAGTCTCTGGCAGATAAAGATGAAAGTCCTGTTAAAGCAACAAGGCCTGTGGGCACCCTTGTAGAAAGACAAGAAAGGCGATGTTGCTGAGATAGCCGAAATCGAAGAGAAGGCACACTCCACGATTCTGTTGTGTCTTGAAGATGAGATCATCATTGAGGTTTCAGGTGAAACCACTGCTGCCAATCTGTGGGATAAGTTAGAGATTTTGTATATGACAAAATCTTTACATAAGAAATTGTTTCTGAAACGTCGTCTGTTTGCATTGAGGATGCAAGAAGATACACCACTCAAAGATCATTTGGATCAGTTGAACTCAGTATTACTTGACCTACGTAATATGACGTTAAGGTGGAGGATGAAGATGTTGTTTTGCTTTTGTTGGTATCTTTACCACTATCATACGAGAACTTTGTGGAATCGTTTATAGTGAACAAATATACAATTACTTTGGAACAAGTCAGATCAGCTCTTCACAGCAGGATGTTGCGTCATCAGGCGGCTGATACAGTTACAGATGATCAAGCCTCTGAGTTATTAGCCAGTGGCAGCAGTGGGCTGGGATACAGTAAGAACATAAGAAACAGGAAGCTGTTTTCAAAGGGTCCTAAGCCAGATGATATTTGTAACTACTGTAAGGAGAAAGGGCATTGGAAAACAGACTGCCCTAAAAAGAAGCGTTTTGGGTCTGCGGCTGTAGCAGAAAATGATACGAAGTCCGAACAAGATTTGGCTCTAGTTGCTGATGGAAACACTCATCACTCTGATGTGTGGGTTCTAGATACTGGAGCATCCTATCATATGTGTCCAAGGAGAGAATGGTTCTCAACATACACTCAAGTAGAAAATGGCCGCATCAAGATGGCCAACAGCTCTTCAAGTCAGTTTGTTGGGATTGGTTCGATCAAGATCAGAGCACATGATGGTAGATTCTGCACATTGAACGATGTCAGACATGTTCCGTCGATGGAGAAGAATTTGATATCTGTGAGTTTGCTTGATAGCAAGGGTTATAAGTATTCTGGTGGAGACGGAGTTCTGAGAGTCTGTCAGGGTTCTAATGTGATTCTGAAGGGTAACCTACGTGGTACTTTGTATATCTTACAAGGATCCACAGTTGCAGGTTCAGCAAATGTTGCATCTCCAGAGATTCACAAGGAGGATATGACAAAGTTATGGCATATGAGGCTTGGTCATATGGGTGAAAGGGGAATGCAAATTTTGTCAAAGGAAGATCTTTTATGTGGTCATGAGGTGAAGAGCCTGGGGTTTTGTGAACACTGTGTTCTTGGGAAGCTTCATCGTAGTAAGTTCCCTAAAGCTGTTCATATAACTAAAGGTACTTTGGATTATATCCACTCAGATTGTTGGGGTCCTGCTCGAGTTGAGTCTTTGGGAGGTCACAGATACTTTGTGTCGATGATTGATGATTATTCAAGGAAGACATGGGTGATCATGTTAAAACATAAAGGTGAAGCTTTCAAGAACTTCAGGGAGTAGAAAACATTGGTTAAAAATCAGATAGGAAAGAAGATCAAGAGGCTGCGGACGGACAATGGTCTGGAGTTTTGTTCATCAGAGTTCAATCAGTTGTGTAAGGATCAGGGGGTTGCCCGACATCACACAGTCAGGAATACACCACAACAGAATGGTGTTGCTGAACGGATGAATCAGACATTGTTGGAGAGAGTAAGATGTATGCTTTCAAACGCTGGTTTGGAGAAGAGATTTTGGGCTGAAGCAGTAAGTACAGCTTGCTACTTGATCAACCATGGACCGCACACAGGCATCAAGTGCAAGACACCTACAGAGATCTGGTCTGGTAAAAATGGTGACTACTTTAATCTAAAGGTTTTTGGCTGCACAGTTTATTATCATGTTAATGAAGGGAAATTGGAGCCAAGAGCAAGGAAGGGAGTTTTTGTAGGCTACAGAGATGAAGTCAAGGGATATAGGATTTGGTCTCCATCAGAGAACAGAGTGATTTTGAGCAGGAATGTGGTCTTTGATGAAAGTTCTATGCTCAAATGTTCAACAGAGTCTACAGCTGCAGTAGAGAATGGTAGTCTTGATAAACAGGTGGAGCTGATAGAGGATTAGACCGATGATTTGCACCAACACGAAGAGAATCAACAGATACAACCAGAAATTGTTTTGCAAGAACCTGTAGAATCAGAAGATAAACCACATAGCATCGCTTTGAATCGAACAAGAAGAGTTGGAGTTAGACCACCTCAAAGATACCGTGTTGAGGACACAGCAGGGTGTTGTTTTGATGATATGGCGGGTTATGCTTTACAGGTTGCAGAAGAAGTGGATACTTACGAGCCATCCACTTATCAGGAAGCTGTTTCCGGAACTGGTGCAGAGAAATGGTTTGCTGCAATGGGTGATGAGATGGAATCTCACAGTAAAAATCAGACCTGGGATCTGGTCACATCACCACTTGGGAGAAAAATTGTTACTTGTAAGTGGATCTTCAAAATAAAGGAAGGGATATCACCGGTAGAAGGAGTCAAATATAAGGCTCGAGTTGTTGCTAGGGGTTTCAGTCAAAGAGAAGGGGTGGACTACAATGAGATTTTTTCACCTGTGGTCAGTCACACTTCCATCAGAGCTCTGCTGGCAGTTGTAGCACATCAGGATTTAGAACTTGAGCAACTTGATGTCAAGACGGCTTTTCTTCATGGAGAGCTAGAGGAAGAAATTTACATGACTCAACCAGACGGCTTTCAAGTCCCTGGTAAGGAGAATCATGTTTGTAAGTTGAACAAGTCTCTGTATGGACTCAAGCAGTCTCCCAGACAGTGGTATAAGAGGTTTGACAACTATATGAAGGAGTTGGATTACATGAGGAATCCATATGACTGTTGTGTCTACATCAGCAAGGTGGGAGATGAATCTTACATTTATCTGGTGCTGTATGTAGACGATATGCTGATAGCTGCCAAACAGATGAGTAATATACAGAAGTTGAAAGATCTACTAAGTGCTGAGTTTGAGATGAAGGATCTAGGCGCAGCAAAGAAGATTCTAGGAATGGAAATCCTTAGAGACAGAAATCAGAAGAAGTTTTTCTTGTCACAGAAAGGCTACATTCAGAAAGTGTTGAACAGGTTTGGTATGTCATCATCAAAGCCTGTTGATACTCCGAGTGCTGTTACTCTTCATTTTACCATGTTTGCTCATCAGTCTGAAGAGGAAAAGGAGTATATGTCTCGAGTTCCTTATGCCAGTGCTGTGGGAAGTTTGATGTATGCAATGGTCTGTACAAGGCCAGATCTTGCCCATGCAGTCAGTGTTGTGAGCAGGTTCATGGGAAAACCAGGAAAAGAGCATTGGCTGGCTGTGAAGAGGATTTTCAGGAGATGTAGACAGCAGAAGATCGATGATTGGTTATGTGTTTACCTTGGGTAATTATGTGATCAGCTGGAAAGCAACTCTGCAGCCAACTGTGACGTTATCAACTACTGAGGCAGAGTACATGGCCTTGACAGAAGCTGCTAAGGAAGGTATATGGCTAAAAGGATTGATTAGCGATCTGGGTCTGCATCATGATGAGGCTACAGTGTACTGTGACAGTTTGAGTGCGATCTGTTTAGCCAAAGATCAGGTCCATCATGAAAGGACCAAGCATATGGATGTGAGATATCATTTCCTGAGAAATGAAAAGCGGATTCAAGTGAAGAAAATAGGGACATCTGACAACCCTGCTGATATGTTCACTAAACCGGTTCCTCAGATCAAGTTTAAACATTGTTTAGACTTGTTAAATATCTCAAGCTGCTAATCGCCCAGGTGGGCGATCAGGCCTCTGATTGGGCATCAGGTCCTTGGAGGGACATCAGACCTCTGACAAGGCATCAGGTCCCTGGAGGGACATCAGGCCTCTGAACATGCATCAAACTCCTGATGGAGCATCTGGTCCTAGTGGGGCAATCTGGCTCGGCGAAGCATCTGACATCTGATATAACATTCTGGCTTGACGAAGCATCGAACATCTGATATAGTACTCTGGCTTGACGAAGCATTAGACATCTGATATAGTATTATGGCTTGACGAAGCATCAGACATCTGATGAAGCAAAGGAGAACTCTGATATGTTTGTCTGTTACATCTGGTGGAGAAGTCTGGTACATCTGGCACTGTGATCAGTGCATATGGTACATCTGTCTGTTTTGGAGGATTCAAGTCAAGGTGGAGATTTATTGGATATGACTTGAATTGGATTGGGCTCATGAATTTAGGCCCAAATCAGATTAGGGTTAACTGGGGTTTTATCTTCCTATATATACTCTTGTTAACCTAACTTCTATGTATCCTGAAATCTCTGTATTTTCTCCAGTAAAAAAATCTGTCTCTTTGCCCGTGGACGTAGCCAACATAAATAGTTGGTGAACCACGTTAAATTTATGTCTTATTCTTTACGTTTCTATTATCTTGCTCAGAGTTGTATAACTGGATTGTTTTTAATGTTACTTATGTACATATTTAATTTGTAAGGTGCATGTAATCTGAGATCATCATGTAGTATGTAAAAGTTTTGGTTGGCTTGTAAAATATTTGTTGTAGTAATAATAATACATATAGAGAGTTACGAATATTATCTAGACATATTGGCTTTAGTTATTGTAAAATAAATAAATTAAAATAAAAATTGTTTACATGTAATATAAGGATTAATTTTAAAACCCACGGTCTTAAGTCAACGACAACGACTGTAGTAGCGCGTTTACGAAAGTGACCAAATACATTCAGACGAGTCTCTCCTCCATTGCCACATCAATTAACCAATAATAAAACCTTTCGTTGCCATCTAGATCACACATGTAAACGAGTTAATTACCAAAATTAACCCTACGTAGCTTGCTCTGCAAGATATAAGAATTGGTCTTGCAAGAACTGGTCTATGACTCTCGGAGTCATGTGGGTCTATTTAATGAAGCTTCGCTCTGTCCTGTTTCATCGCATTGGAATTGGCTTCTTCTCTGCTTCACTCTTTTAATATCTTTTACACACACACTGACACACATAGTCATATTATGTATATATATATCTTAGATACTATTACGATTTACGACCATGGACTCCATCTTCGATCTCCTTGCAGCTCTAAAAGAGAAGATCAAACAGTTCCTCCGAAAAAGAGGCCAAATCAAAACTATGATCGCTCGTGATCTAATCGGATCAGCAACCTCCACCACACCGCTGTTTCTGAGGAGAGGCCAAATCAAGAACATGATTGTTCGCGATCTAGTCGGATCATGGATATACCGCTATTATTGGGGTGGATAATCAATCCGTTGTTTTTCTCACCGACTGTTCTGAACTAATGACGATGGCGTCTTCGCCTTCCGAGTGACCAACATTTACACCTTATTTAGAGGACATCCAGGTGGAGAAAGAGAAATTTACTTTATTTTCATTAGTTTATGTCCCGCGCTCTCAGAATGGTAAAGCAGATAACCTTGCGCGATGCGTTCGCACAGTTCCGCATTTAGTTACCTATGTTAACAATGTACCTTCGTATTACTAGTTTTCTCTGTTGTCAAAAAAAAAAAAAAAAAAAACTAAAGCCATATATTTATTAAGAAAGATTTACCTGTCTTGATTTTATTTTAACTAGGTGTTAGCCTACGCTACGTGTGGGTTATTACATAATCGCTATTCTGTTTTGAAAAAATTATATAAATTAACATACTATTATTATTTTGTTTTTTCGGTATGCATCAAAATTTAAAAACTATGTAGTATGAATTTAAATAAAATAAAAAATTAAATTTTCTTTTGATGATAATATATTTAGTGCAATTAAGTCATATTGTATCTTACATCTCATATGCCATATACTTTTTCAAAATCATTATGATATATGTTTTCATAAAATTTATTTTGATGCATATTTTTTTATTTATTTATGGTGATAACTTAAAGAGATTTAAAATGTTTTAATTAAGATAAAATAAAAATAATAAAAAGTAGGTTTGCATTGTCTCATACGTATATAACTAAGTGAGTCTAACAATAGATTATTAGGTTACTATCTTAAAGTCTTTAATTGTGTCAAGACTTTGATTTATATAAAATGATAATGTTTCATATAGGAAAAAAATAATTAAAATATATATCATATATTACATATATATCCTATTCAAATAAACTGAAACTTTTGTTAAGTTAATATATCATTGGTTAAATCAAGGAAAAAATAATGATATTGTAGAATTTATAAAATTATGTGAGATTCGAAATATTAGGCCATGAGGGTTATAGTGAGATACAAGTCTTTCTTTTAATAGATAATACAAACATGGATATATCAAAAGTAAGTATTTGAGAGTTACAAAAGTGCAATTAAGTACATACTAATATATTTTTTAACATGTTCTATTATATTAATATAAATTCATTGAGAACACTACTACGATATTATTATGGGAGTTACAAACAATTTTTTACTTTTCTAACTCTTAGAATTAAAACCTATTTAATTTAAAAGTGAGTGTTGGTGGATCCATAATTTGATTCAGAAGTAGGCCTGAGACCAAAAATCCGGATCTGTATCCGAGATCCGCTCTAAAATAGGATATCCGGTCTGGGCGAATCCGGATTTGGATAGTGAAAATAGAGATCCGGCCCGGATCCGGTCCATATAGCATACAAACCCCACACATTTTTTGTTTCGTTTTTTCGTATTTAAATGAAAATTAGTTAATAAAGAAAGACCAAAACCTTACTTTTATGTATACGAGTAGAATGTGTAAAATATATGATTTTGATGAAATCAAACAAATCTGATGTAAAATGAGGGGTGAAATTGAAAATAATAAGAATTTGAAGTCGAATGTAGTAATAAATATATAAGTATATGGCTTAAACTGTTATTATTAACCTTTTTAAAAGACTGGGTTATTCGCCGCCGACTTTTTGGATTCGGTAAGAAAAAATGAATCATCTCCGAACCTTAGCTAGAAACTCGCTGCGGCGGCGAGATTTTAATCTCCGATCACAGTCTCGTTCCTTCTCACCGGAATCGAATCTGTGAGTTCTCCTCTCTCCTCTCCCGCTGCTGCGTTTTTCCATCATTGCCTCTCTTCTCCTGATTCTGACCCCCAAAACAAAAACACAGCTCGTCTTTTGGCATTGCGTTCGATATCGATGGAGTTATTCTTCTCGGTTCCTCTCCCGTCGGTGGCTCTCCTGGCGCTCTCCGACGACTCTACGATGATTCCGGTATACACTCTTTCTTCACGTGATTGATTTATAAGAAGCTGCTATTGCTTAGTTCTATTTTGCAATTAAGCTTTTGGAACTGCGAAAGTCTGATAGAGTTGTATCTGCCTTTGATGAGTTTTGAGGGTTTCTGTGTGGTTTCTTTTGCAGGTGCTTTGAAGATACCTTTCTTATTCTTGACTAATGGTGTGAGCCTTTAACTATAAAAAAAAAAATAGATTTTTGAAGATACCCTTCGTACTTTGGACTGCCTCAAAATTTATCAGAGTGAATTAGCTAACATTACCATTGGTTATGGCAGGAGGTGGCTTGCCTGAATCTAAACGGGCCTCTGAGATGAGTCATTTATTAGGTGTTCATGTTTCTCCATTGCAGGTTGAAACCTTGTCACATCACTTCATTTCTACTTTCTTTCTGTAGGTGTTACAGTAATAAGCAAGCTAGTTTAAGTAAATTGTAACGCTTTTGATGTAAATTTCGTCGACATGTTCATGTTGCAGATGTTACAAGGACATTCACCTTTCCGGAAGCTAGTGAACAGGTAAGTTATATAGATTAAACCGTTTTGCAACATCTAGCCTTACAACATGAATAATCTATTTACATATGGTACAGGACTTTGCAAACCATATTATAAGAAATTAGTGATAAACCAATAGCCTTGGATTTTATCACTTTCTATGTTCCTTGGTTTTTTTTCAGAAAGTTGGTTAATGATTGCTTGGACCAGGTTTGGAAATGAGCTCGTTGTTGCAGCTGGAAAAGGGGAACCTGCTGCGGTGATGTCTAATTATGGTTTCAAGTAAGCTCCAGGGATCTTTCTTGAGTTTTCTGATTATTCGTTTGTTTGTGCTTTACTATTCACGTGATTGATTATATATGTGCATGTGTTTTCAGAAACGTCATTTCAATGGACGAATATGCCTCTTACTTTGACAACATTGATCCCTTGGCGCCATATAAGAAATCGATCATCGGGCATGATGGTCACAAGGAGCTAAGATCAAGAGTAAATGTTCTATCCCAAAGAGTTCAAGCAGCATTTATAGTTAGTGATCCAGTCGATTGGAGCCGAGACATCCAGGTTTCTCATTCCCCTTTACGGTTCAAATTAAATTATTTTTTTCTTCAGATTCCTGCTTCAGGCATCTAATGTTATATCATTCTCTTGGTTGAAAAAAATATCATAAGCACACATCGTAATAAATATGGCAAAAGTAGAGGTTTGTATTTTCATATGACTGGCTTCACGGTTATGTGGAAAAAAAGATTTGTAAAATGGTTCATGGCGGTACATTCTCATAGTTTTTGTTGGGGGCCTTGGGGCATGCATACGTTAGAAGTTTTGGTGCTCATAGTTATAAAATACTGATTGATGCTTTTGGTCAGGTTCTTTGTGACATTTTACGAACTGGAGGGCTTCCTGGGAAAGAAATAGGACCTCAACCTCATTTGTACTTTGCCAGTGACGATTTAGACTACCAGGTTCTGGTGAATCCGTTCTTACATGTCCATTCTTTTGAAATACTACTATATGGGATGCTAATAAATTGTGAAACAAAGGCAGACTGCGTTTCCTACTGAACGTCTTGGCATGGGAGCTTTTAGAATCGCATTAGAATCAATTTTCAACAGGTAATAATACCCAATCAAGCACACACCTTACATATTAAACTGAACATCTTTCAGGGAACACGAGACTAGTCTATAATAAATGTGATATTTTTCCTCATTTGTCCAATTCAGTTTTGCATGATTGAGATTGTATATATTATGCATACTTGCAGAATCCATGATAACCCTCTGGAGTACACATCTTTTGGCAAACCAAATCCATTTGTGTTCAAGAATGCTGAAGATGTTCTGAAAGAAATAGCTGCATCCCCTAATTCTTCAACTGAAGGAAGTCATCACTTCAGGACGCTATATATGATCGGGGACAACCCTAAAATCGACATCAGAGGCGCACGGCAGGTTTTGTGCTCTTTCTCTCAAGACTAGAGTTGGTCATCTCGCCATTAAACATTCCTCTACTCTTTTTACCTTAAACCATTAGTAATCTGGTAAACGTAACTCTGTGTGACAGGCCGGGAGTCCTTGGTTCTCAATCTTAACAAGAACAGGAGTTTTCAAAGGGAAAGATAACCATGCTGAGTTTCCTGCTGATCTGGTAAGCAACATCATCATCACTTAACCTTTAGAAGAAGGTTATTATTATTCCCGCGAGTTAATGTTCATGCGAAACTGTTTAACTTCTTCAGGTAGTTGACACCGTTGAGGAAGCAGTTGATTTCATTTTGACAAGAGAGTCCGCGAAGCAAAGCTTGCTCTGATGAGTTTGGGTCACTCTCCTGGCCACTCCCAAGTATTTATTGACGATTAAAGATTTTATTCAACTTTTAACATATTGTGGTCTTCACGATATTGAGTGATTACGTTGCTAAATCGAAAAGTCATTATTTTGGTATTAAGCTGGTAACTAAGGCCCTGATCATCGTATCTCTCTACTGATTTAACAATATTTGTGTTCAAATGATGAACCTTTTCTGACCATGTCTTGCATAAAATTTGGTTGAATCGTACATAGAACTGCATTTGTGATTACAAAACAACATTATTATCAAAGGAAAATATTCATTATTCATTTTATACCATTTAAATACTAACGTTAGTTCTAGTAGGCATCAACACAGAACCCAAAGAGGCTGATCGACTCCTCAAACCTTCTGAAAAGGCTCAACAAGAGATGGAATTGACCATCCTTGTCCAAGGAGGCCAAGGGAAGATGGGCCGTGGTGGTCGAGAAAGATTTTGAGTTGGCTGATTTCGTCCACCGATCATTAGGGCTGCTCAAATCTAATCGATTTTTCCACGTAATGAGCAAAATTCTTGCTAGAGAAGATAGATTGATCCCCAAAAAAAAAGAAAGAGAGAAGATAACGTAACGTTCATGTTGGTCCAAACAAAATAATCAAATACAACCTCCACAGACCACAGCCACAAGAGAGTTGGTTGTAAGTTGTAACGAAGAAACTTAAAACACGTTTGACCCAAAAATAACTAACTGGATCTCTATCTAATATTTTGTCTTCTCCTCTTCAATCAACAAAATATCATGTGACTGCGTGGTCAATCCAGTTTGTTGAAGACTATAGAACATGTGATAATGGTCTCAAGCGAAGTTTGTGGTGGCAAATTGCCGAAGAACTAGTATTTAAACAAGTCTTGTTTCATCATCATTTCATCAATACAAGATTATAATTGTTAGTGTTTTTTTACTTACATTCTGTAACCAAACAAGTCATCAATTGTAAGATGGAAGGAAAATTTGCAGCTATGCTCATGATGAGTCTGCTCATGGTGCAAATTCAAGTTGAAGCAAAGATCTGCTGCCCGTCCCAGAATGCTAGAACTGCCTATACTATCTGCGATTATACCCCAAAAATCCCCCAGTTCGCTTGTTTACTTTCCACTGGTTGCACAAAAGTTTCTGATAATGGTCGATGCCCTTCAGGCTCTATTTACAAGCGTCTCGAGAACTCAGGTAAATTAATTTTTTTTTTTTTCTCTAGTGTTTTGCTATTTATTCGTTGCATAGATGGATTCCAATTTTGATGCAAGTTGCATGGATTTTGATTTGTGACTCAAGGTGATGCTGTCAATGAATACTGCAAGCTAGGGTGTGCTTCCTCTGTGTGCAGTGCCATGAATGCTCTCACGAACTCTGGTAAATAAACTCCCCAAGATTATTGTTCTTTTTGTTGTTAGAAAAAATGATTAATTAATCATTTATTCTGATCTTGTTTTGGTGACTAGATGCTAGTGAAATTGTGGGTGGAGCCGTTGAAAAATGTACCAAGGCATGTTCTATTCTCTGCGCCAAGGGCTTTGTGAAGCCTGCACTTGAAACTGCCTAAACGAGAGGATATCCACAAAGCGAAGATACCACATCCATGTGTTCAAATTGTAGTTTTCCCTGTTTTCAATAATTGTCACTCTATATGACAAAAAAAAGCTAGACTTGTGTTAGCTAATACTATTTCTGGGTTAGTTTATGTTGACAATATTCAGTTTGTCAATGTGTTGTTGGTTGTTTATCCTTTCTACTTGTTCTTGTTTAAATAAAAATCTATTGTGTCCTTCTTCTCTTACAAGTTACAAGCTCCTCATTTATGACGACAGCAACATATGCATGACTTATCTACACTATTAAAGATGAACAAATATCAAATATTCTGAATAAGAAAAGCATATAATTGTTTTCATACACCAAATTAAACATAAAAATTATTTCAGTTCTAGTATGTATCACAGTTATCAATAGTTAAACCAATCCGTTTAAACTGATAACTGTTCAAATTGATGATATACGTATCTTAAGTTTTACTTGAATCCATCCAAAAAATTTTAAGAATTTTTGTTGCATTACCATAAAGTAACAAATACAACCTGTATTTATTTTTTATTTTTAAAGAATTGAAACAAAAAGAAAACATTCGAATAAAATAAACTAAAGAGAGATTAAAAATACAAAATCAAAGGGTTTATCTTGCAGAACAGCAGAAGTTCATAGTAACAATTCAACTTAAATCTTACATAAAATTTGGTAATAAATCCTCCAATCCAAATATAAACCGAATCCAGTATAAAATGTTAAAACAGATATCCCAGCTAAACAGAAACATACAGACATTCATGACACTTATCAGTTATCATACAAAACTGTAGTTCAACTTCTCCACAATTAATCCCTAAGTAACCAAAACCTGTACTCTCCGCCAATTATATATATATAACATGAAGTTACTATATTCATCTTTGAAAAAATGGTTGGTGATTGGTTTTTAACTTTGCTGACCAAAAACCCTACTAGTAAAACGATCTACCAGATTGAGGTTGGGGAAGGTTTTGAGGACGGAAATTCCCATAAGGTGGAGGTGATTGGGAAAGGTTTTGAGGACGAAAATTCTCATAACTATCTCTACCATATGGTGGCTGTGGCTGTGGCTGTGGCGGACTAGTTCTTAAACTATAGTCATAACACTGCCCCACAGGCATTGGTTCTTCACCCCTATATCTATCATCATTCCTATGGCTAACCAAATAACCATTTGTTCCACCGTTCAAAGGGACTTGTCTAGAAGGACCATCATCTAAAGGCTTACTATGGATTCCAAACAGGGGTGTTTCATTAAACTCTTTCAACCCAGTACCGTATCCGATATACCTGTTTTGGTTTCCTCTGAGATCATCGTACCTCTCTTCCTCTCTCCTGTAACCTGTTTCTTCTGCAGCTCTGTAGCCGTTTCCCAAGCAAACTCTTTTGTTGTACTGTATTTCAGGAAGAGCGCTGAACTCATTTCTGTAGTTGTTATGAGGTTGCTGTGGGTAAACATTGAGTGACGACATAGGAGAGCGATGCTCCACAACTGATTGCTGGCCAAAAAACCTATCACTAAGATGTGTTCCAGTGATATTGTCATTGAGTGGAGGCACAGAAGGACGTGGCTCCACAACTTCCTGCTGGCCAAAAAACCTATCTCTAAGATATGTTCCACAGATATGGCCATTGAGTGAAGGCACAAGAGGACGAGGCTCCACAACTGCTTGTTGTCCAAAAAAACTATCTCTAAGATATGTTCCAGCGATATTTCCACTGAGTGGCGGCACAGAAGGACGACGCTCCACAACTGCTTGTTGGCCAAAATACCTATCTCCGAGATGTGTACCAGTGATATTGCTACTGAGTGAAGGCACAGGAGGACGAGGCTGCACAGCAGCTTGCTGGCCAAATGCCCTGCGTTTAAGTTGTCTTCCAGAGATATTGCCATTGAGTGGCGGCATAGAAGGACGAGGCTGCTGAACAGCTCGCTGGCCAAACTTCCTGCGTCTAAGATGTCTTCCAGCGCCATAAAGTGGCAGCACAGGGGGAGGAGGATCCAGAACAGCTTCTTGGCTTAACAATGGCGGCACAGGAAGAGGCTCCACAACATCTTGTTGGCCAAACACCCTGTGTATTTCAGCAGTGTTTCCATTGAGTGGCGCCACAAGAGGAGGATGCACAACAGGGATTTGGCCAAATAACTTGTGTATGAGATCTGTTCCAGTGACCTTGTTCTTGAGGAATTCAAAGATGTCTTCAACGGTTCTGTCTATGGAGCTGTATATCTTTTTGGCTCCTGCGCCATTAACCCGCCTTGCAACATTTTGAGACACATTTGCAAAATCCTCAACCTGTTAAGACACACGGAAAAATACTAAAGACATCAGACAAAAAGTAAGAATGCAAATATAGTATATTATTACAGAATAGAATTTTCTTTGAGATTACACTAATGGACCCAACGCCAAATTTTCCCCACTTTTTGGATATCCAAAGACCATTCAGCACACTGACGCAGAGCCCTTGCCTCCAAAGGAATTCTACAGACTGCAACTGCAAAACATAAATGCATTTGTTATAACAAAAGCATGCGCTGCAGCTTGTTCTTTAGTTGGTGTTTGGGTTTAAAAGGTAACAAATATTACACCTTAATAAAGAATGTTGCGAACAGTCTACCCAGAGATTCCTGATTATGGTGTCCCCAGTTTAAGAACTTTTGCGTCCTTATCTCCACATTAGGAGGATCCATTCCATCTGGAAAAGAAAAGGGTCACTTAATGTCATAACGGGAAACCATATAAGCAAAAACAAGAAGAGAAGATAATAATATAGGAATATGAGATCTGACAATCATTAGGTGTTCTGTTGGTATCACAAGCTTAATAAAGCATAAAGAGAATTTATAGACTTAAAGAAAGACTAAATAGACCGCCTCAAAAAGAAGAAAACCAACATAGTTCTCTTTTACGAAGTTTAATGTTACCTTTAAATAGCATAGAGAATGGAGGTAAAATGGGAGGATGTTGAGTCTGCGCATATGACAAAGGAGAAGCAAATTAGACTCGGAAGTATTTAGTCATTGAAATTTCAAAGCCTGAATAATATCTGACTGGATACTGGATAGTCACATGCAACTTTATATGACACAAGAAACAACCTGACACTTTTATCCAACTTGCTTTTAAAGAGTGAAAGAAACACATTAGACAGCAAGACGAACTACCTACTTGGGAATCCTGAAAGTCAATGTAACTGGAATAAAAAGAGTACATAGTCTAGTGGACATCCAACAGGAGTAACTGAGTTGATACCTGTAAATGAAGAGCGACTAGCATTGTTATAGATACAGAGTTCAGGGTTCGGTGCAGTGCACTGTTAACTCCATGTGCTTTGGCCCAATGCTTAACCTGACATATGACAATAGTCACATTAGTAATACACATATCTATAGCTGAGGTAACAAAAAAAAAAAAGCCAATCTCTATGCTCGTTTTGAACTTTGAAGACTATGGGCAGCCAAACAGTCCCTAGCATTTTTAAATTTCATGCGGTTACTTCACTTAGATAGTAAAGTGAAAAATTATCCTGAAAAATTCATCAGTAATGGGTTAACTTTGTGAAATTAAAAAACATTAAAAACTACAGCAACAAACCATAGGCAGCTCACAAGAAATCTAAAACCCTAACAACTTCTAGTCATTGAAGAAACTTTTATATTTTTAACTTGCAAACAAGAACTAAATTCTGTTGAAAAGCAAGCGAGTCAATAGTACTATAAGGATAACAAAAGCCATTAGAATAGAACTTAAAAATCTTACCAGCATACAAAGTTTTTGAAACCTGCCATCAATTTGAGATATGATGCGAATGATCTGTGAATTCAAAATGCCGTCTTTATTTTCGACTGACAAATCACATTCAACAGCAGCCCCATGATCAAAGAATTTGACAATTGGCACCCTAGCAGTGACGATAGATTCAACATTCCTAACATGCCCTTCTCCTACAAAAGAAGTTTAGGTTATATAAAAAAAACAATAATGGGAGTTGGCATATATACCTTAACAGCCTCTAGTAAGTAATAACCATAATTTCATTTCTCATAATGGAATCAGCAACAAGAATGGAACAACAAATATCTTACCCTCCAAAGAGCGGAGCTTTTTAGCAAATCTTTTAAGTATCTGGATCTTCTTTTCACGAGTAAGTTCATATGTTCGGTTAACAAAGTTAATAGACACATCCAAATCACTCTGAGAGGTATACATATCCATCACAAAAGACCCATACGCCTCAAGAATCGGGCTCTTCCCTTCTGAATCACCTAACGAACAAAATAAATAAATAAAACCTCCGCTAACATTCGTTATTAGCCAAGCTAAATAATATAGAGAATCATATATTACCATAGATATCAACAGCCATAGCATTAAGGCTTCTCACCAATTCCTTCCTAATATCGTAATCAGCAGAAACGGGTCGAAAAGAGCAGTAGACATCATTTAATAACTTATCAAGGTCAACTAAGTTATAACTTTCAATCTTATACTTAGTTAACGCTGTGGCCAAAGTGTTCTTCACTTTCCTTCGTATCGCTGACATCCATAAACAAGAATGATTGGAAAACTCTGAAATAAACACAAACAATCTAAGAAACTTTTCATCAAAGATTAAAAAAGTATTAACCTTTACTCGAAACATTTGTTTCGACCGCCACATTTCCTCGAGAGGCCATGATACCTCTCTTCTACTCCTTATTGTAGAGAAGCAGAGATACTAAAACCTGCAAACCATTCACATCAAAACTAACGAAATCAAAGAGATTAAAGACTGGAGTCAAATAAAGAATCCCCATAACCTAATTACTATTAAACTAAGATCTAAAGGTTAATTTTTTATAGCATTCGAGTCATTTTGATTTCAAAGACTCGATCTTTGTACTCAAAAGTAAGGTATGGGTTTCGTAATCTGAGGGAAAGCAATAAAATTTTGGGAATTTAAGGATACGCACCGAGGAATGATTTTGGCAGAGGAAAAGGCGACGAACTAGCCGGAGATGATACGGTGTCACGGTCCCGTTGCGGGAACCGTGGCAAGAGACACGTCTGAGAAGCCCACAATTTTGTATGGAGGAGAGAGAGGGAGAGACAAAAAGGTGGCTGTCTTGTTAATCTTTTTTTTTTTTTTTTTTAATTGTACTTATGTCTAGGTTATTTAGGTATTTATACTAGATAATTACTAGGAGCGCATTTTTAAGATTATAAAAAAAAAAAAACACTTTATGCAAATTAAGATTTTATAATTTTTATTTTATATGATCTGATGAATATATGTATATATATATATATGTATCAATAATTTTTAAAAAGGTACATTTTACACAAGAAGAAAAAAATACTGTTTTTAATGTAAATACTTGATGGTAAATAAATGTGTTAGATAATATAATTAGTTAATCATGTTTTACTATGTGTATGTTAATGCTATTAGAATGTGATTTATATTAATAATTAATTTGACCACAAAAAAAAACTATAGAAATGATTTTCTAATCCAATTAATAGGTTGACCACATAACAATTTATCAATACATGCATATTCTTCAATGGCAAGCTAGGAAAGTAATATTTTATCTTTGACTTTCATAATCTTTTTGTAGAAATATATATATAGTTGTAACTTTTTCTTTGACCACCTATGATAAAGTATGCATTTGAATTTGAAACTATTTTGAGGCAGTTTTTGGTAAAATCGAAATCTGGCAAGGAAATGTCCGGAAAAAAAATCTTTAAAAAGATCTAGAGAACAAATTACCAAGTTAATCAGAGAATAGAAGCATATATTAAAGTACATTTTTTGACCCCCGATCGGATACAGCAACCTCTTTCCTGCAAACACACAGCAAATCACTTTTGTTGATTCCATTCATCATTTTCTCAAAACATCAAACGTAACAATGGTTTCAGGAGGTGCTCTCGACATGGTCTCGACTCTTTCAGACATTCTTCTTGTCCTCATAATATCGAATCTGACGTTCAAGGAAGCTCTCAGGACCAGCGTTTTATCTACACGCTGGAAACATATTTGTCGCGAGACGAGAAACGTCTCATTTCAAGAGGCTGTGATCACTCAAACCTATCCGGCGTGGGTTGATGAAGATACGAAACGAGAGGAATTTGTACGTTACACTTTGAATTGGGTTTCCAATTTCACGGGTGGGATCGTTGATACGTTCGAACTCTCCTTTCATAGGCCGCTTGGTTATGAAGCGGAGATGAAGACTCTCATAGATTTCGCAGCCGCTAAGCATGTCAAGAATCTCGTTCTTGATTTCTCAGACCGGCTCTGGGTGAACAGAGATGAAGTAGCAGCATCATTTGAATCCACCATGATTCAAATGCCAGAGAGTTTCTATCGATTAACCGATCTTGTCAAGTTGAAGCTGCTTGCATGCCGCTTCGATGCATCAAAGCTGGCAGTAGCGGGTTCAGTTGAGTTCCTCTACTTCGGGTGGATGTCGCTTGCCATGATCACGTCTTTGTTACCAAAGGCACCTCTTCTGGAGTGCCTACAGATTAAGAACTGCTGGAACGTTTGTCTCGGAGCAATAACCGGAGTTAACAACCGGTTGATCAAGCTGGTGTTCAAGAACAGTGTCTTCGCAGTGCAGGCTACTTCACTTGACCTGCCAAGCATTCTGATCTTCAAGTATGCTGGCAATGTTCATTCCTTTACGTTGAGGAACGTAAACAGAGATATGGATGAAGTGTCGCTGGAGTTTGGGCGGCTGAGCCAATTCCAAGCTGGCTTAGGAACATATTTTTGTGACCTCCTCTGCAGTTTGGTTACTGCCAAGTCAGTAACCGTCTGTCCTTTCCTCATTCAAGTGATCCAGGATAATGTCAACCCGCTTCGCCTTAGAGCAGATATGCAAACGAGGAGATTGGTGCTGAAGACGACTCTCGAACCACGTGAGTTCGTCGGAATCAGGTTCATGATCAAAAGCTGTCCATATCTGGAGACGCTGACTTTTCAGCTTGTTGTTAGAACCGCTGTCCGAATGCCGAGAGTGCTGATCGATGCAAACTCATATTGGAGGAATGGAATTTTTCACCCGTGCTTGAAGAACACACTCAAAAATTTAGAAGTTTGGAACTTCTGTGGTGGATTTTATGAGATGCAGCTCCTCAAAAATCTGATTCGCGTTTCTCGCGTGCTGGAACGGGTGGACTTATATAAACCCATGGGACTTGGCGCTGATCACCTCAACCGTATCCAGGCAGCAGCCGACCTTGTGGGGACAAAGTTCACGCCCAGTTCGGCGAATTTGTCTATCAATATGCACTAAAGGAAGGTTGAGGAATTTCAAGACTGAATTATTCGGGTGTATGACCTGATGTATTGTTGTTTTTCATATTTCAGGACTGAATAATTCGGGTGTGTGACCTGATGTATTGTTGTTTTTTCTATATTTCTAGACTGAATAATTCGGGTGTGTGACCTGATGCATTGTTGTTTTCCATATTTCAAGACTGAATAGTTCGGGTGTGTGACCTGATGTATTGTTGTTTTTCATATTTCTAAGCTGAATAATTCGAGTGTGTGACCTGATGTATTGTTGTTTTTCGTTTATATCTCTCAAACAAAATGGGGTTTCAATGTTTATAATCTCACATTTACAAGTTTTCAATATAAGACTCGGAAAAAAACAAACTATGTTTTAAAATATTTTATAGATCAAAAGTCATTTTCTAAATAGTATCGCAGATAAATGTGTTAATTAAATGATACAATGATGCATCTTCGATTTGTACATGCAAAGATTCTCTTGAAGTTAGTATTCCTTGTTGGGCTTGGTATAATCCTTCTTTGCCGAGGTTTTCGTTTCGGTATGTTTTCTGTTATGGGTTTCTCCTTCTATCTTTGTAATAGTCTTGTATTTCCAGTTGTTAGCTTCCCTTACATGGAGCTTTAGACTCCGGGGATATCTTGTTCTTCCGCCGACTTTAAATTACGGGGATATTATGTTTTCTGCCGGCTTATGTTGTAATCCTAAATTGTAATAGTTTCAATAATAAAATTCAAGATGACAAAAAAAAAAATGATGCAATTCACAGTTGAGCAAATATAAAATTGTTGGCAAGAATCGTTCATTTATTAAAGTTAACATACACTTATAAATGCTCATCTATTCTCAGTTCACATCTTCAAGCAATTTCCAGATATTTTTATGTCGCTCTTACTTCTTTTTTTTTTTTTTTCTGGCCGGTCTAAAGATTTCTTAAAGATATGAGTTACTATTAAGGCTACTTTCAGGGTGATGCCAACATATATTACTGAATCTGAAGTCATCATTTTGGTGGTCGATCATTTAACTTATCTTTTAGTTAAAGTGTGTATAAAGGATCTGAGGCGAATAATAAGACGAGTCAACTCGAGGTCCGCTCTCTCACCTCTAAAAAACCTAAAAACCTCTCTGCCTTCTCTCTAACCTAAAACCGCCGCCGCCGCTTAGTTTAACCGGCTCCGGTGGCTTCCTTAGCACCGGAGTCGGTTTCTTTCTTTTGTTTTAGCTTTGTTTCTTCTATATCTCGGCTCATCCATCTTCTTTCTCCCAACGGCATCAGATTTAGTTTTCAGATCTAGATTTTAAAAAGCTTCAATCTTTTTATCCTTAGCTTTGTTGCTTTGTCGTTTGGTTCTTGTGTTTCAGTCAAGCACAGTTGCAGATATGGCCGTTTCTTCCTTGGCAGAGACAGTTTTCAACCGATTCCGCTCACTGTCTCAGATGAAAAAATCTCACCATCGTAGATCTAGATCCCTTTCTTTCCTCTTGAAGATTCTTTAGGGCTTGAAGGTGTCTCACTGCCTCCGTAGTTCCACGCCGGAGCAACAAAAAGAGGATCGCACGACACTTTAATCCAGGTCTAGTATTGTGGTAAAGGAGATTCTGGCATTTTAATCCGTTTGTGTGGTTTTCTTATCTCAGATCTGTTTTAATTTTAAGTTTATAAGAAGGTTTAAGTTTTTTGTTGTCTTTTTTTGGATCTCTAGATCTTGATCCGGGTTGTAATCTATTTGGATGTAATGTTTTAAGTTTGTCTGGGTTTTTTCCCCTTTGCCTCCGGGAGAGTTTTTGTGCTCGCCGGCTTCCTTCTCTGGAAGGATTGATATCCTTGCCAACTCATGTATTTCATCTTGTTGTAACCTACTTGTGCTCTATCAATGAAATTATTCAGACGAAAAAAAAAGGATCTGAGCCGAATTGGCATTAAAAAAACATGAATTTATAAAAGGTGACTTCAGACACAAGTTACATAAAGCTAGCTACAGATTCTCCAATCCAAATCCAACATAAGATGCAAGATAGGTAGATACATTCAGTCCCACTTAAACCAAAGTAACCAAATCCTGAATTTATTATAAATATATACATGTTTTAATATATACGGTTCGTCATTCGTGATTGATTTAAACTTATGCTAGGCAAAAACAATATTAGTAAAACGATCTACCAAAATAAGGATGGGGTACAGTTGGAGGGCCAAAGTTCCCATAACTCACTATACCAGTAGTTTCCCAATTTTTGGATATCCAAAGATTGACTATGCATTGCACTGACGCAGAACGCTTGCAGCCAAAGGTACTCTACAGATTGCAATTACAAGGTAGAAAACATATATTTCATTATATAACAAATAAGTATGTACGTACAGCTTGGTGTTTGTGTTTAAAGGCAAAAAAAGATTAGTACCTTAGTGAAAAAGGTTGCAAACATTCTTACCCACACAGTCCTGATTACGTTGTCCCCATTTTAAGAAGTTTGAGTCTGCGCAAGACAAAGGAGAAGCAGACTGGTTCAAACTTTAAGCAAAGACAACTTAATATAGTGCTGAGTTGATACCTGTAAGTGAAGAGCGACTAGCAACGTTATGGATACAGAATTCAGGGTTCGGTGTAGGGCACTGTTAACATCATGTGCCTTGGCCCAATGCTTAACCTGACATATGAGAATAGTTACATTAGTAAAGGCTTGAGTGGTTTAAATGCAGCGGTTGCCATTTGAACCTTGCAGGACCGGCCCGGCTAAAGTTACTGCCTAAAGCAATTTTTTTTTTTTTTTGCCCATTAACAAACACTAGGGAAAAATGTTACAAAATTGGCTATCCCTAGGTTTGAACTCTTGACACTGTAGGAGAGTTAAGGGGCATCCAACCGCTGCGTTTTCATAATTGATGCCCGTTGAATCGTTAATATAATTTGGCGCCTAAAGCCCTTGCTTTACCAGCTTTAGGTCAGGGCCGGCCCTGGAACCTTGATTCAGCGTTTTAAACAACTAGTTTATCGGTTAAAATGAGTGTCTTGATTTATGACTCGTTGATCAGCAGGTAAGACAGTCGCTAAACAAATAATTATTAGAAATGCAATTATATAATTATAAAATTTTATATGAAAAAAACATTAAAATCAAACATTATTAAAAAGGAACACCATAAATGATGTTTAAAAATTATCTTGAATATAAGGTTTGATAACATATTTTTTAATCTTTTGATATATTTATTCCTTTTTAAAAAAAATTCTTCCTTTTTTTGAACCACACGTAACCGCAAAATTTTACGAGAAAGAATTAATGAAATTCGATTTCAAACGGTACAAATTAATTTATATGATTGGTACCAAACGCTAGCAACCACAACAACCAGCAAATAAAGTGTTTGCGGGAGAAAGCAGGAGAATCAATTAACACTTTTGATTGGTTCTCTCGCTATCACCCGCAAATGTTGCGTTTGCAGTTGGTTGTGATTGGTAACGATGGAAACCAATTAAAGAAATCGCTTTCTACACATTTCTATAGCTGAGTTAACAAGAAAAAAAGGAAAAAAAAAAAGCAGAAAAAAAAAGAAAAAATCTTATAATAGCCAAATCACTCTGCCTAGAAAACGTATCCATCACGAAAGACCTATACGCCTCAAGGGCCGGGCTGCTTACTTTCGAATCACCTAATGAACACAAAACACACAAATTAAAACCTCTCTGGCTGACTTTTTTGTATTTCCCAATCTTAAAATGATAACGTGGATTTCATGTAAATCTTATATGTATTACCCATAAATATCTATAGCCATAGCATTGAGGTTTTTCACCAATTCCTTCCTAGTACCGTAATCAACAAAGACCGGTCGAAAAGAGCAGTAAACGTCATTTAACAATACCTTATCAAGGTCCAGAAAGATATAACTATCATCAATGTTGTATCTCTCTAATGCTATGAACTCAGAGTTCTTCACCTTCTTTTGAATCTCTGACATGGCATCCATAAACCAAGGAGAAGCGATTAAGACTCTCTCCTGAACACAATTTTACAAATTTCAGAAAAAAAAGAGAGAGTAATATTCATTCACAATACTTCGAGAGGCCATAACAGAGCTACTAACCCTGCAATAAAATAGAAGCATTAAAACTGTGAACAATTAGAGTCGATTAGGAATAACCAGTTATATTCCAATCATCGTTCGAATGCTTCAATAAATGTTTTTAGCATAGATTCAATAAATGTTTCAAGCCAAGGTTCAGAATTCAGAACCCAAGCAAAATGTGAAGCACAAGGAAATAATTACGGAGAGAATTTGCTCCGGAAACATAATGATCTGATCCGCACCATGCAAGTTTTTAAATTATTTTAACTGATAATAAATTATGGTAATTCTTTTAGTATATTAAATCTTTTAATTATATACCATAACTTCATTGAACCTAGAAGACTAATATGCAATGTAACTAACTAATTATCAATACAATAAAACTATAATGTGTTGTTCTCTGACAACTCAGTATTTTAGGCTCTTCTCAGTTTGACATTAAAAGATACTCAATCTCCCCTCAGGAGTCTCATTCATTAGACAGGCGTTAAATAGCCGAAGAGGTTACAAAGATCTCCCTATATATGTGGGATACATTGAACAATATATACAAGATATTATCTATCTAGTTGAATCGAATATCCTATATTCTATCACCCTCCCTCAGTTGTAGCATCTGGACCACGGATGGTTAAACTGGTTCGAAAGTCGTTGAATAAGCTAGTTGGCAGACCTTTTGTGAATATATCCGCATACTGTAGGGAGCAAGGGACATGGATGACTTTGACCTCACCGACTGCAATCTTTTCCCTGACAAAATGTATGTCGAGTTCTACATGTTTGGTTCGCTGATGCTGGACTGGATTGTTTGCTAAGTATACTGAGCCTATGTTGTCACAATATACGATGGATGCCTTTTGTAGCGGGAGATGGAGTTCACGCATGAGGTTGCGTAACCACGTTAGTTCAGCTATCGGATCACCTACAGTTGCTGAGAGCTTCGATTGCAGGTCTACTGGAGTTGTACATGGTTTACACTCAGACATCCCTGCACGTTTAATTATATCTTGTGCATAAGTAGGTTGACTCAGAAACAGACCCTGTTTGTTGTAGTCGACTTTAATCCCCAGAAAGTGGCGCAGTTTACCCAAATCAGACATTGGAAATTCTCCTTTTAGGTGTTCTATGATTCTCTGCATTAGGTCCACCGATGAAGCTGTCAACATTATGTCATCAACGTATAAGAGGATATAAGCCATCTGTGAACCGCGTTTATAAACAAACAGAGAGTTGTCAGCTCTGCTCATAACAAAACCCAGCTGAACCAGAAACTTTGTGAAGCGTTCATTCCATGCTCGGGGAGCTTGTTTCAGGCCATAAATTGCTTTATTGAGTTTGCAAGCATGGTTTGGGAACTCCTTGCTGACAAAACCTGGTGGCTGATGCATGTAGACTGTTTCCTTTAAATCACCTTGAAGGAAAGCGTTCTTTACATCTAGTTGATGCATTGGCCAATTCAAAGCAACACCAACATCTAGGACTGCGTGTATCATAGCTGGTTTGACAACTGGGCTAAAAGTCTCTGTAAAATCAACTCCTTCTTCCTGTGACTTGCCATTAGCAACGAGTCGGGCTTTATGACGAGTTAGGATGCCATCTTCATCATACTTGTGTCTAAAAAGCCACATTGACCGAACTATATTGACCCTAGGAGGTCGAGGAACCAAATTCCAACTGTTAGTCTGAATCATACCACCATACTCATCTGTCATAGCAGGATTCCTGTAAGGATCCAGTAAAGCTTGGTTGTGACCTTTAGGAAGAGGTGATTTAGTGGTTGTGAGAAGAGAGGTAACTTGTTTTTGTTTTGTTATTCCGGATTTAGACCTTGTTGTCATAGAATGGGTTGGAACGGGAGGTTCATTTATTGTGGTGATTGTAGGTGGAGGGAGAGGTTGAGTAGTTGTCGGATTAGGAAGGGGTGATTGAAGTATCTGCTTGAAAAACGAAAGTGGTTCATCAATAGCATCAAGAAAGGTGTAGGATGCATGTTGCTTGAACTGGTGATCAGCTGCCGGAAACTTATCTTCAACAAAAGTAACATGTCGAGAGATTATTATTTTGTTTGTTTTCAAGTCCAGGCAGCGATACCCTTTGTGTTGCAGAGGATAACCAAGAAAGAGGCACGGTGTTGTTCTTGGTGATAATTTGGAAAGGTTGGCATGGTTCACGTTTGGGAAGCATAAACAACCGAATACTCGAAGATGTTCATAGGTTGAAGGTTTGTTGAATAGGAGAGTGAATGGGATTTTGTTTTGAATTGCTTTGGATGGGATTATGTTCAAAATGTGGACGGCTACGTTCAAGGCTTCAACCCAATAAGAAGGTGGCAAACGAGCTTGGAAAAGGAGAGCTCTTATGGCATTATTTATGGTTCTGATCATTCTTTCAGATTTCCCATTTTGCTGAGAAGTATGGGGACAAGAAAATCGAACAGTAATTCCATTTTTGTCAAAATGATCGTGAAACTGATGGTTATTATATTCTCCACCATTGTCACACTGAAATGTTTGAATGAAGGCTTTGAACTGAGTTTTGATCATGTTTGTGAAGTGAATGAATTTTGAAAAAACATCACTCTTATGACGAAGGGGATAAACCCAGAGGTAATGAGTGCTTGCGTCCAAGAAAAGGACATAATACTTGATTCCACTAATGCTTGGAACAGGCGATGTCCAAACATCTGAGTGGATCAATTCAAATGGTTTGGAAACTGTTGACAAAGATTTTTGAAATGGCAATTTTATTTGTTTTCCCAACTGACATGATTCACAAGAATGAGAAATCTTGTTTTTATTACAATGACCAAAAGATTTAGAAAGAAAAGAGTCTTGTGTGTGAGCGAGACGTTTATGCCAAAGTGTGGGGGTTTGGGCCAAAAGAGCGGTGGAAGATGACTGGATTTTATTGAGAGTAGCTGGAAGAGTGTACAGATCCCCTTGGCTATCACAGCAGAGAAGGATTTTCCGAGTTTGAAGATCCTTCACAGAAAAGCCAAAAGGATCAAAATCTACCGTACACCAATTATCAGTGGTAAATTTACGAACATAAATCAAATTTTTGACAATATGAGGTGTAACAAGGACATCGGGGAGCAAAAGGGGACGGGAAAGTGTTTTTATGGAGGAAGATCCCACACAAGCTACTGGAATCTAAGAACCGTTACCCACTATGACAGATTGTTTGATATTATGATTCAGCTTATAGTCGAGGTTACCTGTGGTGTTTGATAGATGTGCCGTCGCTCCTGTGTCCATTATCCATGGATAAGCCCCTGGATCAGTCAGAGACTCTGTCATCGGAGTGGCAGGTTGGATTTCCATCAGGTGTGCCTGCTGGTGCGACGATGGCTGAGACTGCGGAAACGAAGGCCTGAATTGTGGTTGTTGCCACATGCCATAGGGGTTGGGCCACGCTGGAAATGGGCCTTGCCAAAACGGAGGAGAGGCCCAATTAGGGTAACGAGGTCGGGACTGAAAAGAATTGCGACCCCCTCCCCTTGAGCGACCGTTGTTGCGGCGGTATCCTCTGTTATTGTTGTTGTTCTGTTGTCGATTTCCTTGGTGGTGATCTTGTCGTGAGTCATTTGGTGTTGTCGTCGCCGTGAGAGCCGTTGTTGAGGATGAGTGATCGGAGTGTGTCAAAGATAGCCTTTGCGATCGCTTGAGTCGAGACTCTTCTAGCTCCAACATCGATTTGGCAACGTCAAAAGTTGGGAATGGATCTTTGTGTTTGATTACATTGATAATGTAGTCAAACTACTCATTAAGGCCATTTAGCAGGTACGTAACCAGAGTGCGTTCATTTACCGGTGCATCAACATTCTTTAGCAAGTCTGCAAGAGATTTTACCTTCTGACAATATTCTTGGATTGATCGGTCTCCAATTGATTGGTTACGAAGCTCATTGTCCAGTTGGATTGCTCTTGCTTCTTTGTTGTTGTGAAACTGATTCTCCACACGTATCCAGACATCACGTGAAGTGCCACCAGTTTCGAATGATGATCGAAACAGATCCGGAGCTAGATTTCCGTAAATCCAAAGCTTCACCAGACCATCACGTTTGTACCACGCAGTATCACCGGCATTGTGAGGACGCGGTGTACCATCAAGGTGGCCAAGAACATCGAATGTTAGACAGTGAGTGAGAAACAACTCACGCCACGCATCGTAGTTGTGATCGTCAAGATCTAGGATGAGAGGGATGTGAGATTTGATGTTTGTGACACCAAAAGCACGCTCCAAATTAGCTGGAGGGGCAGCCATTGAAACAAAAATAACCAGAAGACAAGAAAAAGAGAATAGATTGAGAATAAGAAAAGAAGAAATGAGGAAGCGGAGAAAAGATGTCAAGAGCTTTCTAGCTCTGATACCATGAAAGATACTCAATCTCCCTTCAGGAGTCTCATTCATTAGACAGGCGTTAAATAGCCGAAGAGGTTACAAAGATCTTCCTATATATGTGGGATACATTGAACAATATATACAAGATATTATCTATCTAATTGAACCGAATATCCTATATTCTATCAGACATTCTAGTAAAATCGTTAGCCTATAAAATTTTTTCAAATAATACAACTTAACATGTCTTAACCTATAACAAGTCTCTTTTTTTCCATTTCATTTTTTCTCTTCAACGACAATGACGCACGATGATATATATATTAGTTTTCTATCTCCGGTGGAATCGATTCGGATCGTGATGACCTTCTTATGAAAAGGTGTCATGTAGTCTTGAGGAGAAGTGAGAAGCTAATCGGTCTCAAGAACTAAGGTCGCCGTGTCAAAATCTGTTCATCTTTCACTCAATGTTCATCTCCGACGAAACCATTTCACGGACCTTGGAGGAGAGGCGAATCTAGATCGGAAAAATTAATGGGGTAGCAAAAATCTGAGATACTTTGGAAGAAACGAGCAAAATGCAGGTGATTCTCCAAGTCAGCTTCTCATAATTTGATAGTTATCTCTATGAGCAGAGTAAAAAAATTAACACATGCATGACCATATATGGAGTTGTATACTAAATAACATGTTAATATAATATGTTAAGACACAAGTTATACAGACCCTAACTAGTCAAGACCAAATTTCTCATAAAGAACTTTATCATAAGGTGCTGGCGGTGGTGGCAAATCTAAACTTCGACTGTACTCATGCCACAGACCAACAGTCATTGGTTCTTCACCATCATTCACCAAACCACCCTTTCCTCCTACAGCTCTGTATTCGTTTACCAAGCAGACTCTTTTGTTATGATGTTTTTCATCACGGCCATCAAACTCCTTTCTTTTGTTTCTATGAGATTGTTGTGAGCGAACATTGATTAGCGGCGACAAAGGTGGACAAGGCTCCACAACAACAGTTTGTTGTTCAAACAAGCTCTGTTTGAGATCTGTTCCAGTGATCTTGCCATTGAGGAATTCCAAAATGTCATCTACAGTTTTGTTTATGGATCTGTATATCTTTTCGACTCCTTTGGCACTAACCACCCTTGATAAATTGTTCGACACGTCTGTAAAATCCTCAACCTATATAACAACACACAAGGAAACAAAAAAGAAAACACTGAGTGATTAGAGAAAAAAAAGTAAGAATGTGAATAAAATTTTACTGTAGAGATTTTTTTACAGTAATAACAGCTGTTTTCCTCTTTTTAGATATCCAAAGACCTTTCAGCACACTGGCGCAGATCCCTTGCTTCCAAAGAACTTTTACACATTGTAACTGCAATACAGAAAAACATATTTCATTATATAACAATAAACAAATAAACATGTTTGGGATCAAAGGGAAAAAAAAGAGAAGAAGATATTATATAGCACCTTAATAAAGAATGTTGCAAAACAGTTTACCAAGAGATTCTTGATTACGTCGTCCCCAGTTCAAGAACTGTTGAGTCCTTTTCTCCACGTTAGGAGGATCTATTCCATCTGTGAAAGACATAAGCAAAGACAAAGAGGAAAAAAATGATACTTAAATCAGGTAATGTAATTCTAGCTCAAAGAGACTTTGTCAAATGTTGAATCTGCCATTAAATCATTCTATATAGTTCTTTTGTCTTATGTATGGATACATATATATATTACCTTGAAAAAGTGTAGAGAATGGAGGTAAAATGGGAGGGTTTTGAGTCTGCCACACAAGACAAAGGAGACACAAACTAGACTGTTAGAGATATATAGATGAAACACTCAAAATGCTACCCTAAAATAATCCAACAGGAGTAACTGCGTTTGACCTGTAAATGATGAGCGACTAGCATTGTGATAGATATAGAATTCAGGGTTTGGAGTGACGCATCGTTAACCCCATGTGCTTTGGCCCAACGCTTAACCTAACACATGAAGAATAGTCACATTGGTACTAAACAATTGACAGCGCACTTGAACAATATGCAAACTATGGATATATATCCACAGAGTTCCTTTAGAATATATAGAAACTGAAATCTTACCAACAAACAAAGTTTCTGAAACCTGTCATCAATTTGAGATATAATGCGAATGATCTGTGAATTTAAAATGCCGTCTGTGCATTCGACTGACACATCACAATCAATACCAGTCCCTTGATCAGAGAATTTTACAATTGGCACCCTAGCAGCGAAGATAGATACAACATTCCTAACTAAGCCTCCCCTACCAAAAAAAAAAAAAAAGTTTAGGTAAGAAGATGAAACTCAAAATCATTTTGAGAATGTTACATTCACTTGTAACACTAACTAGGTAACAACCACACTATGCACGGTATAAAATAATTATTAAATATTTTTCTATAATTTTTATCTACATAATCTATTATATTTATCGGTAATTAAAAAATCTAAAATTTTATTGTGTAGTATATATTTATTAAAAAAATTTGTATAATAATTATAATTTAACCCGTGAAAATTATTATAATATCAATCTTATATTATTATATCATATGAACAAAAGAGTTCTTAAAATTCATTTTAAAGATTTTATGAAAATATAATAAAGGATATAATTAAATTATAAATAAAATATAAGAATTTAATTTTGGGAAGAATACAATGATAAATAAATGTAAATATTATTAAAAGCTATTGACAAATAAAAGAAATAGTGTACAGAGCTCTCTAATGCTGACACCTCAGCTTTAGGGGATAATAACAGTTTCATTTCCCATGATGGAATCACCAACAAGAATAGAACAAATATCTTACCCTCCAACAAGCGGAGCCTTTCCGCAAATCTTTCAAGTATATGAAGCTTCTTTTCATGAGGAAGTTCAGATGTTCCGTTACCAAAGATAATAGACACATCCAAATCACTCAGAGAGGTATACATATCCATCACGAAAGATCCATACGCCTCAAGAACCGGGATGCTCTCTTCTGAATCACCTTATGAACACAAAAATAAATAAAACCTCTGCATGCTAACTTTCGATATAGGTCGAGAAGATTACAAAGAAAAAAAAGACTACAAGTTAAAATCTTATATTACCATAGATATCTATAGCCATTGCATTAAGGTTTTTCACCAACTCCTTTCTAGTATCGTAATTAGCAGGAACCGGTCGAAAAGAGCAGTAGGCATCATCCAATACCTTATCAAGGTCCAGTAAGATATAACTATCAATGTTGTGTCTCTGTAATGCTATGAACTCGGAGTTCTTCACCTTCTTTCGAATCGCTGACATCCATAAAAAAGAGTGACTGAAAAATCTGTAGTGAACACAATCTAAGAAAAAAAATCAGCAAAGAGTAGTTATAACCTATACTCCAAGCTTTTTTTTTCCTCAGTAACATTTTTTTGAGAAGCCATAATAAACCTCTCTCTCTATCTCTACTAGTTTTATCAAGAAGCAGAGCTATGAAACCTGCAATAACATACATAGCTTCTTCTTGATTATGGTAAAGGACAAGTACAGTATACAACTGGAGTCAAATATGAATTCTCTCAAATTCATGAAAACCGTTTTTTTTATCAAACTATGATCGCAAGGAGCTTTTTCTTACATAGCATACGCTAAGATCATGTTTCTTGACCAAATTCTATCAAAACGAAAGGTATGGTTTTGAAGCCCAAGGGACGCAGAAAGAAAGCAACTGGTTAGGATACAGAGGACAAAGCGACGAACCTAATCCGGAGCAAGTACGGTTGCTATCGGCAAGAGAGACGAAGGTGGCTGTCTCGTTAATTTTTTTTCTTTTTTTTGGGGTTAAGTAGGTTATTAGGAATACTACACCCGTGGACCGTGGTAGTGTAAGAGAGTGGTTTAGTACCATCCGGTTAACCCGATTTTGAACCAAGAATAAACCATTTTGATATGTTGGCTCGGGCGGGTCCAATAAGAAATCTAGTTTCGAGGAAAAAGCCTGCTCGGCGATCCATGGTCAAGAGACAGACCAAGGATGTTCAGAAGACATCATCCAATCTTGGAGGAGAGGAAAAAAAATGAAGCCTAAGAAAAGAATATTTCTCTCCTGACAATAATTTTTTAAAAAAAAAAAACATATCGAATGGTCAACAGCTCGAGGATATAAAGGGTGAGCTCGATCGCCAAGCAAGACACAATTTCCAAACTCAAGAACCCTATATTGTACATAAGCTCACCTTAAAAGATCCCTAACTTGCAAATCAAGCAAGTGGGATTTCCTTTGTAACCTCTGAGCTGTTAATAAATTTACGGTGAGCAGTAGGCACGCTTTTTCATATTTTTAAAAAGGTTAACGTTAAAACTTTGTAAACGTATTTTTATGATATTAAAACAATTTAAACTAGTAATTAATTCTAATCTACTAAGCTAGACCTGATGTGAAGCAACTTCGGTATGATTCGAACAAAACTAAACTCTTACTTTAGGTAAAAACCGAACATCACCGCGAAACCAAGTCAGCTTCTGATAATTTTAAAGTTTGAACAGAGTGATTAATTAAAAACATGACCATGGAGTTACAATCTGAACATGACACATGAGCATAACGATTTCTTTATCTTGGTTTTATTCAGTTAACATTCTCATTAGACAAGAGGACGCAGATACCGTATAATAAAGTACATCATGCATCATCACATTAATAGCTAACACTAACATGGCTCACACGAAGGAAGCTTCAGAATGTGATGACTTGTTTAGGTTGCCTACCTAGCTTCCCGAGAGCTCTATCGAGAGCAACAGGGAACTCGTCGAAGGGAACCAATTCCGTTCTGTCACAAGAATACAGCCATTGATTTTATATGGTAGCCGAAGATAGTTTTTCAAGGGAGCTAAGAATCTTTATTTAAGAAAAGGACTCACTCGTATTTTAGCTTTCCGTCTCGTGCAAGCCCGAGGAGATAGTCTATCATCTCTCTGCATTCTTTTACTTTACCCATACTCAACCAACTCTGCAGCCAGAATCCTCTCAAGGCCAAATCCTGTAGGGCAATCAAACTTTAACACAGTGCATAAAAGCCATAGATCTTGACATCCAACGACTTTCAAGTGAGAGAAAGCAGAAAACTGGCCTGTGCACTTGGGAGTACATTTTCAACTATGAATGAAGATCTAAATTTACTACTCTTAAGACATACTGATGCCAGTATAATAATTCCAAATGATCTAGCCATTACTTTAAAGATGAAAGATGTTGTTGACACAGTGATTGGCTTCTTAGACATCCCACCATATGTTACCATGGTTCCTCCTTCCCTGAAATATTTATGTATCCACTACCTTCAGCACAGCGGTAATTCATTTAACTAGAAGTATGTAAAAACGGAGAAATTCACTGCACCTGAGATATTTGAGCACAAGAGAAGCAGCATTACCACCAACACAGTTGAATCCCAGAGCTGGTTCAGGTAAGTTACCCTAGACCACAAACACACATATGTTAAAGGTTGCAGATACTCAGCAATTTCTGCGATAGAATTGCTAGACATAAATCTTACCAAAAGACTTTTCACGTTCTTTACATTCAGCTGACTCTCTGAAAACACTTCATCTGCACCTAGAGCTTTCAGCTGCTCTCTTGCTTCATCCGACCCAGCCCTAAAATCAGTACCACAGGACAGTTTACTTGACTAAAGCCGGTTTGATTGTTCGTAAGCAATATCTTAAATTCAATTCATAATATTTTTGACCTGTCACGAATAATGTTGATGGTACTGATGCCACGAAGTCTTGCCAACTGGATCACACATTGACCCACGATACTTGTTGCACCATTCTGTACCACAGAATCTCCTGGTTCAGAGGATTACTTGGTTAGAAGAAAAAAAAGCAAGTAAAGGAGCAGTTACATTAAAGACATAAGATAACAATCCAAACCAGAATTTAAGTTCACAAAGTCCTCAAGCATCCTTAAAGCCGTCAAGGGATTAACAGTGATCGTCGCCGCATACTCCATTGGACACGCTTTCTCGATTTTGTGCCACACACTCTCCTCCTTCACAACATACGTCTGCCAAGTCCCTAGGTCCAGAGAATCGTGCTTCAAAAAAATGAAAGTGATACCACTAACTAAACTGTTTTACAATTCCTCTTGACGAATCGAGATTTATCTAAGTAGCATAGAGGACACAGTTTACAGTTTACCTGAAGAAGGAGGAGATGGAATAACCCAATCACCAGGAGAAAGACCATTGACCTTAGAGCCAACTGCATAAACTTCACCAACACCTTCATAACCACCAACCGCTGGTACCGGTGGCCTCACCGGATACACACCTAAAACAATCATCATTTCCCCAACATTGAAACTCTCACTATCTGAAGAGGAAACAATGGAGAATTTCTAACCTTCAATTCGATTGATATCAGAGGGATTGATCGGCGCGGCGATCATTTTAACACAAACATCGTTTTCTCTCACTTCCACCGGCGGGAGATTCACCAATCTGCCTTCACCAAAAAACAAAGAGAAAGAGTTGAAATATTGGAGATTAAGCGTACGTATAAGCACAGAGTGAACGTGTATACGGACGAACCTGGTGACGGAATCGGGAGAGCCGTGCTGTTCGTACACGATGGCCTTGGACGGTGGTGACATAACGGTGGAGAAAGATTTTATACAGAGTTTTGGTGTTTTGCCGCATCGGTTTGACCTGAAACTCGCTGCCGATGAGAATTTTAGAGCTCGGACGGTGACTGACTTCATCAACGCCGCCATATTTCTCCGCCGTCACCACACTCTCTCTCTCTCTCCCTCTCACAGCGACTCGGGTAACGCCGTCGTTTCTATTTTTTTCTTCTACTTATTAAAGAACTTAAAAAAATATCGTGGAGATTTTCTGTAACGACGTCGTTTCAACCTACGGTTTGGTTGTTTCAAACCAACTTAAGGATGCAAAACTCAAACCAAACCGGAATTAAAATGTTGAAACTAATACCGAATCGGGATTTATTCGCGTGTGTCACAATTGGGACTAAGGGGTGTATCCAACTTGACATTTTAAGTGATTTGTGTAAGAGTTACAAATCATATGTTATTTAATCATGTATTTTAAAAAGTCTTCTGCAATCCACTGTTATTGAATTGATGATTTAAAAATCTACTTTAAAATCCTTTGTTATTGAATAGATGATTTAAAAATCTACTTTAAAATCCACTGTTATTCAAAACAGTTTTGTGGATTAGGATTTTAATAACTTTTAGGATTCTGGAGGATTCTGGATTTTGTGGATTAGGATTTTAATAACTTTTAGGATTCTGGAGGATTCTGGAGGATTCTAGAGGATTTGTTTAGTTAAAAATACAGAAATCCAAATCTCATGGTTTTAGGTGGGATTTGAAAGAATTTTACAGAAAATCATATGAACTTCCCTAAAATCTATCAAAATTCCTAAATCCCATCAAATTCTCCAAAATCATGGTTTGAATACACCCCCTAAATTTATTCTACAACGAATAGTATGATTATTTTATATATATAATCGAAAAGACCGAACCAAACCAAATTGTTAGACCAAAACCAAATGAAAAAAAAACTATTGGTTCGATTTTTTTATAGCCAAACAAACCATAACAAAACCGATATCAAAACTGAAATGTATGACAAGTGTATTTGATATAATTGGCTAAGCTGGCTATTGAAAATATCATAACACAAAGGTGTCAAGATTACACAATACAGTTGCACATTAATGGAGTAGCGAGTAGAGGGACAATTCATAAAGATGATGATGAGTCAGAACATTTTGTAGAATGACCTGTATCAGTCTCATCTTGTTGGGTCGCCTTAACGTTTCTTCTTTGCCAATTATCTTATTGCCTTCTTCCTTAAAAAAAACATAAGTGAGGCTATGAATAGTTTATGTAAGTAACTAGGGTATAGTGAAAACATGAACCGCAATTTCTGTGAACTTTTGTCCCTTCATTTCTTTTTTTTTTTTTTTGTATTATGTTTCGGTTGTGTTTTTTTTTTTTTTGTATGTATCACAAATATTCAGGGTGTGATTGGTATCTCCATACCAATTTCTTTTTTTTACTCTCTTGATATCTTTGTTCATGATGTTTGGGGTGTGACTTGTATCCCTTTTACCAGTCTCTTTCTTTTGGCTATCTCTATTTCGTATTGCTACATTTTATATCACTAATTGGACATTTGGTGTTGCTATTAGCGTTATACATAATACACCTAATAAAAGTTCATCATCTAAAATTTTATGAGCTCAGAGCTTAACAAGTTAATCAACTTGAATTAAGCTTAGAAATTTTTATCATTGAATCACTAAGCAGAAAAAGAAAAAGAAAAAAATATACGCGTTCAACGTCCCATTACTCCCATATCGACTAAATAATTCAGACTCATATTAATTATAAAAATACTAAACTGAATTTAAATCTAAGCGGGCATGGAAACTTAACTTACTTAACATGTATCCAAATTTAAATGTTTAAATCAATCTATTTCGTTTATTTAGTCGAAGACTTTTATTGTACCAGATATAATATATTTTAAACCTTTAGAAAATTTTAAATACTAATATTGATATATGTTTTTTTTTTTTTGACGGCCAATTCGTTTTTTTATATAACTAAACCCAAAAAAATATTACAAGGATGTGAAACAAAGTCTTATTGAAGCCCAAGTATGAACCCAGTTACATATGAAAAGACACGTTAGCAGACATATGTTAAGATGAGAGTTCTAGGTTCATGTTGCAGATGAGAAAACCGCCGGAACACTGAAAGTTGCTTACCGCCAATTTGAAGTTGCCGACAAGACAACATCGTCAACTAAGCAAACATCATATGAAGGCTTTATTCAATTCACGTCCTCGATTATTTCCTTCTACAGATCTCGATGTTGCTAATTTTGATCCGATCCAGCGCTTCCGTCCTTGATTTTGTGTTCTTAAAGATTTCTTCAGATCTTCATCTTCTTAACTTTATCTCCTAGAGGGAGGCTCCGTCTAAGACCCAAATAGGTCACTTCATAAGAAGCATGCTGACGAAGATATTAATCCGACATAAGAGAGGAGTTAAGCTGACGGTAGTAAAACGAGGGAGATCAATCAAAGCAAACAGAAACAAAGTTACACTCCTGTAGAAAGAGAACAAAATCCAGATCTAAACACAGAGATTAGACTGGAACTAGTAAAATACGATCTCTAAAAACTAACAAAAACAAAAGATCAAAACTAAAAGGAGATCAAGAAGCAAAACAAAAGATAATCTGATTAAAATCGGAAAATAAAAACATAATCTAACTTTTCTCTCTCTCAAAGGTTCGAGAGAGTTAAGAGAGAGAAAAGTTTTTACTATTGATATATGTAAAGAATGATAACATTTGAACTGATAAAAAGTTTAAATGAGAGAGATAAATATATTTGTTTGGGGACACTAATCTCTTATACTCTATTTCATCAAAACAATTTCTCAAAAAAGAATTTCTGGTATAGGAGCAAAAGAGAATCAAAATCCTTTGTTTGGTTCTATTTTAGTTATGACTTAGCAAAAAACTGTTCATATGGCATATAACTTATCATGGTTAACCAACACCATCTCGGCCGGTCAATATTGATTTTGGCAAAAATTTAATAGTCCATGTAGTTTGTTCGAAAAAAAGTTTTGTTCATGTTGAAACCGGTACTGTATCAAAGTAATAGGCTATTTTACCTCCACATAGCATATTTGTCCTAGATATTTATGGGATACTTTTTTTTTTTTTCTTTCATTCATATCAATACTTTTTTTTTTAAAATCTATGTATACTCTATAAGTAATTGGATATTTATGGAATATTTTTTTGGGTGAATTTGCTCAGTGACCAAAACAAAAAAAAACTATAGAAAAAAATAATTAACTATTTAAAAAATTAGAAAATTAGGATTAAGAGTAGAGTAAATTACCAATATAGTGTTAATAGGTGGGTGGTTGATGGTGGTAATAGTGGCCGGCCGGCGGAGGTTATCGGTGGAGATGGCCGGCAAAGGTGGCCGGCGGAGGTAGTCGCCGGAGAAGTTTGCCGGAGAAGGTCGTCGGAGAAGTTTGCCGAAGAAGTTCGCCGGAGAATGACACCGGAAAAAGTCGCTGGAAAAGTTCGTCGGAAAATATTGCCGGAGTTGGTTACCGGAAAAGTTCACCGGGAAAGGTCGCCGGAAGTGGTGATAAGGATGGTGTTTGTGGTGGTAGGAGGTGGTGGTGATTATGGTGGTAAAGGTAAGATATGTAATTAATACATAAAATATAAAGTATCAGGGCCGGTCCTATATTTAGTGTGGCCTAAAGCAATGATAAAATATGTGGCCTTCTAATTCTAAATGTATTAACGATAAAAATTTATATTAAAAATATTTTTTAAATACTAAAAAAGCATTAAAATATTTTAATAAATTGCAAAATATTCTACTAAGTATGGATATTACATCTTTCAAATGTATTTACACCAAATTTAATGTCTTTTTGAGGATTTTTTTTTCTTTTTTGTTTAATCAACAAATAAATCAAGTATTAAGAGATGTTTTACCAAAATTTTAGGAATTAAACAATAAGGGAGTTGTATTCAAAACAGAATTTGGAAGGATTTTGGAGGATTTATGATATTCTGGATTTTAAGAGATTTAGAGTGAGGTTTTAAGATAGTTTGATGGATTTATTATTATTTTCTATTTTTGAAAAACAAAATAGTTTGTGATTTAATGAGATTTGGTGAGACTTAAGTGGGTTTTTAAGATATTCTCAAGTCCAAACGAGAGGTGTTCATATAACATAACACAAGAATATGTTGAACATATTCATATGTATAGAGGTTAGTTTTTGGTTTTTTGGCAATTTGATCCGAATAGACAACACCATAATTTGCATCATGAAACCTTTACCCTAATTTCGAGAGTATATATACCTAACAACTAACCCTAATAAAATAAAATAAAACAAGACGTGAAGCCCATAATTAACACACAAGAAAAACAGAGAAAGGAGAAGAGTGAGAGTCCAGAAACGAGAGAGGAGAAGAGAACAGAAAAAGGTAGAGGGAGAGAGAGAGCCTAGGATTTTGCAATTCATAATTTTTTTTTTTGTTAACTAATCCATCAAAAACATCCTCTGGAAGGTGAGATTTTTTAAATAAGATTTCTCTTACAAAAATGTACCCAAAGTCTATCACAATCACTATTATGTTTTTCTAAAAAAAAGAGAATTTGGTTTTGAATAACAGTGAATTTGTTATGATTTTTGCAAATTGTTGATTGAATAACAGTGGATTGTGAGTGATTTTGAATAATTTTTAACAAATTTCATATTCAAAACAGTGGATTTGAGATGTGATTTTAAAATCACTAGTTGAATAACAGGGGATTTAAAAAAAAATCACAAATCCTCCCAAATTATGTTTTGAATACATCCCCCTAAGTGACGGGAAGAAAGAGCAAGAAAAGGAACAAACAACAAGTGAGGGAAATGAGTCCTAGGGGGTGGCAAAACAAAAGGAGAACTAAAAAACGCATAACAAGACTCGAATCCGAGAAGCAAGACACAACAAAGGACTACATAACCATCAAATCTAACCAAACATATTAACTTATAAATGTGGCCTTTCATTTGGATATATATAATTTGTGGCCTCAAGCAAGTGCTTTGCTTGCCTTATAGACGGACCGGACCTGTAAAATATATAGGTGTTATATGGTTAGAAGGGTTAGTGGGTGAACTATAGTTTTTTTTAGGTTATTCTTGCCAATTACATTTTTTTCTTCTTTCATTCAGATCAATACTTTTTTTTTAATCTATGTATATTCAATAAGTAATTGGATATTTGGTGTTCATATTTAAGTTAAATTTGGATATTTCGTTGCATATATTGTAACAACCTGTCCGTGGACCCCGCTAGCCTCACTGCTAGCCGCCCAAACAGACCCCAAGTTGGCCCTGCAGGGCATCGATCCTAACCCATCACTGTGGATATCACAATCCACCAGTAGGTTATTGGTGCACCAGGCGTTCCTCGAACCCTGGTCCCCACCCTTTAACAACCTTCCCACAGGACAAGCTGTCACCAATTGACCTGCAGATCCAAATATATGCAACGAAATATCCAAATATCCAAATATGCAATAAAAATCGATTTTTTTATGTGACAACCCGTCTCGTGGACCCCGCTAGCCTCACTGTTAGCCGCCCAAACGGACCCCAAGCTGGCCCTGCAGGGCATCGATCCTAACCCATCACTGTGGATATCCCAATCCACCAGTAGGTTATTGGTGCGCCAGGTGTTTCTCGAACCCTGGTCCTCACCCTTTAACAACCTTCCCACAGGACAAGCTGTCACCAATTGACCGTCGTCCGAAGTCGATATACCAACCATACTCCAAAGTCACAAAGTCTCCGAAGATGGCAGTATTAGGAGAACCAAAGTCCTCCAAGAGTCGCGAGCAAACAATTCTAAACACGTCTGAGTCCTATCCCTATCCAGGTTTCCTTCCCGTGGCTCGCGTAAAACATCTCAATGTCCTACCAACCACATATCCCCTCACTGGAATACCTCATGACCACACAAGGATCATATACATGCCACAAGGGCCGCCTCAAAGGCCAAACAAAATGTCCTAAAGAGGACCGCCACCAAAGCCAAACAAAATGTCCTAAAGAGGACCGCCACCAAGGCCAAACAAATGTCCTAAAGAGGACCGCCACCAAGGCCTAACAAATGTCCTAAAGAGGATCGTCACAAAGACACTCTGGCTAAACAGCCCGTCACAAAGACCATCTGTCCCGAAGGACCGTCACAAAGACTATCTGTCCCGAAGGACCGTCAGAAAGACACTCTGGCTAAACAGCCCGCCACAAAGGCCAAACAAAATGTCCTAAAGAGGACCGTCACAAAGACACTCTGGCTAAACAGCCCGTCACAAAGACCATCTGTCCCGAAGGACCGTCACAAAGACCATCTGTCCCGAAGGACCGTCACAAAGACACTCTGGCTAAACAGCCCGCCACAAAGGCCACACAACGGCTAAACAGCCCGCCACAAAGGCCACACAATGTCTAAAAGACTGCCACACACAGGCACACTGACTCGAAAGTCCGCACTAAGGCCACACACAAGCCCCTCCAAAGCTCTCTACCGCTAAAATGAACAAATTCTAACTCCCGTAAAACTTTCCATATTTAGCACTTTCCATTTTTTGGAAACATTCCACTTTTGGAAACTACTATTCCAGGAAACTTTCCTCCAAAAACCCCGCCTCACGGAAACTTTGTACCCCGAACACCACCTCATCTTATTACTGAGTCGCACAACCAACCACCCCAAGCGACCGAGTAACAAGAGAGATGGGCTGGAATACTCCATTCCCGTTCCAGCCACAGATTACAGATGGGACTAAGCTAGACAAGTTCAAGTCGTGGCTTGCTTCTCATACCACTTCTTAAACCTTGCCTTCATCTTTGCCTCAGGCTCCCAAGTCTGCTCCTAAACACCATCACAGTCCCACAGGACTCTCATCAAAGGAATCTTCTTCTTCCGAAGTTCCTTGATCCTCCTCTCGAGATCCCTCACTGGTCTCGCCTCCACTATCATGTTAGGCTGAAGATCCTCAGGAATCTTAGCCAACACCTACTCACCCTCACGGAGATACTTCCGCAACATAGACACATGGAAAACCTTATGGAATGCACGCATAACCTCGGGTAACTCCAGTCTATATGCCATTGGTCCAACCCGCTCAATCACTCTGAATGGACCCATATACCTCGTACTCAACTTAGTCTCTGACAATGACATGTTCGGACCCCGCAACATGGCCATCTTGAGGTACACTCTGTCTCCTACCTGAAACTCAAGATCTCTCCTCCTCCTATCAGTATAACTCCTCTGCCTATCCTGAGCCTCCTTCATGTTCAGCTTGAGAACCTGAATCTTCTCTGAGGTCTCTTGAACAAAACTAGCACCAAACATGCTCCTCTCCCCCACCTGATTCCAGCATACCGGTGTACGACATGGTCTCCCATACAAAGCCTCATAAAGAGCCATCTTAATACTCGCCTGATAACTGTTGTTGTAAGCAAACTTTACCAGGTTCAGGTGATCTGCCCAATGGCCACCACAAATCCAACACACACTTCCTCAGCAAATCCTCTAGCGTCTGGATCGTCCTCTCAGACTGTCCATCTGTCTGGGGATGATAAGCTGTATTCATATGCACCTTAGTGCCCATCTCTGCCTGAAATACCTTCCAGAACACCGAAGTGAACTTAGAATCCCTGTCAGACACAATGCTCGCTGGCACCCCATACAATCTAACTATCTCTCTCACATACTTCTTAGCCAAGACCGCTGCTCCATCAGTCTTCTTAATGGCCAGAAAATGTGCTGACTTAGTCAACCGGTCCACAATGACCCAAATAGCATCAAAGGTCCGTGACACTGGCAATCCTACCACAAAATCCATCGTGATCATATCCAACTTCCACTCTGGAATGGATAGACTCTTTAATAATCCGTTTGGAACCTGATGCTCAGCCTTCACCAGCTGACACACGTCGCACCTCGTGACCCAACTAGCTACAACCTTCTTCATCCCGACCTAATGATAGTACCTCTTGAGATCACGGTACATCTTAGTCGCTCCTGGATGAATAGAAAACATGCTCGCATGAGCCTCCTTCAAGATCTCCTATCTTAAATCCTCATCCTTGGGCACAAAAATCCGACCGCGCACCAAGATAATACCATTAGCTGAGACCTGATACTCTGAATCAATATCCTTAGAGACATTCACCAGCCCCAAATCCTTCTCCTAAGCCAACCACACTCTGCTCAGAAGATCCGCTCCATAAGCCGCCTCCTAACCCAATGGTTCTCGAGAAACCGCACACAAGCTCAACGCACTGATCTCTCCTACCATAGAATTCATCTCCTGGTCCTGTAGTAACCTGTCAAACTAAGGAAACTCCTGATCTTAGTGACATTCTGTAGTCTAGGCCAATCCCTGATAGCCTGAATCTTCTCCAGATCTATAGAATCTCACTCTGCAGAAACAATGTGACCCAGAGAACCCATCTCACGCTGCCAAAAACTACACTTGCTCAACTTAGCAAACAACTTCTGCTCCCGCAGCTTCTCCAGAACTGCCCTCAAATTCACTGCATACTCCTTAGGACTCTTAGAAAATACCAGGATATCGTCGACGAAAATGATGACAGACACGTCCAGAAACTCCTGAAACACACTGTTCATCAATCTCATAAACGTTGTTGGCGCGTTAGTCAACCCAAAAAGGCATCTCCACGAACTCATAATGCCCATACCTCATCCTGAAAGCCGTCTTTCTCACATCTGCCTCATCTATCGGTATCTGGTGATAACCCGACGCTAGATCTACCTTAGAGAACCAAGTAGCACCCCTCAACTGATCCAACAACTCATCGATCCTAGGAAGAAGGTACTTGTTCTTCACAGTGACCCGGTTCAAACCCCGATAATTAATGCACAACCGGAAACTCCCATTCTTCTTCTCGACAAATAACACTGGCGCTCCCCACAATGATACACTAGGACGGATGAATCCCTTACTCAACAAATCCTCTAGCTGCTTCTTCAGCTCTGCCAAAAAAACACTCAAGTATGCCGACATCAACTCGAAGCCACCTGAATGTCAACTCTCTTGTTCGTTCAAGAACCTCTAGTAACTTGTCTCTTAGGGAAAACTTCCACAAGATAGATTAATCCAAAATTAGCTTTCCGTTTAGCTATTCTCCACAGCAAATCATCAATACGAACGTAATAAAACAAACAAGTACCATACATTTTCATATTCCGATTCACCGTATCAAATGCTTTGCAGACCGCCAACTTAATCTACTTGACTTGTTTTCCCCCCAGCAAGCTTACCAAAACCTTAAATCTAGTAACCCTGTCCATCTCTAATGAACTTCATCCACCATCGTCGCAACAATTAGTTTATCCTGCCATGAAGGCTTCTCGTGAATCTTATGTACCTGGAAACCATGCCGTTACCGGCTCATATCTACAGCAGCTCTCCTTCCCGGGACTCCAGCACCACCGGCCACTCAATCCTGGCACATCAGCCACACATTCTTGACCACTCCGGTCATAATCCCCTGGCCCACCGGCCAACATAATCCTAAAATACAAGATTAAACCATCATCACTCTCGAGGTCTACATTCCGTCTTTATGTTCATATCCACGTTCTATACATTCCTTGCTCCCAACTCTTCCTCTCTTAGGTCGCAACCTTTGAGCCATACCGATCTCACTCTCAGACCAGCGTCTTCGAGTTATACCGTCTCACTCTTGGACCACAATCCTCAAGATCTCGGTATCAGGGGAACTACTCATCCCCTCAGGGGAACATCATCCCTTCTGCCACTCTCGGAGCCCTCAGCCCCTCGAGCTATCATATTCAGGGGAGTCACCATCCTCTTAGGAGCAACAATCCTTAACGACTATAAACATCTCTCGACACAAAGTACCTCCTGTGGTCCGAGTATAACATTGCAATGTTACACCTGCCCACTAAACTTATAATATCCAACTGGATTAACCCCCAAACAGAGAAATATCTGCTCCAACTACATATGTCCACCTATCCGCCTCTCTAGGTCCAATACCCCTTAAGAATAATCTCATACCGGTCATCTACAACCGCTCCATCCTCTTAACATAAGGTGGAAAGTCCTCAACATCCGCAGCCCTCGGCTGCACCCCGCCACATGCGGCACAACTGGAGCCTACACTGGTACCCCTATCGGTAACCGCTCCAACAGCACGCCAACAGATCCGCCAAGCGATCATCTCGACCCTGGGCTCCACCTGCTGCAACCCCACACCTGGGTTCCCAGCACCCACGGCACGCTCACCGGCTAACCCCCTCTGGTCCCTCCTGATACGCTTGCGACCCTCTGACGTACCTCCTCGTGGAGCTCTGGACCACACACTCGCTGGCCTCGGGACCCGCCCGACAATGACCACGACCACGTCCCCGTCCACGACCAACAACTCAAACACCTTAACCACTGATCTTCCAAGAACAGAGGCTAACAAGCATAAAACAAATCAATACCACACAAAGAAACATAACTATAACTCACCATGGAATCTCATTGAAGGCTCGAAGAGGATGTTCTAGGACTCCATGCCACACACAATTGACTAACTCACATAATCAATCAAAGCATGCAATCCAAAACATCACAACAGAAACCTAGCGAACCCAAACCTAGAACCGTAAGGGCTCTGATACCAAAATGAAAAGACCTACTTTTTTTTTTAATAATAAATATATAATATAATATAATAATAAACTACAACTAGTGGTCCCATACCCACTAGCCACCTAACCACAATCACAATCATCAGCGGAAAACATTACCAATATCCAATAAATAATATCCAATAAATATAATAACCAATAGAATAATATCCAGTATAATTCCAATCATAAACCAATGATCCAAACAACATAAACCAGTGAACCAACAATCCTAAGCAACATTCTAGGACTCAACTCTAGCAACCTAACAGAAGCTAGACAACCAAGCGAACCACTAGAACATCCTCCTATTCATTTCCTTGATTACACGGTCACACTTTGCCTTTACCTGCACCACAAACACATATTGCAATGCATGAGTATTTAATAAACACTCAGTAAGGAAATCCTCCCATCTACTAGGCTATACATACAAGCAATAGAGACATCTCTAACCATCAACCATCAACCAACAATCATCAATCAACAATCAACAAGCCAAACAACACATAAACAAGCAGATTAGAGAAATCTCCAGCTTAGATAAGCCATGGTCCTGCACTTACCTTAACAAGTGATTCACAAAACTAAATACAACCAAATGAGAGGCTTTCAAATATCCAAGAACAACCAAACTTGCTCCTACAACCAATCACAACAACAAACAAATATTGAAAACAAACTGCCAGAAAAAACAGAAAAGAACAACCTCACAAATGAAACCACGAAATCAAAACTAACCGTTAACTTTCTAATCCCTCCGGTGAAAAGCAAGGTATATCCGTCCAGAAACTTCCCACAAAATTTCAGCACGATCAGATTATTGATGAAACCGCAATCGTCCCCGTAATACCCGCTGGTCTCAATCCGCGAATGAGAAGAAACGCCTCACGAAACTGCCAATATCTCTTAGAATATTAACCCAAATTCACTTCTGTAAAAAGACGAGTGTACGAAAATCTCTTAGCTACAACCATACCAAAAATCAGTGCCTTTCAAAACGATTTGACCCGTCGAATCTTCCTTCTCCCAAACCCTGACAGTTCTGTTTCTCTCTTAACACTAAGGAAAAAGCTTGATCTCATTCTCTTTCTCCTTTGCACCAAATAATCAACACTTAACTGTCTTTCTCTTCCTCTCTCAGATGAAAATGTCGACCAAAGCACAAAAGCATGAGAGGAGGCGTGAGTTGAGTAAGAGATTAAGGCTTTTTGGTTTAATTAGATTAAACCAGAATTTAATTAAACCAAAATTAATAAAAATCCATTCTTTTGGTTTACTCATCATAACCCAAACTCTATTCCCGGAACAACGGATGTTACATATATGATCTCGTTCGTAAAAGTTTTAAAAATAAATATAAAATAAAACTAAAAATGCATATATATATATATATATATGATTTTCTTCTTATTTTCATTTGTTAAAGTTTAATATATAAGAAATTAATTTCTTCCATAAAATTCATAAAACTTATGATAATAGTTATACGTATATGTATTATGATTATCTATATACATGGACAATACACGTGGATCGGAACAAATATCCATCTTCTAAAATTTTTAGTATTGTGATTGCTCTATTTTTATCGGATATTGTTTTTTTTTAATTTCTATTATGCTTTGTAAAGCTATCAACATTTTAGTTTTTTTGAATCGAAATGAATATAAGGAAAATTTTCCCAACCATAGATTGAATACCAAAAAGAAAGGAAAGCAACAACCAAAAAAAACTTAACCACAAACACTTTTTTTATAGTGTTAGTTAAAAGACAATTGAATAAGATTACCAAAAGAAAAAAAGTTGCACATTAATGGAGTAGCGAGTAGAGGGACAAGTCATAAAGATAATGAATCAGAAATTGCCAACAATTTATAAAAGTGACGTGTAACTGTCTCATCTTCTTGTTTAGGTCGCTTTAACGTTCTTCTTTGCCAAATTATCTTATGCCTTTCTTCCCTAAAAAGAAGAAAAGAATTTGCTGCTATGAATTAAATTGTATTAAGTTTATGTTGTATTTTTTTTATGTATATCAAAGGTATTCGGGCTGTGATGGCCCTTTTTATAATCTTAATTTTTGGTTTTTCACAGAAAATCCTAAATAAAAAAATTAAAATTTTAAAATTTTTATATACTTATTTAAACAATGTTGTTACAAGTTTAACCTTACTATCATATGAAATAATTTAATAACTAATAAAAAAAGTTTATATTAATTTCTCAAATAAGAAAACAAATTTTCCGAAATTATTTATTTAAATTATTTAACAGATTTTATTTACTGTTTCTGAAATTTTAAGAAATAATAACAAAAAATTTATAATAATTATAAAACTAAATTTAATTATAAAACTAAAATTAAATATTTACATCCCTAATGCGTTTAAACATGACAAATTTATTTTAACATTAAAATACAATATTACTTATATTATATCTAATTTATTAAATATTTTCTGCACTGCACATCAACATAATGACATCTTATTAAAATCTAAGAATCACAAATGTTACATTTTATTCAATATAATATATACAACTAAAAAATAAATCAAAAAATTAAATCGAGATTTTTAAACACGACCGCTTCAAAAAGAGTTTTGTTATATTTTCTGGATTTTACCAAATATATATAATTCACGGAATTAAACATTGTATCTGTAACGCAGTGTCCCAGAAAATATGAAATATTGGAATTAATATCGAAAATTGGAGTGAGTTGGTTTAATTTCTGGTTGGTTTACAAAGCTGGTCAATTTATTAATTAAAAGAAGGTAGTTTAATTAATTATAGTTTAGGTAAATCTCGTTTAATTTAATTAAACCAAAATCCTATTATTTATCAAGTGACGCCTCTTCTGCTATCTTTCGTGTGTGGTTTTCGACATTGTTCTGATCAGAGAGAGGGAGAGAAAGAGAGAGAACTCTTGGTTTTTTTGGTGTAAAAGAGAAAGAGAAGGAGATCAAGTTTTTTCCTTAGAGTAAAGAGAGAAACATAACTGTCAGGGTTTGGGAGAAGGACGATCCGACTGCTCAAATCGTTTCGGAAAGTAACAAAATTTGGTAGATAACTCCCAAGCCTTTCATTGTCATTCTCCTTTTTACATAAGTGGATTTGGATTTAAACTCGATGAGTTATTGGCAGTTTCGTGAGACACGTTTTCTCATACTCGAGTTGGGACCATCGGGAATTGTAACTGAGATCGTGGTCTCGTCTGATTTCTGATTTGCACGAGATTTTGTCGGAAGCTGCGTGTCGTTTAAAGATAGCGTTTCACCGGAGGGATTTGATAGTTAAGTGTTGGTTTTTATTATAGGGTTTCGTCTTTGACGTTGTTTTTTCTAATATTTTTGTCCAGTTTGCTTCAAGGTTGATTTTGGTTGTGTGACTTGTTGTAGGACGCTGCTAGGCTGTTGCAGATGCAAGGAGAGCCTATATTCTAGTTGTAGTTATTTTTGTGAATCACTTTGATAAGGTGAGTGCGTGACCATGAGCTTATATGAGCGATTGAATTATATGACTTGTTATGTGTGATGGTATGTAAGTGTGGTGATTGTGTTATTGCGTGATCTATTCAATGACTGGTTTGTTATGTTTTATTTGTGGTTGTACTTTTGAATTACTTGTGTGTATAACTCGTAGATGGGAGGATCGCCTCACTGGATATTTCTGGTAATACTCAAGCATCTAATTGTGTTTTTGGTGTAGATAATGCATGTGTAGTGTGGAATCATGGCGATGAGGACGAGGATAATCGAGGGTCTTGATTTTATATTGTGTTTATGTTATTTTGTTGTTGGAACCTTGTTAGAAGTATGCTAGGTTGCTGGTTCATATTTTTTATGGTTGGTATTGTATTTTAATATATTGGAGTAGATTTGATATGTCTTCTGCTGTTTACGTTGGGTTATTGTTGGTTTATTGGTTGAGTTGTAATTAAATATTATGGGGTATTTAGTTATATTATTATTATTAATAGAAAAAACGGGACGGGTTGTTTTAGTATCATGTGCCGAAGATGAGTTGAAATTAGAGTATGCAATTAAGTAAATTAAATATAAAATATTATAAAATATATAAAATAAATCAAATAAAATTTATACTATAATTTTATAACTAATAAATTACAGTAAAATTTATGTAAATATTTCTTTGCGTTGTACACGGGTAACTATCTAGTTTTAAAAGTAATTATGCACAGTTCAATAATATTTTGATTCGCTAAACATTTTGACGTACAAAAAAATTCATGTATTATTTACATTTTTCACGGAAATTTATTTATCGAAATCAATAAAGTAAGGTTCTTAAAAAAAAATACTATATAAGAAGGATGCGCTTTCCCCATGGAACCAACCGATAAAAATAAAACTTCACTTACCAATTATTTATACTTTTTTGTCAACAATTATTATTTATATTTTAACTGTGGAATTGGTCATTTCAAAATTTAATTATGTGACAAAAAATTATTTAAAATCTATATATATAAAGTTAAGTTTGCTCACTCCTCCTTTCTCCACATCAACATTCACCTAATCAATATTTTTTTCATAAAAAATACTATTTTAAATATTCATTCATTGCATATTTATTACTTATAATTAATAATAGTAAAAAATAAATAAAAAATAAATTAACTAAATTTAAAGAAATTTTAGAATAATATAAAAAATAATATATTTTTGATAAATAATAAAATAATAACTATCTAAAAATGAATTAAGTAAAATAAATGAAAATTTATTATAGTAAAAATAATACTATAAATTTGTTTTAGTAATAATGTTATTATTAAACTTATAACCAAAAAATAATTATATTTCAAAATTAAGAATGGGTTAATGAGATTTATAATATAAATAAAATTTAATGCATGGTGGAGTAAAAAAATAAGTTATGTAATTGTATTATATAAATCTAAACATGAAAATAAAATTTAAGTGAAACATTTGTTTTTAAGAAACATATACCGTAAAGATTTATTATTAAATTTTACTTATAAGAAAGAAAAGATTAATTACTTAACTTAACTTAAAAGTTTTGATCCAAAACAAAAACATTGTAAGGGGTACACCTTTTTTTGGGAAAACTATGAAAAAAAATTTTGAAAAAATAATCTATCTAAAAAACAAAATCAATAGTCAGGAAATATATAAAAAATAATATATAAGCCGTTACAAAAAGTGGCATGTGATTTGTGTAGCATATCTCATAAGGTATATTATCAACATGATATAAAACATATATAACAAATATAACATATATATATATATATATATATATATATTATCAAGTGCTTTTAACCCAAAACATTGACAAAAACAACATATTTAAAGTACACTATGTTTTTTTTTTAGAAGACGAAGCTGGGGTTGCATCACAAAATTAACATCTGCAAATAACATATGAAATTTTCGAAAAATATGTAACTTGGATTAGTGAATAGATATTCATTGTGGGGTTTAAACCTTTCATCATTTAAACATTCTTGACTTAGTCGGAAATTCTATTATGGCAGATGATGCATTTGGACAACCTTATCATAACGACATTAGCACTAAAACTGTTCATGAAACTTTATATGTTCGCATTTAATGTAGGATATCGATATGTTTAAATGGTCTCTATAATTAGGTCAATGATCGACATTGACGTTAGAACTTTTAAAATTATGTTTTCATGAGATATGAATATGGAATGAACTCTTTTAAAAATAAAAGGTCAGAAGATTGTCGACAATATTATTGTGACACTAGACAATATATGTTCTATATAGATTAATAAAATAAGTACGACATTTATTTAGATTTATCTCTTAATCTTCAAATTATATTCATATTCAATGATTCTTATTGATAAAAAATTTAACTAAAATCCTATGTAAAATTGCAAATAGATATAACAAAGAAATATTATTTTCAAAAATATATATGTTGTATATCATTGAGTAAAGTAAGTTTAATATTTATATAGATTTATACTCAAAAGTTGGAATGATTATATTTGAACTCAACAATTTCTATTGATAAAATATATTTTAAAATAAAATCCCGCGCGTGTGCGGGTACAAATTCTAGTATCATCATAAAAAGAGTTTACACCATTGAAAAAAAAAAAAAAACAAACAGATTTTTTCCAATCAAAAATATCAATAGATTTCGATGGAGATTGTTTAAGCCATCTCGGCAAATTCATGTCAAGCTGTCAAAAACATTTCTGATGAATTTTCGATGGCTATTCGTTTCCGACGAGCAACTTTTGGAGAACTTGAATGATATAAGTTTATATTTTTCTTATAGTGCAAGTTAGGATTGGTGAAAGACCATTTGACTGATTCAAGTAAATTCCCAACGTGTCTCATATGATGACACATAACTGATAATTTTCTCCATTCACACAATAGTGGAGATGGTTACTTGCATGCAGAGTTTGTACACGTTACTATATCCTTTGGATCGATGTGAGATAGCTAACTCGATCTAATTAATCAGTTCACATTCTTGCTTGTATCATCCTCGACCAGACTCATATTCGACGATATCACTACAACGATATGATATGAAACCGTCTTCAATGTCATAAAAAGTAGATTATGCTAGGGCTGGGAATTTTAACCGAACTGATATGTCCGAACCAAACCGAACCAAGATTTAGGCAAATTGGTTCGGTTAAAATTAATTAACATAACCGATCGAAATGATTTTAATTCTAGTCGGTTAACCAAAATTTTTGGTTCGGTTCGCTGAACCGAACGATTAACCGAATAAATGAAAACCCTAACGTTATACTTTTAGCCGTCATTATGATAGTTTTATCAAATAAGAGAGTGGAAAAGGGAAGAAGTAGAATCGGAAAGAGATGGTGGAGGAGGAACGCCGATGATTTGACCAGTGATAAAGGCTAAACAACAATTCTTCTTTCTAAGATCTTCTGCCTCATTGCTTCTCTGTTGTTCGTCACCATTGCCTCACCAAAATCTTTCGGAAACCAAACCAATCCTCTTTCTAAGAAATCGGTGCTCTTCTTCAAAATCAAATGAGGATTTGATAGTATTATCGATTTTTTTTTCTTTGGGCAAACAAAAATTCTTCTTTTTTGTTTTTTTTTTTCCTCTTATTTTGATTCATTACCATTATTTTTTCCTTCCTCTTCGATTCATCATCATCTTCTTTCAATCTTCTTCAATCCATCACCATTTATCTTTTTCTTCGATTTATCAACATAACCTTTCACTTTTCAGATCTCGTCTTCAACATCCACTGATTTTCAGTGGAAAATTGTTTTTAAAGAAAAAAATTCAATAGTAAACCTATATAACCGAGTTTCCGAACTGAAATAACCGATTCTGAACCAAACCGAACCGAAATCTTAGTTGGTTCGATTTGAAACTGTTTTTATTTTCTAAAATAACCGAAACCCGAATACCCGAACCGAAATATTCGAAGAAACCGAAGTCATAGGCGTAATGCTAATTATGTAGATATTGCTCCTTGTATTACTATCATTATCCCATCTTTTGCTTCTCCCCCCACATCTAGTCTAGGGAATACACTACAAGAAAACACGCCTTTTGCGAGGACGAATTGCGACGGAGGATAGCTCTCGCAAATGTGCGGTGGATTTGCGACGAAAGTACGAGAAATAAAAAAAACCTAGGAAATTCCTCGCAAAATTGCGAGGAAGCCGGTCGTCGCAAATCCGCTGCTCAATTGCGAGGCATTTACGACAAATCGCAGGGAAGGTCACATTCCTCGGAAATCACTCGCAAAATTGCGACGCATTTGCGAAAACAGAATCCATAGCAAATTTGCTACGAACATGCGAGTGAATTGCGAAAGCCATAGCAAATCCATTGCAAAATTAGGACATTACTTTTTTATAAATATTACAAAACTTATTCTGATATACATTACTATTAATGATTAAAAAGATGATAGAAAAGAGTATGATGAGACATTAGACCTTATAGTATACTTGAAAGTTAATTTTACTAACTTTTCAAATTATTTTGATGGCTTTTATAAATTAAATATACATGGTTGCGACAAATTTGCGACTGATTTGCTAGATAAATAGCAAATCCATCGCAAATTAAGAAATTCATAGCAATTCCCTCGCAAATTACAACTTCAAACCCTAAACCCTAAACCCTAAAGACTAATTACATTACTATCAATGATGAAAAAGATGAATCAAAGATAGGGCAGTGCAACACAAAATATTTGGAGAATTGGACAATTTTTTGGAATATTTTTCAAATATATGTCTCAATGTAATGAACATATAGGAAGATAGTTAGAAGATAGTTAATGATTAGAGGAAAATGCAAAATTGGACAATTTTAAAATGTTTGATGATAGAAAAGAGTATGATGAGCCTATTGGACCTTATAATATACTTGAAAGTTTATTTGACTAATTTTTAAAATCATTTTTGATGGTTTTTATAAAGTATATATTCAAGGTTTGCGACAAATTTGCGAGGGATTTGCTAGTTGCATAGCAAATTCCTCGCAAATCCATTGCAAATTTCTCAAGTCATAGCAATTCTCTCGCAATTTAAACCCTTGAACCTAAATCCTTAAGACTAATTACATTACTATTAATGATTAAAAAGATGAATCCAGGATTTATAATCAAAGATAGGGAACAAATGAAAATTTGTAAACCCAAACCCTAAATTACTCGCATATCCATTGCAAATCCATTGCAAATATCTCAGTCCGTCGCAACTCCCTCGCAAATAGAAACTTTAAACCCTTGATCTTGAACCATAAACACTAATGACATTATATGTTTACAATTCTCAATATTCTCATATAATTCTTATGTAAAGTACATATTTTTTATATGTTTGGAAAGTCTGGAAATATTTTTTATAATGTCACTCGCAATTCTCTCGCAAAGTCTCAAAATATAAATTACCTATTTTTAATACGTTTGCTAGGGATTTGCGAGGGACCCTAGCTAATCCCTAGCAAAGTTTGCGAGGGACTTGCGACGCAGAGCATTTTTATTTAAATCGAAAACCTAGTTTGAGCAAAGCTCAAACCTCGACTAATCCGCAGCCGCAAAAAACCTCGAACCCTAATTCTTCTCTTCTCTGATCTATCTCCACCTCTCTTCTTTGGTTTCTTCTTCTTCCAATTTCTTTCTTCTCTGGTTGTTTTCTTCTCCGGTTAGTCGAGTTCTCCGCCTCTCTCTTCTCCGGTTACTCGAGTCCTCAGCCCCCCTCTTCTCCGGCTAGTCTACTCCTCCTCTCTCTTCTCCGGCTAATCTCGTCATCCTCTCTCTTCTTCTGTTGTTCAATTTCAGGTTTATGGTTCTAATTAGATCTGTTAGGTTCTTTTTTTTACATTTTAGGGTTTCGATTTCGATTTAGGGTTAATGTTTGCGAGACAAAGGTTTAGGATTTTAGGGTTGTGAATTCGATTTTAGGGTTATGAATTCGATTTAGGGTTAATGTTTGCGAGACAAAGGTTTAGGATTTTAGGGTTGTGAATTCGATTTTAGGGTTATGAATTCGATTTAGGGTTAATGTTTGCGAGACAAAGGTTTAGGATTTTAGGGTTGGGAATTCGATTTTAGGGTTATGAATTCGATTTAGGGTTAATGTTTGCGAGACAAAGGTTTAGGATTCTAGGGTTGTGAATTCGATTTTAGGGTTATGATATTTCAATTTTAGGGTTTAGAATTTGATTTAAGTAATTTTAGGGTTATTTCAATTTTTGTGTTTTAATCAGTTTTTTTTTTCTTCTGCTTTCAGATGTCTTCTCGAGACCAAAACGTTTCTGTAAACCAAAACGTTTACAGAAACTTCATTGCTTCTCAAGGGTTAAGTCCTCCAGTCTCTGCTCGAAGGACACTTACTGCTTCTGCTCCTCCCCGAGGGTTACCTTCTCCCGCTTCTTCTCAAGGTACATCACCGGCGATGCATGCTGATAATCCTCATGGAAGCTCTCCGGCGATGCATGATGAGATTCCTCCTCAGCAATCAACTTCGCGTGTCAACAGTATTTCTGTCTCTCAAACTTATTTCACTTTGGAAGAGTTACTTGCAAGTCTCGGGCGTACTGGCTTACCAAAACTGGATCCTAAGCGACCTCCGGGTACTCTCTGGTGAGAATGTTATGTATTTAACCTATAGTTTATCATAATGTTTTGTATTTTCAATGATCCTCATTCCTTTTATCTTATGTTTTTTTGTAGGTTTGACCAGGATTCTTCGGTTGCTGGTACTGTCCAGGCCATTTTTGAAAGAGATTTCAAATCAGCTCATGCCAATTGGACCCAAACACCAGGTCCGGTTATAAACCGGTGGTTTGAAACTTTTGCGGTAAGTTACAGATTTGTTGTTGTGTTTAAATTACAGATTTTGTGTGTTTATCACTTGATTCTGATTCTGATTATGATTCATGTTATGTCTTTACAAGCAAACATATAACTGGGATGTGTCCATCAATGGAAGAGTTAGAGCTGAGTTTGAAAAGAAGTTGAAGACCCGGATGACTGATCAAGTGTCTCGGTGGAAGGGTAAGTGGAGGAAGAAAGGTAATGATGCAATGCCGCGGTGGCTTGATCCTACCGTATGGAATGACTTGGTATCGTTATGGTGTGAACCAAAATCAGAAGAAAAGAGTATCAATAGCCGTAATGCTCGCTATAGTGATCCTAATGGCACCGGAATACATAAGCACCGTTCTGGTCATACCTCTTTTAAAGCCCGAGCACGAAAGCTTGTAAGTATCTCTGTTTAACACAAGTTCATGTATCATATCATATCTACAATATCGTAATATAGGTTTTTCATTTCTCTGTTTTTAGTCTGAGAGCACTGGTGAATCACTACCTGATTTCCTGCGAGTCCTAGAAGACACTCATAGGAAACCTGATGGGTCGTTTGTTGATGGACTGTCTGAGAAGGTGTTCAATGAAGTGTCGTCAAAGATAGCTGAAGCTGAGTCTGAGCTATTATCAGCGGATAACATGGAGAGCAGTGCTTCTGGCGGGTTATCACTAACTGTGAAGAACCAAATTTATACCGAGGTAAAACATGTTTCATTGTTTTTGTTCATGTTTGTGTTTGTGTAAACTATGTGTGTATATGTTTATGTTTGTGTAAACACTTATGGTGTGTATATGTTTTGTTGGCAGGTTGCTCCGAAGAAAAAGAACCGAATAAATGGGCTTGGTAACATGCAAGCAGAAGCATCTTCAGCTCAGATTGTTCAACCGCCTCCTCCTTCTGAAGATCCACTTGTTCTAGCTGCAAAGCTTGCTGCTGCCGAAGCTGTTCTTGTAACTCAGGCAACTCAACTACAGGCCAATGCAGAGAAGATGCAAGAAAATGCAATGAGGATGCAAGAAAATGATCTTAAGATGAAAGAAAATTCAGAGAAGATGCATAGTTGTGATGCATACTTTGATTATCTTACATCAAAAGATCCAGAGTTTGCTGCTAGATTTCGCCGAGAAGATTCACCGGCCATACCTGCAACCGGAGATGAAACCACCAGATAGTGATGAACTCTCTTTATCCTCTCATGTATTGTTTTGTTTGTAAACTTAATACTTCTAATCATGTATTGTTTTGTTTGTAAACTTAATATTTCTAATTACAACTTTAATGTGCATAAGTTTAAGGTTTAATTATAATTACATGTTCAATTTTAATTACATGTTTAATTTAATTAAGCTAATCAAAATGAAAATTCTAATTTTTTTATATCGTTATTATAATTTGCGACGGAAATATTTATCGCAAAAACATCGCAAATTTGCGAGGGATTTACTAGATACAAAATTGCTAGGATGTTGCTAGAAAAACAATTCCTCGCAAAATGCATGGGATTTGCGTGGGACAACTTTTCCTCGCAAAAGTTGCGAGGGAATTGCAACGTTAAAACGATTTGCGAGAAGCGATTTGCGAGGAACGTACTTTCCTCGCAAATCTCTCGCTTTTATCGATTTGCTAGGGATTCGCGATATTTTCGTCCATCGCAAAATACGTGTTTTCTTGTAGTGATATAAGAGGGCTTGGTTATAGAAAATTAAAGAAACGAAGCTGCCAATGTGAAGACTGATGTGACATTTTCAGCCCCCACCACACACTCACACCCACACTTGGCACATGATGGATAAGATAATAACCCGTTAAGATCTTTTTTTTTTCTTTCTCTTTGATCAATCTTCACGTGGGTTACGGTCCTACTTGTGTTTGAAATTTAACCATACTCTTCTCTGTGCTTATTATCCTTCAAATAATCTTGTCCACAAGGTCTCGGACAAAAGTGTTTGAATCTACAGTAAAACGGTTTGATTTTTTCAACCCAGGTTGATCGTGATCGATTAGGATGATCAGTTTGCAGTGACTGAACAAGATATATATTTTTTACGGCGGTCATAAGATATTTAAAATATTGTCATCGAGCGAAATATGACTAGAAAAAGCAGTGTGTAAGGCCAAGATTTACCAATTACATGCATTCTTTATTTTTCCTTTTTCAATATTTACATGCAATTTACAATATTTAACCTAGGACTCCTATCTCCTAAACGGGTAAGTTACTGACAGAAAGTTTTATGTCACACCATTGAACAAGTTACACATTATTTCTCAAACTCTTAAGTCTAAAATTGCAAAATGCAAATGGCCAAATTTTATGTTGGTTTAAGGTTTGGTTTCTGCCTCTACTTTGGCAGTGTACCAAACCGATTTAATTACCGGTGCTAGACTGCTATCTATCATCATAACTTCTTTTGTCTCTACATATAGAAACAAAACATTGCGGAAGAAAGTTTAATGTTTGAAATTGTTATTATTGGGGAAAACGTATAAGAGATGGAGTAAAACCGTTTGAAAATGGAAATTTTAACAAAAAAATCAACCAAAAATGACAAGTGGTTGGTTTTTGTTTTGTGATTTTATTCGACCTTTAATTTGAGTTCAATATTTTTTTACCAATTTCATCGCTAAAGTATATGTTTCAATTTAACATTTTCGCATGAAATAGCTTACAGTGAATGAATAAGGACTTTAAATTTTACATACCAATTGACCATTACATAAATAGAAAGATAACTCCTTTGTTAATATTGGAATTCTGCATTTGGGTTTTGGTTTTGGAGTTTTCAAATGACAACTCACTCCCACAGATAGTCACTGACACAAAACAGAAACTTTTAAAAGAACAGCCATCACTCCCACACATTTGTGTGTTCTTCGAACTTTTGTTTTCAATTATATGTTCAAGATTCAACAAGGATCGAACTTTTGTGCATTAATTATTATATTTTACGATCTTGTTTGTCTTATACCGAAAAACATAGATTAATCACAATCACAATCACAATCAAGCCAACATTTAATAATCTCGGTTTAAGTCATAAAACATTCGTGTACCATAAAAATGGAATCTTAAGCATACTCATGACTTATAATCTAATTATCAAGAAAGTGTTATATGTTCTGCTACTATATAACCATTTTTAAAGTAAACAATAAGAAAGCCATGTGGAGTTCAGGAACATAAGCGGCATGGGAAGATCAAATAATCTAGTGATGGAGCTAGAAGGGAAATCAATCATGAATCCTAAATATTTTTATATCTTTTCTTTGATTCACTTCTTGTCAAAATCTCCATTGATTTAAAAACCCTCAGCAAAGTTAACTTCTCATCCCAAATACTTTTCTCAACTGATCTGTTTGTTTCCCAGTGAGAGCTGAGTGAAACAAAATCGTAAGATAATCTGTTTCTTCCTACACAAGCTAACTTGCAAGGTAGTGTTTTCCCCCTTTCGACTCTTGCTATTTCTCTCACTTTCCTGGAGGGATTTCTCGACAAAAATGAAATGTTTATTATTTTATTTTATGTTATTTTTACATCTTCACTCTTTAAGGGTTATTGTCACATTTTACGTCTTTGGTTAAATTGTGTGTAAATTTACATATAAAAAACGAAATATGCATGCAATATTACATAAACTAGTATAAGATCAAACTAGACGATAACATATAAATATATATTGCATGCTTGATCTTATAAGACTAGTTAATGTCATCATACTGCATGCATACAAGGAATTAAAAAAATGAATTAATTGAATGTCAGTTTTTGATGTGATAGTCACACATCACCCGGCAGTAGCATATTTATTCTACTGAAATTGATTTATAATTCTCCAATCATAAGTCGTCATAACATATAAAATTCAATAACTTTCCTATAAACAGATTTCCAATTACCAAAATTTTGTGTTTCTTATTAGGGGGGTGCGCAAAGACAAACTCTGTCTCAAAATTATGAACAAAATTATGTGTCTTAACCTAAGATTTTGTTTAAAATATAGACCGTTTAATTTCTATAAGGTTTTCATAAAAATTTAGGGTCCTTTTCATCTAACTAAAAATTTAAAAGAAAAAACAAAAGACTAAGTGTTTTTACATTGTCGGCACATGCTTTGATGACACAAACAATTACTAAATTTACCATGCAAAATGTTACTGTTTCCATCTTTAAAATAATTTTCATCATACAAATAGTGTGACATATAAAACTGTTTCAAAAAGCTTCACTTTTATTAAATCAATAAAATGACAAGAATATTGAAAAAGACAGGATTTTTTAGTTGAAATCTATGTATCGATCAAATAAAGAATCGACTCAGCTACTGTTTTTGTAATAACACTGTCCATTTTCATACATAAAATGACTAAAAACACCTCTGGAAGATGCATGTGTTGTGTGGTTACAGAAAAAAAGTATTGGAACTTTACAACTTTGTGTCGTTCTCTTAAATTTACCCCCCGCTTCATTAGGAATTGTCACTCTCAGTCTTGGCCTATTTCCCAGTTCATATCTCATTTTATCTATGGTCCCATATACCATAACTCTGTTCTTTTTAACAAAAACACTGATTTAGTAACAACAAGATGCATGTAACCTGCATCTGCATGCATATACATACATATATGTATTCATTATTTCATTATCATGTTGGGTATGTATTGTCTATTATTTCCCAAAAGAAGACACCAAAGAGAGCGAGATTCTTGTTATCCATGATAACAGTTTTGAAGATTCAGTCGAAATGAGTGATCGATTAACTATATATGGTCAACATCTAGTAAAATTATTTAGACTATTATATTTTTGTTTTACAAAAACTGTGGGAATGAATAGTCGACTCTGAAATATCTCACTAGTCTAAATTGCTATTTTAGTTATTTTAAAACCTTAAAGCTTAATAACTCGAATACGTACCAAGATAAGTCAAATCATAAGTTAAATATCACACTGTAATTTGCAAACTTTTAATGAACCTTCTTATTACATTACATCTCTCTCTTTATGGTTAAACATATCCAACAATTAGTAGTTAACTTTCACATATCACATAGTTTTATAAGTTTTTCATTTTGAGAAATCAATCATCCATCTACCACAAAAGAACTTGGTCAGGTGTCCAATTTTAGAAAGCATTAAAATATTATAACATTTATATATATAAAATATCTAACTATAATAAAATAAAAAAACATATTTATATGCCGATTCATGTACACATGCGTGTGGTGTCTATGTCTATCCACTTAACTTAGTTACATATAAACTTATTTTTGAGCCACAATTTTTGTTTCGTGTACTAGAGAAGCTAACAAGATGGAACCAACAGAGAAACCATCGACCAAACAGTCTTCTCGAACTCTACCTAGAGACACTCGTGGCTCTCTCGAAGTATTCAACCCATCAACTCATCCGGCTCGAATCGAGAGCCCCGTGTTCCGTCCAGAACCACCAACATGGCAAAACTGGAGTGATCCACGTGGCACCAGTCCTCAACCAGAACAAGAACCATCTCCTTCAAACCCTGTTCTGCCTGATCAAGAAGTCCCCGTCACAACCTCATGGATGGCTCTAAAAGACCCAGCACCGGAGAAAATCTCCAAGAAGACGATCACCGCCGAGAAACCACAGAAGTCGGCGGTGGCGGCGGAGCAGAGAGCGGCGGAGTGGGGACTGGTTTTGAAGACCGACACAAAGACGGGAAAGCCACAGGGAGTGAGCGTGAGGAACTCAGGTGGAACTGAGAATGATCCGAACGGGAAAAAGACTACTTCACAGAGAAACTCGCAAAATTCTTGCCGGAGCTCCGGTGAGATGTCTGACGGTGATGTCGTCGGAGGTAGAGGAGGGATTCCAAGAGTATCGGAAGATCTGAAAGATGCGTTGTCTACGTTTCAACAAACGTTTGTGGTTTCAGATGCTACCAAACCTGATTACCCGATTATGTATGCAAGTGCTGGTTTCTTCAATATGACCGGTTACACTTCCAAAGAGGTTGTCGGCAGAAACTGGTAAACACTTATTTTTATAATTTTGAACAATTCTCACAAAAATTACATTTCATTTTTTTTAGTTACATTTCATTTTTTTAGTTACATTTCATTTCATTTAATTTTGTTTTCTAAAACTATCTTTAGTAGAGAAATAGTGAAATGTTTCTCAGAAAAATACAAAATATATTTTTATTACACATTTTTCTTTTTTATTTATTTTTTAATATATGTACCATTGATCATTTAATATCTGTCTAATTTAGATTTAGAAACGGTTCTCAAGTTACTTCCACAAATAACGGTTCTCTCTATTTTCTATTCTCAAATTAATATTTCTTTTTTAAAAACACTATAGTTATTTAGAAAATTAATAATTTCATGTTTTGGAATGGTTACTAAATATTTCAGATCGTAAATGATTTAATAACTCTTACTAATTTTTTTTAATAATGGTATTTTTGAAAAAAATATCTAATATTTTAGCGTAAATTTTCTTCAGAAAGTTAAGCATCTTACTTTTGAAAATTACTCAAAATAAATTAATGAAAAGTATATATATATATATATATATATTTTTTATTGTAGCCGATTCTTACAAGGATCAGGAACAGACGCAGATGAGTTAGCGAAGATAAGAGAGACATTAGCTTCTGGTAAAAATTATTGTGGGCGTTTATTGAATTACAAGAAAGATGGGACCTCTTTTTGGAATCTTCTCACCATTGCTCCCATTAAAGACGAGAGTGGCAAAGTTCTCAAATTCATCGGGTTAGTCCTTTGTTCCTTATACACCCTTTTTGATGGGACTGAAGTGTGTGGACCTTTGGTCCTTTCTGTTGCTTTCTCCGCAATAATTCAATGAGAATTGTGTCACTGGCGGATTTGATCGTCTTCCATCCAATCCAACGGCCGTTTTTTTTTTTGTCATACATATATACATACTTTTTTGTCATCCCGTTTTTCGTCGTAAATTGATAAAATATATATATATATATATATATATATATATATATATATAATGACCATGATTCAAGATTTTTTAAATGGTTTTTAGATGAGAAATTTTAAATTTAGATTTTTGGTTTTTGAATATTGCTAATAAATAAATTAATAAGGTAATGTGTACTAGTTTTTGACATTATATTAGCATAAATAAAAAAACTTTTGCACAAAAAAAAAAAAAAAATCTTGTAACCTTTTCGAAATGGGTTTTGGATTTTTTAAAGAAATTTTTAAGAACTCTCAAAATCTTGTTTTCATATATTTTTTTATATCGAAACTACTTTTCTATAATATTGATTGGATAATTAAATGGTTTTTTTGTTTTATATTAAAAAAAAATTATGGTTAATGAGTTAGTACCATGCTAAAATCTAGTACCATTCAAGAACTATATTAAATGAAATCTATAATCAGAATATAACTTGAGGGAAAAAATGACAAATATGTTTTGTTTGTTTAAATTTGGACCAGAATGCAAGTGGAGGTGAGCAAGCACACTGAAGGGGCCAAAGAAAAGACTTTAAGGCCAAATGGGCTTCCTGAATCTCTTATTCGATATGATGGTAAACTACATTTTTTGTTTTTTTTTTTTTGGTTATTTATATATTTTTTGTAATGCTTATTAACATAATTTTCAAATTTTTGGTTTTGTAATAGCCCGCCAAAAAGATATGGCAACGAACTCAGTGACGGAGCTGGTAGAAGCGGTAAAGAGACCTCGAGCACTAAGCGAATCGACGAATTACCATCCCTTCATGACAAAATCAGAGAGCGATGAACAACCAACGAAACCGGCTCGACGAATGTCCGAGAATGTTGTTCCTTCAGGCCGAAGAAACTCTGGCGGCGGGAGAAGGAACTCGATGCAGCGAATTAACGAAGTTCCCGAGAAAAAAACGAGAAAATCTTCTCTTTCTTTCATGGGGTAATAATAACTCAAAAATCTTAATCAGCTCTACTTCTTACAAGATCATTCTTTGACCTAACTATGAACTCTTGTGTTATAGGATTAAGAAAAAGAGTGAGTCTTTGGACTCTATGGACGATGGATTTATAGAGTATGGAGAGGAAGATGATGAGATTAGTGATAGAGATGAGAGACCAGAGAGTGTGGATGATAAAGTGAGACAAAAGGAAATGAGAAAGGGTATTGATCTCGCTACTACACTTGAACGTATCGAGAAGAACTTCGTCATCACTGATCCTAGGCTTCCTGATAATCCCATTGTAAGAACAAATTTTTGGAAACAAAGTGAAGAATTGTTATGTTTCCATTTAGATTTGTCTGAAAACGTTTTGTTTGTTTTGTCCTCTGTTTCTAGATTTTTGCATCTGATAGTTTCTTGGAGCTCACGGAATATAGCCGTGAAGAAATTCTTGGCAGAAATTGCAGGTATTTGTGAATATGGACTCAGGATTCTTCTGCCAGGATCCGAGAATTAAGAACGGTTGTAATCTCTTTATTTTGTTTGGTTCATGGGGTTTTAGGTTTCTGCAAGGTCCAGAGACTGATCCAACGACTGTGAAGAAGATTCGAAATGCTATTGATAACCAAACCGAAGTTACGGTTCAGCTCATCAACTACACCAAGAGCGGTACTCACTTTTTTGATATCGTTATATTAATCTGTCCATCAATGTATGAAGTTTTTTTTTTTTTTTTTTTTTTAACTTTACATTGTTTCTCTGTTTCAGGAAAGAAGTTTTGGAACATTTTCCACTTGCAACCTATGCGTGATCAGAAGGTACAACGATTAACATAGATATCTTGTATCATACGTCACCTCCACGTTGACCCTCAGATTGTTTGGTTTATGAATTCAAACCTAAAAGATGTATTCTTTGGATATGTTTTTGACAGGGAGAAGTACAATACTTTATCGGAGTCCAACTAGATGGGAGCAAGCACGTAGAGCCAGTCCGCAATGTCATTGAAGAAACCGCTGTGAAAGAGGGAGAAGAGCTGGTTTGGAACCCTATACTATTTTAAATCTTGAATTTTCTTCTAATCATTTGATCAAACCAAACTTGAATATCATTTTCTGAGTCTGAATTCTATAGGTGAAAAAAGCAGCTGTAAATATCGATGAAGCCGTACGAGAACTTCCTGATGCCAACATGGTAAGTGATTGCTTGAGGATCTGAATAAGAGAGTTTGATAGGTTTAGGGTTTATTAGGATGTATTTGATTGAATGTTTTGGTTGTGTTTTGTTTGAAGACGCCAGAGGACTTATGGGCAAACCACTCAAAGGTTGTTCATTCTAAGCCTCACAGAAAAGATTCACCGCCATGGAAAGCTATCCAAAAAGTATTGGAAAGCGGTGAACCGATTAGTCTGAAGCATTTCAAACCAGTGAAACCTTTGGGTTCCGGTGATACAGGAAGGTCTAAAACTCTGTTCTAGTGATTCATTTAACAAAAAAAGGTTTTTGTCATCAAACTTAAAAAATGCCCCATTTGTGTTTTATCAGTGTGCATCTAGTGGAACTCGTTGGAACGGATCAGTTGTTTGCGATGAAAGCAATGGACAAGGCTGTTATGCTTAACCGTAATAAAGTAACTACAATAACTTGTGAAATCACAAACCTATTTTCTTGTTTCTGCTGTATAAGTAGCAACTGATAATAAATTTTGGCAGGTTCATAGAGCTAGAGCTGAGAGGGAGATCCTAGATTTGCTTGACCATCCTTTTCTTCCTGCACTCTACGCTTCATTTCAGGTCAGAAGATCTGTGTGCACGTATGTATATGTGTATCGTAGTCTTATGTTACTAACGGATCATGTTTTACTTTACAGACAAAAACACATATATGTCTTATAACAGATTACTATCCAGGAGGAGAACTTTTTATGCTCCTTGATCGACAACCTAGGAAGGTCCTTAAGGAAGATGCCGTAAGGTACAAGTGTTCCTAGCTCGAAAATGTCTCAAGATTTTTTTTTTTTTTTTTACTTAAATCTTGAACTAACAAAATGCCTGAACGAGTTTTCAGATTCTATGCTGCTCAAGTTGTCGTTGCACTCGAGTATCTTCACTGTCAAGGTAAGCCGTTCGACCTCCTCTTCAATTAAAAAATAAATGGATGTAAAGGAGTGATTCTGACATGATACTAAGTGGATCTTTGTAATTTTTCTTAAACTCAGGAATAATTTACCGAGACTTGAAACCAGAAAACGTGTTAATCCAAGGCAATGGCGATATCTCTTTATCGGATTTCGACCTCTCTTGCTTGACATCTTGCAAACCTCAGGTTTAATATTTCTCAACCTTCTTCCCTTACGATTCTTTCCAAAGACTTCTGCTAGGGAATTTGCTCATGTATACTAATTAAGGGTGTCTAATGAATCTTGCAGCTGTTGATTCCGAGTATAGACGAGAAGAAGAAGAGAAAGCAACAAAAGAGTCAACAAACTCCAATCTTCATGGCTGAACCAATGCGTGCATCAAACTCATTTGTTGGCACTGAAGAGTATATTGCTCCGGTTAGTGTAATATATATACCAGCTTAATTAACTATACTGATTAAGATATTTCCTCTGTTGTAACCGGTAATTAAATAATGTCTCATATGGATAGGAAATTATATCCGGGGCAGGACATACAAGTGCAGTGGACTGGTGGGCTCTTGGTATCCTTATGTATGAAATGTTATACGGATACACTCCTTTTAGAGGCAAAACAAGACAGAAGACTTTCACCAATGTTCTTCAAAAAGATCTAAAGTTCCCAGCTAGCATTCCTGTAAAAGATCAATCATTATATTTATATCAAGTAATCGTATATAAACCAGAGATTATAATTAATGGTTTTGTTATATGGTATGCAGGCAAGTCTTCAAGTGAAACAGCTGATCTTTAGGTTATTACAACGAGATCCGAAGAAAAGATTAGGCTGTTTTGAAGGAGCAAACGAAGTCAAGAATCATTCTTACTTTAAAGGAATAAATTGGGCTCTGATTCGATGCACGGTAAGCAACTTCATACGTTCTGTTTTACTTGGTGTATACGAAATAGTTTTTTACTTGCGAAATAAGGAAAACCATCCTTTTATGAGCTATGTTTTGATCTGCAGAACCCTCCGGAGCTTGAGACTCCGATATTTTCTACTGAAGCAGAAAACAAAGATGAAGTTCTGAATCCTGAGCTAGAAGATCTTCAAACAAATGTTTTTTGAGATCGATTTGAATAAAATGTTTCTTGCTTTCTTTCCCCGCTTTCATGAAACATTTGAAACTTTGTTTGTTTGTTTTTATTTTTTTCAGTTTACCATTATCTTTCTCGTTCCAAGTATTTGCTCTCTTCTTTATCTCTGTCCAAGTCATCCTCTTCTTCACTTACTTCCTTACGAAGAATCGTATTATAGTCCCAAGTGTTTCTTGTAATTTACTTTGTGTGATCTTTTAAGAAGAATTTTTGTATGTCAGTAAAATTAATCAAGTTTTGCATTTTGTTTGTTTGTTATATATTGTGATAAGTTAAAGAGTTTTGGAAGCTACAAAAACCGATAGTAAAAACTTCATTGATCACGTAAAAAGCTATGAAAAAGCAAAAATGATGTCAACAATGTAGCATTGTTTAGTAAAATAATTACTGAAATATGAATATTTATAATGTATTATGAATTAAAACTATAAATTGTGTATATGGATGATAAACAAATTAATTGGTAAAACTTAAAAAGAATTAAAATCTAATTGTGAAACGTTCTGATCCATTTTTTACTTTTTTATAAAATAAATAATAAATATAATATAATAAATAAACTACAATTAGTGGTCCATACCCACTAGCCAACTAACCACAATCACAATCATCAGCGGAACAACCAATCTCAATATCCAATAAATATTCAATAATATAACCAATAAATAAAACATCAACAATATCCAATAATCAAATAACAGGAAACATAGAACTAGCAACCTAGCAATGTTCTAATGACCCAACTCTAACAACCTAGCAATGCCAGACAACATCAAACCGAGTCCCTAGAATATCCTCCTCTTTATTGCCTTGATTCCACAATCACACTTTGCCTTTACCTGCACCACAAACACATATTGCAATGCATGAGTATTTTATAAACACTCAGTAAGGCAATTCTCCCATCTACTGGGCTATACACACAAGCAATAGAGTCATCTCTAACCATCAAACAACAATCAATAATAACAAAACAGGACTCTGCATCGACCGACACCAACATGCATCGACCGACACCAACATGGGGACGCATCGACCGACACAGAAGCTGCATCGACCGATGCAAGTTACCCTTGCATCGACCGACACCCAATCTGCATCGACCGACGCATGCTCGACATAACACGAAAACCCTAGAGTTTTACGCGCCGTCCTCGCACTTGCATCGACCGACGCAAGATATGCATCGACCGATGCAATGCCGAGCATCGTGTTTTCCCCGAAGCTTCTCACCAGATCTTCGTCCCTTCAACCACAAAACTCGATCCCAAGCCGCAAGAAAGCTTCCTAATGTCCAAAGTAACAATCTAACAAGTCTAACAACACACAACAAGCAAATTAGAGAGTTCTCTAGCTTAGATAAGCCATGGTCCTGCACTTACCTTTGCCAAGACGATTCTGAACCTCAAACATGCAATAGAACACTCCTAGCAAGCTCCTACAACATTCTAAGACTCAGATCTCACCAGAAAATGCCACAAATCACATAAATCATCAAGAACACCAAGAACTCTTCTTTTCCTCTTCTTTTCTCTCAAAAGCAGCTAAAATCGTCGAATGAGACAAAAAGCTTGACTTAAGGGTTTCCTTCTCCCTTTGCCCAAAACGCAGCGTTTAACTTAAGTCAAAACGCAGAAAAATGAATCTGCATCGACAGATGCAACATCTGCATCGACCAATGCAACTCCCAAACCGGGATTCCGGTTCGCGGGCGTTATAATTCTCCCCCACCAATCTTGATTCGTCCTCGAATCTCGAACAACCATCAGCCAAGGACTCCCGTGCAATCGTCTCCACGGCCCGCACTCCTTCGACCGATCTGCTGAAGGTCACCTCTAGGCAATAGACTCACGCTCCAGGCGTCATTTGCTCTCGCCTTTTGGACTTTCCTTTACTCATAGGCCTAAACCTTGAGTTTTTATTGGCTTCTCATCAGACCTAAGTCTGCATGCCATAATATTGGCTCCTCATCGGGGCCTAAGCCCGTATGCCATAATATATAATGAAAAATCCAAACTCGTCTCTCGGGTTGCCACCCTACAGAGCGCCCCCGGATCGTCATCCGAAGTCGATATACCAACCATATTCCCAAGCCACAAAGTTTCAGAATATGACAGTAATAGGAGAACCTAAGTCCCCCAAGAGTCGCGAGCAAACAATTCTAAACACGTCTGAGTCCTATCCCTATCTAGGTTTCCTTCCCGTGGCTCGCGTAAAAACATCTCAATGTCCTACCAACCACATATCCCCTCACTGGGATACCTCATGACCACACAAGGATCATATACATGCCACAAGGGCCAAACAAATGTCCTATACAGGACCGCCACAAAGGCCAAACAATCTGTCCTAAACAGGACCGTCACAAAGACCAAACAATCTGTCCTAAACAGGACCGCCTAAACAGGCACTCTGGCTAAACAGCCCGCCACAAAGGCCATCTGTCCCGAAGGATCATCTGTCCCGAAGGACCATCTGTCTCGAAGGACCATCTATCCCGAAGGACCATCTGTCCTGAAGGACCATTTGTCCTGAAGGACCGCCTAAACAGGCACTCTGACTAAACATCCCGCCACAAAGGCCACACATCTGGCTAAAAAGCCTGCCACAAAGGCCACAAAATGACTAAAAAGACTGCCACACACGACACAAATGACTCAAAAGTGCGCCACAAAGGCTACACAAGCCCCTCCAAGGCTCTCCACACCAAAAATGGACAAATTCTAACTCGCATAAACTTTCCATTTTTAGCACTTTCCACTTTTGGAAAATTCTAATTCAGGAAACTTTCCTCCAAAATCCGTCTCACGGAAACTTTGTACCCCGAGCACCACCTCATCTTGTTACTGAGTCGCACAACCAACCACCCCAAGCGACCGAGTAACAAGAGAGATGGGCTGGAATACTCCATTCCCGCTCTAGCCACGAATTACAGATGAGACAAGGCTAGACAAGTTCAAGTCGCGGCTTGCTTTTCATACCACTTCTTAAACCTTGCCTTCATCCTCGCCTCAGGCTCTCAAGTCTGCTCCTCAACACCATCACAGTCCCAAAAGACTCTCATCAAAGGAATCTTCTTCTTCCGAAGTTCCTTAATCCTCCTCTCGAGAACCCTCACTGGTCTCGCCTCCAAAGGCATGTTAGGCTGAAGATCTTCTGGAATCTTAGCCAACAACTGATCATCCTCACGGAGATACCACCGCAACATAGACACATGGAAAACCTTGTGAAATGCACGCATAACCTCAGGTAACTCCAGTCTATATGCCACTGGTCCAACTCGCTCAATCACTCTGAACGGACCCATATACCTCGGACTCAACTTAGTCTCAGTCAATGACCTGTTCGGACCCGCAACATGGCCATCTTGAGGTACACTCTGTCTCCCACCTGGAACTCAACTTCTTTCCTCTTCTTATCAGCATAACTCCTCTGCCTATCCTGGGCTTCCTTCATGTTCAGCTTGAGGATCCGAATCTTCTCCGAGGTCTCTTGAACAAAACGAGCACCATATATGCTCCTCTCCCCCACCTGAGTCCAACATAACGGTGTACGACACGGCCTCCCATACAAAGCCTCATAAGAAGCCATCCCAATACTCGCATGATAACTGTTGTTATAGGCAAACTCTGCCAAACACAGGTGATCCACCCAATGGCCACCCCAATCCAACACACTCATTCTCAGCAAATCCTCCAAAGTCTGGATCGTCATCTCTCACTGTTCATCTGTCTGTGGATGATAAGCTGTAGTCATATGCACCTTAGTGCCCATCTCTGCCTGGAATGCACTCCAGAACACCGAAGTGAACTTAGGATCCCTATCAGACACAATACTCGAGACCCAACTAGCCACATCCTTCTTCATCCCGACCTAGTGATAGTACCTCTTGAGGTCACGGTACATCTTAGTCTCTCCCGGATGAATAGAAAACTTATTCGAGTGAGCCTCACTTAGGATCTCCTGCCTCAACGCCTCATCCTTGGGCACACAAATCCGCCCATGCACCAAAATAGTACCATTAGCTGAGACCTGATACTCCGTATCCACAGCCTTAGAGGCATTCACCAGCCCCAAATCCTTCTCCTGAGCCAACCGCACTCTACTCAGAAGGTCTGCTCTATCCGCCGCCTCCAAACCCAACGGCTCCTGAGAAATAGCATACAAACTCAATACACTAATCTTCTACCAGAGTCTCCATCTCCCGATCCTGAGCCGTAGCTACCCTCTTCCGACTCAGAGCATCTGCAACCAAGTTAGCCTTACCAGGGTGATAAGCTATCTCCAAATCATAGTCCGCCACAAGCTCCATCCACCGCCTCTGTCTCAAGTTCAACTCAGGCTGAGTGAATATATACTTCAGGCTCTTATAATCTGTAAACACCTGTACTTTTGCACCATAAAGATAGGATCTCCAAATCTTCAGGGCAAAAACTACAACAGCCATCTCCAAATCATGAGTAGGATAGTTGTCCTCACGCTTCCGCAACTGCCGCGAAGCATAGGCAATCACCTTCCCATGCTGCATCAGTACACACCCCAAACCAACTCTGGATGCATCAGTATAAATCACATAGGATTCTCCCTGCTCTGGCAAAGCCAACACTGGCGTAGTAGTCAGCATTTCTTTCAGGCTCGCAAAGCCTTCCTCACACTCCTGTGACCAGACAAAAGGAACATCCTTCCCAGTCAACTTAGTCATAGGACGTGCTCTGCTCGCAAAGCCCTGCATAAATCTTCTGTAATATCCTGCCAACCCCGGAAAACTCCTGATCTCTGTGGCATTCTGCGGTCTAGGCCAATCTCTGATAGCCTAAATCTTCTCCGGATCCACAGAAACCCCCTCTGCAGAAACAATATGACCCAGAAAACCCATCTCACGCTGCCAAAAACTACACTTGCTCAACTTAGCAAACAACTTCTGCTCCCGCAGCTTCTCCAGAACTGCCCTCAAATGAACTGTATGCTCCTCAAAACTCTTAGAATAAACCAGGATATTGTCGATGAAAATGATGACAGACACGTCCAGAAACTCTTGAAACACGCTGTTCATCAATCTCATAAACGCTGCTGGCGCGTTAGTCAACCCAAAAGGCATCACCACAAACTCATAATGCCCATACCTCGTCCTGAAAGTCGTCTTCCTCACATCTGCCTCATCTATCGGTATCTGATGATAACCCGACGCTAGATCTACCTTGGAGAACCAAGTAGCACCCCTCAACTGATCCAACAACTCATCGATCCTGGGAAGAGGGTACTTGTTCTTCACAATGACCCGGTTCAAACCCCGGTAATCAATACACAACCGGAAACTCCCATCCTTCTTCTTCACAAATAACACCGGTGCTGCCCACGGTGATACACTAGGACGGATGAATCCCTTACTCAACAAATCCTCTAGCTGCTTCTTCAGCTCTGCCATCTCTGCTGGAGCCATTCTGTAAGGAGCCTTGAATAACAGCGTTGTCCCCGGTTCCAGTTCAATAGTAAAAAGATCCGTCCGAGATGGTGGTAATCCTTGCAATGACTGAAACACATCCTCAAACTCCTCAACTACCGGAATACAGCTAACCCTAGACTTCCCTACTGACTCTGGTATCGAAATAGTAACCAAATAAGCCTCACGGCCCTTCTCGATCATCTTCCCAGCCTGAATGTCCGAGATCACGAGACTCCCCGAAGTCGGTCTAACCCCCTCAAACCAACTTCCCTCCTGGACGCTCAAACTCCACTCTACCCCGATAGCAATCAAAATGCACCTTATGCCAATGCAACCAATCCATCCCGAGAATAACATCATACAACTCCACCAGACTGATAAGCAATACCGCAGGCCACGACTCTCTTGCAACCTAAATATCAACTTCCTTTGCCCGGCCAATAACCCTCAAAAACTTCCCTCCCGCACGCTCCCCAAGATCTCCTCTGATACCCGCACTCTCTGCGCACTCCGAAGTAATGAAGCTATGAGTAGCTCCAGAATCAAACATAACATGGGACTTATACCCGCCCACGAACAAGGTCCCTACACAAACCTCATGTGTTGAGAACCTAACACTTATCACAAGCCAAAAGTATAAAATTGGAACTACAGAAAACCACAAAGTTAAGTACCAGAAGTTATACTTGTGATCGCTCCGGCACTAGTTCCACCAGGCTCGACCGTCGTGTAAACCCGTGGCGCCTGCTTAATCCGTGCCACCTGCTGACCTCCAGGCTGCACCTGCTGCAACGCTGCCACTGCTGCCGGCTTCAACTTGGGACACAAGGGCCTGATGTGCCCCGGCTCCCTGCAATGATAACATACTCGAGGTCCTGCCGTCGGAGCACTCCTCTTGGGACAGCTAGCAAGCTTGTGATCCTTGCTCCCACACTTGAAGCAACCCGCACCAATCTGCGTCTCCGTAGCCTCCCATCTCCTCTTGGTCCCCTGCATAGGCTTCCCGCCCCTGCAAGAACCTCCATCATGCTGAGCCTTACTAGGCTGAACCGCTAGACTAACCGCCACTGACTGTGCCCGGATATCCTGCTCAATCTCTGCTGCAGTCTCAACCAGCTCTGCACGCGTAGCATAACTACGTCCCCTGCAATAGACCCTCAAGTCCTCACGAAGAGCCCTCATAAACTTCCTGATCAGGACCTCCTCAGGCTCCATAGCCCGACCCCCAAAACAAAGAAGTCGACTGAACTCCAAGTCCAGCTCCCGCACTGACCGTGTCCCCTGAGACAACTGAAGGAACTGCACCTCCAACCGGTCCAAAGCCTCTCTAGGAAAATACTTGCGGTTGAACTCGAAGACGAAGTCAGCCCAAGGCATTCATCTCTGCACTCTCCTAGCAGCCACTGCTATCCACCATACCTGAGCATCACCACTCAAATGGTGGACCCCAATGTCCACCCAAAACTCCTCAGGACATCTCAGAGTATGGAAGTTACGTTCCACACTCGTCCTCCACGCATCTGCAATAGTAGGGTCAGTACCACCCAAAAACCGCTCAGTCCCGAGACGCGTCATCTCCCTGTGCATGAACAAATAACGTCCATGTGCTCCTGCATCCGCAGCCACTAGCTGCCGCTCCTCCGTCACCACTGGTGGCACAACCTGAGCCTGAGCCGGTACCACAGCTGGCAACCGCTCTAACAACTGTGCTAACAAGCCCGCAAGATCAACACCAGGGACTCCACCCGCTAGGGTTCCCAGACCCGGGACCCTAGCATCACCGACCACTGGAGCATCAACACCGCCCCCTCCGGCCACACTCACGGAATCCTCCTGGACACCCTGCGACTCGCCAACACTCTCAGCTGTCACACTCTGGTCCTCTGACTCGCTAACCACTGGGCCTCTGCCCCTACCACGACCATGTCTGCGTCCACGACTACGTGCGCGTCCACGACCACGTCGGTGTCCACGACCACGTCCGCGTCAATGACCAAGACCAGCAACAACACCATCTCTAGCCATCTGCACTACTATGAACAGAAGACTAAACAAACAATTTCTATTATAACACAGATAACATAAACTCACCGTGGAATCACACAGTCGGCTCGAAGAGGATGTTCTACGACTCCTTGCCACACATAATTGACTAACTCACATAATCAATCAAAGCATGCAAATCTCAAACATCACAAAGCCTAGTGAACCCAAACCTAGAACCGTAAGAGCTCTGATACCAAACTGAAACGACCCGACCCGTTTTTTTTTTTTTAATAAATAATAAATGTAATATGATAAATAAACTTCAACTAGTGGTCCCATACCCACTAGCCACCTAACCACAATCCCAATCATCAGCGGAACAACCAATCTCAATATCCAATAATATAACCAATAAATAAAACATCAACAATATCCAATAATCAAATAACATGAAACATAGAACCTAGCAATGTTCTAATGACCCAACTCTAGCAACCTAGCAATGCCAGACAACATCAAACCGATTCCCTAGAACATCCTCCTCTTCATTGCCTTGATTCCACGATCACACTTTGCCTTTACCTGCACCACAAACATATATTGCAATGCATGAGTATTTTATAAACACTCAGTAAGACAATCCTCCCATCTACTGGGCTATACACACAAGCACTAGAGTCATCTCTAACCATCAAACAACAATCAACAATAACAAAACAGGACTCATCGACCGACACCAACATGCATCGACCGACACCAACATGGGGACGCATAGACCGACACAGAAGCTGCATGGACCGATGCAAGTTACCCTTGCATTGACTGACACCCAATCTGCATCGACCGACGCATGCTCGACATAACACGAAAACTCTAGAGTTGTACGTGCCGTCCTTGCACTTGCATCGACCGACGCAAGATATGCATCGACCGATGCAATGCCGAGCATCGTGTTTTCCCCCGTGCCGGATCTTCATCTCTACAACCACAAAACTCGATCCCAAGCCGCAAGAAAGCTTCCTAATGTCCAAAGTAACAATCTAACAAGTCTAACAACACAAAATAAGAAAATTAGAGAGTTCTCCAGCTTAGATAAGCCATGGTCCTGCACTTACCTTGGCCACGACGATTCTGAACCTCAAAGAAGCAATAGAACACTCCTAACAAGCTCCTACAACGTTCTAAGCCTCATATCTCACCTGAAAACGCCACAAATCACATAAATCACCGAGAACACCAAGAACTCTTATTTTCCTCTTCTTTTATCTCAAAAGCGGCTAAACTCGCCGAATGAGACAAAAAGCTCGACTTAAGGGTTTCCTTCTCCCTTTGCCCAAAACGCAGCGTTTAACTTAAGTCAAAACGCAGAAAAATGAATCTGCATCGACCGATGCAACATCTGCATCGACCGATGCAACTCCCAAACCGAGATTCTGGTTCGCGGGCGTTACAAATTGTATATTGGTCATGTATATATGTAATTATGACAAAACATTACAATAATAAAATAAAATATTCGATCTTATTTCATATTTTCACCAGTATTCTTAATATCCTAAATCAATATTTTTGACTTTCTTCAGCTCTTCCATCTCGGCATGTAATCATAATCTTAAAAATGGTAAAAGTGATTAAGTTGTTAAGAGAAATTCCTTTGAATAGCACTATTCTAAGTTTTTATTCTAAATCTAGCACACATGTTTAGTTTTTCCAAAAGTAGCATTTATAAATATTAATATTATTTTTCAGTTTGAATAACAATATCTATTATTTTAAAAATAAAACTCACGAACTATAGACTTTTACAGTTCCGACAAAGCTTGCGGTGAAGATTTTGATATGAGATCTTCATTTCCAATCATCGACCTTTCAATTAAGTGCCAAATCGATCGACTGAAGCTTCAACCAAGTGTCGAATCAATCAACTAAAATCTTCCTCGAACGTCGCCAATAGGTTGAACATCTAGAAGGGATTCGGTTTCATTATCGACGGCGGCGACCATCTCTTTATTCACCACTCCATCAGATCTATAGCTCTCTCCTCCGTTAATTTCGTTTTTGTTATTGTTTTTCTAGCTAAATTTTCATACTTTGGCATTTTTTTGGATTTGTAGATGTCAATAATAGAGTTTGAACAGATCGTTTGATTTTGGATTGTATCTGCAGAAATCAAATGTTTACAAGAAGAAGTTGAAAAAATGAGGGAAAAACAAGAATTATTGTGTAATGCGAATGCTTTTGCAGCAAACATGTTTACGTATTTGTTTTCTATCTATGCTTAATCACTTTTGTTGTTGGCTTCATCTGTTGTCTCTTTCCACAAAGAAGAAGAATTATATATGGGGATACTAACACTATGTAAGTGTATAGTCTCGCTTATAGTCTCTTTCATGACGTAGTGTTTTTATTGCTCATTCTGTAAAGATGCATTTCTTTATGCCATTTTGAGATGTTCTTTGTAAAGCTATCAACATTTCGGTCAACATGTTGATTTCAGAACTGGCACGATGAGTTTGATGACGATGGTCCCTCCTCCCAGAAGCAAACCTCCAAGGTTCAAAAAACATTACGCCAAGGAAACCAAAATAAGAAACATGACACCTACAGCTGGGGTAAGTGAATGTCTTAGCTTTATTTCTGTCCAATGAATGTAGCTTGTTATGAGTTTTTGAATTGTTTAGCTATTGGCAAACATCAATTTGGTAATGTTTTGTGGGGTTTCAAGGTAAATCAATCTGGTAGTGCTGCAGAATTAGTTTAAATGTGGGGTGATATATAAGATTTCTCTTGAAGTAATGTGTTTAAAGAAAAAAGAGTTTTAGAGTTATCATGTTGTTGAATATGATTTTCACCTATATAATATTTCAGCTATATACTCAAATGATTGATGATATACATGATGTCAAATATTTCAAGAACAAAGCAGAGTTGATGATGAAGAGGAGAAAATTGGCACTTGAGTGGAAGTTTGAGTTCAGATCATTGTGACTTCCTAAAATTTAAGAACCTCTTACTAAAAGTTATGGGTTTCTTCCTAAATTTAGATAAATGTGTTTTAAAATATCTATAGCTATGTTTTGTCTTAATGTATCACTTATTACTCCATTAGTGATGGATAATGATTTGATTTTGTGCACATCTTGGTGTTTAACAATATAGTAGAAAATAGAAATATCCAATATGGTATTTTATTTTTATATTTTGCCTCAATCTATCATAAATTTTGCCATCATTGTGGGGGTAATAATTTGAATCTGTGCACATCCTAGGTAGAAAAATTGACATGAATGTCATCATGAATTTTAAGGATGTCTTCCTAAAAACTTTAAAATTATTCCTAAATTTAAAGAAATGAGTTTTTTTTTTTTAATCTTTAGTGAGGGATAATGATTTTATTTTTTTTGTATATTTTGTTATTTATCTACACATAAGAATAATTATCTTGATTTTTATGTAAATCATCCTAAATTACAAGGAGCCATTCCTGAATATTATTGAATTCTTCCCAAATTTGAATAAATGTGTTTCTAAATCTCTAATTTTGTGTGTTTTGCTTCAATATATCAAATATTAGTAGATTATTCAGAATAATTTACTCCATTAGCGAGGGGTAATGCGATTTCATTTTTGTGCACATTCTGATGTTAGTAAATCCAAACTTTCTAATAAAGATCGTCATGAAGTTCGAAGATACCTTCCTGAATTTTATAGAATCTTTCTAGAATTTCATACATTCCTTCATTATAAAATGGTTTCCCAAGCAACATCCATGTCTAAACAACACATAAAGTAAAACTAGTAACAAATAATGCTATGTGCAAGATCATGAAAACCAAAAAGAGGAGTAGATACTAACAAATAACAGTATGTGCAAACCACCCAAAAAATAATAATAATGACCATCAATCAATCTCATATGTAATAACAAATTCATTGAGTCTGTCTCCATGATTAAAGTTGATACATCTTTGCCCATGGCGCTCACGTCCTCTTCTATAAGATGTCAAAGGATCGGTCAAAGACCAATTCTCTTTATCCTAAAATAATCAAACATAGAAAAATTAGTTTATGAGAGAAATGATTCAGTACATAGAAGCTTCTTCAGATTCAGAGCACAAACACAAACAAATCTCAAAGAACACAAACAGTACTCACCAATTTATTTATCTAGATAATCAATACACAAATTTTAGAGGCAATACTTCAAATCTGAAACAAACCGATTTAAATAAATCAAAAGATCACAGATTGAAGAATCAATCTATGTAACTAAATAATCTTCAACACATATGTAAAATCACAATGAATAGAACCGTTCTGCTTCCTCGGCTAGTTCGATGATAGCATCGATGTCACTGATTTTGAAAATAGATGTCGCTCTTCTTTCACGCCTTTCACAGAGACGACAAGATCGGCTAGGCGAGGACAGATCGGCGACGAATACGACTAGACAATCACGACGACGAGAACGTGGCGACGAGAACACGGCGAGAGCGTGGCGACGAGAACACAGCGAGAACATGGCGACGAGAACACGGCGACGGTAAATACAACGATTAATCTCCGTATGTAGATATAGGTTTTTATTAAATATTTTATTTAATAATATTTTTAATATGAGTGCTAATTTTGGAAAAGAAGAAAGAGAGTGTTAAGTTTGGAAAAAAAACTTATATTAGTGCTATTTTTGAGAATTGCCTTAAGTTAATCAATAACTCAAATTCTTTGTCATCTCTCTCCGTTTGCTCTGCTTTTGCTGATCTATCTATTGATGCAATTCTTTTTATTAGATAAATATGAACTTTTTGTCTATGTTTACTATAGAAGAAAGTGTTATCCTCATTTCTTAATGTTTTGAACTGTTGACCATATTTTGATTTTTCTTTGTCTTTCTCCACAATTTTTTTTTGAATGAATGTAAAAATATACTCCTGCGTACCAGACACCTTTGTACCAACCAACCTGCGTACCAGTCTGTCGGAGCTGCAACCATGTCTCTGAAGTATTGAAAGTGGCTTTTTAACTATGGTCTGGTCGCCTCCACACTCCAACATCGGTCTGAAAACAGTGCCCTCGGTCCCTAATTTGTAAGTGTGAGCTTAGGAAGAATATTAACTTCACTTATGACTAGGATTAGCCATGGTATATTGGAGGAGAAAACTTTATTCTATTGTTTCTATATAATGTTTTAGTATTCAAATTCTGAATTATTTTTGTATTTTTTTTTACAGTAAGTAACATAATTGAATGTTGTACATATTTTTGTTCTGTTGTTGTAATTTTTGTTAATTAAAATATATATATTTATAAATATATTAACGTTATGCAGTTACTTATCATATCTTATATAATATGAGAAGGTTTTCTCCTAACTTTGCATAACACGACAACATTTGGCAGCGTATATTTTCAACACCTGTCCTCACTTCTTATTTTTAATTATTTTAATTCTTCTTAATTACTACATACATTATTTTTCATATTCACTAAATTTAAATGATATTTCTGTACTAAAAAATATATTGAAATTTATGCAATGTCCTTTTAGTAATTATATATAGATATCATTTATCAGTATTTCATATAATTACCATAACATTATAATTTTGCAAATAAGAAAGAACTAAATATTAATATTATAATTTTGGACAAAATAAATTTTCGATAATTAAGGATTTAAATATTAATATCATAATTTTGGAAAAATATAATGTGATGGTTATTAATTGTTTTTACTAATTTCAAGGTATAAAAATATTATAATATTATAACAATTATTTGTTGATTGTGGCAAAAGATCAAATCAATTTATTCTAAAATAATTTCAAGATATAAAAACAATGTCATATTTTACTTTTCTTTAATAGTAATCATTATCACAATTTATTGCATATTAATTCTTAAAATGTAACTCCCATGATGTTTGAAATTTTTTTTAAACAAATCTTTCATCATATGAATACACTTTAATGTATTAATCACAATACAATTTGTATTTTACAAAAAAGAAAAAACACAGTCAAACCTATGGTATATTTATTCTTTGAAATGTAACCATAACTCTCATGATGTTTGAACACAAAAAAGAAAACTGGAAAACCTCTCATACTACTACAAATTTATCTATAAATAGCTACAAATCATCAAACATCATATTCTACCTCTCACAAAATTTTCTGAATTTTGTAATATTTAACTTTTTCCTTTATGTGATACTTGTAGGTTTTGAAATAAATAAGTTGAGTCGAAATTTTGGAGCATATATAGAAGTGAACATGTGAAATGTGGTTATTCATTAGAAAGAGTTAGATGAAGAACGCCTTAGGAACATAATATATTCTCACTTTAAATGTTGTTTCAAATGCCTATTTTGTATATCAATATTGTAATTTATTTTTCTTTTGATCCATTTGATAATTTTTTAATATAAAAATTTTAGTTTTAGATCATAATTCATAATCCCTAATAGATTTTATATTTTAGTCATAATATTTATGTTACTTATTACCAATGCTATATTTTATACAAGTGTGTTTGTATGTATTACCTATGAAAATGAGTTTATGCAAATATTAACTGTTTCGAATACTATTACTTTACATTTGTTCATTAACGTTACAACTGTGTTTGTATGTATTTATTAACTTTCTTTCCGGTAACCATTTCCATGGTCATTTATTTTATTTATAGGTTATGACTTCTGATGAGAAAGGTTTTGGTAGGGTTTATAGATGAGGAAGATTTGGACGTCTAGGTGATATATATATCTCATGATATGGGTTTCCAAAGCCATGTGATTCTTCCAAATTCAGTTTTTATTTTCTTACACAATTTAGTCTTAATTATTTTAAAAATATATAATTAACATCTAATTTCTTTTCACAACATTATTGTTTGGATTATACTATGTATGCATTTATTTTCTCTTCCCATATGTTCCATTATTTTTCCTAGCCATGATCAATTGTTGATGATGTGATGATAGTGCTTACCCGCAAGCAGAGCAAGGCAATGAGATTTGACCATGTGTGCAAGTTTTCATCAATACGCATTTAACAAGACTCACCTCTACCATGTGTTTATCAAGTCGAAGATCCAAAGATCACCCTAAGCTAATCCCAATTGCATTCTAGAGAGAGAGACGGAGGGAAAGAGAGAGAAAAACAATGTATTGGAGAAGCAGGAAGTTTTGAGTTATCTCTTTTTCCATCCATCACAAGATTTTAGAAATAAAAACATAGAAAAGAAAAATATTATCTTGTGAACAATTATTTTCTGTTCTCTTAGGTTATGCAGCTAACACTAAAAAAGTAGTTTGATATTACGATGGTATGTTTTTACTCTTTTTTTGTTGGTCATTTTGAGTATAATGCAACATATATATATATATATATATATATATATATATTATTTTTAAACAGAAAAGTATAACACAAAAAAACAAATTTTATTTGATATAATGATATATCAATATATATTAATAACATTTATTTACTCAATTCTAAACTAAAATTCAGTTTGCATTTAGTATGTTTAATAGATATAAAGTACCTGATAAAAATATAGAAATATCTAACAGCGAACTTTCTTTTCCAAATGCAATTAATCAAGAAACACAAATAATTCTACTTCTAGAACACAAATGCATTTGATGTCATTTGTATAATTCATTAAGAATAAAATATTTTATTGCTAAAATATTCAAATTATAATAATAAAACTTTTTAAGCATGTGTGAAGGATGCTGGTAATATATAAATATGAAAATTATTTATGCTACCTTTAGTTATCTAATTAATGAAATTATTATACAGAGAATGAAGGAAAAGCATGAGTTTCAGCTCAAGAAGAGGTTATTCGAGAAATTCAAGCTACTGTCTCGTCCTTCTTGGAGGTGTATGGTTTTAGAAAATATTGATGTTTTATAGATTATGTTAAAAGCGGACAAACTAACACATAATGTCCATGCTCAGCTGCACATTATTTTGTACATAATCAATGTTCTTTTTCGCAACGTAAAAAATGTTTGTACATCTTGATTGTGCATCAAAACATGAGGATTTCTATATATTATGGGATACAAACGAATTATTTTAAAGTAACCTTTCATATTAATTTTTTTTTTTAGTTTAATGCTTAACTAATCAATAGTCATTCATTTTAAGTGACCGAGAATACTTATATAGAAACAAAACAAATAACAAACATAAGATAATTTATCGAAATACAAAATATAAATTTTTAAATATTTTAATAAATGTAAAATATGTTAAAATTATATAAAGTTATCTCTTGCATCGCGCGAGTCTACTTCTAGTAATATATATGCTCATCGTATGCTGTGTTTTTATCATATTTCCAATCTCTCGTATTTTCAGTATATGGATCTTTACTCTTTAGTTTGCTTTTAATATGTGTAGCAATATGTTAGTTCACTTATAACATAATCGAATGTGTATATATGTATTGATTCAATTTATTATACATATCTCATTATATTGAAGATAATTTACTTCAGTTATTAACATTTAATAAAATAATTAAACTGTAAATATGATTGAACTTATTACCCTTTAATTAATAATTAGTTTCATAATAATATGGTTAATTTATGTATGATAAATGATTATATATCCTGATTTATTATTAGAAATCGATATCATTTAAAACAGTTTTTATTCATTAAAATATCTTTGATCTAAAATAACTACTATTTACAAGAAATCCCTAGCCAACCTTCTAGTGAAAAAATGTTACTAAAATTTGATGTATTTGTTGCGTTACCGGTGCTACGCAAAATCATATAATACATGTTGTTGACAAAACATTTAAGTACTACATATATGATATACATTTAAAGTCAATGATTTATTAAGAAAATATAAAATATTTAGAGATTATTGTATCTACCATATGAAAATATATTCCTTAATTTTGGATATTAAAAGTAAAATTTTATGTAACAATTTGTTCTTGCTTATTTTATGTCTCATAAATTTACTATATTTTTCAACAAACAAAAAATTATCTAATTAATTACTATTATATGTATCTAGATGTATTCAAAATAAATAATATTTTACAAAAACTATGAATTTGTCAAACATGTTTAAGACATCCTTCATTGCTTTGTGTTTGAAAAATATGATGTTTTTTCTACATTCATCCACATAAGTAAAGTCATGAATATCATTATGTTAATCACATGTGTGATATCTTACTTATATAGTCAAATTACTTTGACTACATATTTTTCCCTGTTATTGAAAATCTCTTCTATCATTATCCTCAACTTACTTTTTTTGTTTTAAAATTTTATTAGATATCATAAAATTTGTCACAATAATTATTCATTTTCTATAATTGACTATTTCGTAATATAATATTTTTATAAATCATAGAACATAGTTTATAGGTATCAAATAAATTATTTAAATAGATTTTATTTATTTTCCAACAATATTAACGATTAGAGCGAATATATATAAACATTGATGTTTTTCCTACATCACTCCACATGATCTTTTCATCACCGTCATTTCTTTCAAAAGAGTGGATTTGAGAGAGACTTTAGTAATTTACAAATGAAAGATAAATAATAGAACGGTTAATCCATTTTAGAGGAGGTTATTTGGGTAACAGATTGAAGAAAAAGATAAAAAGATCTATAGAATCTCAAAAAACGATTGTTAGATGTTTACCGGGTTTCAAATCATGAGATGAATTGGAAGGACACCAATCAAAGCACATATATTGATATGTTTTTATTATATATTATGAAATCATTTCAAGAAGAAGTACACAAATATTTAGTGTTTATGCATCAATATTTCTAATGCGATTGAAAATACAAATATGAGAAATTATTTTTTTTGTAGTTCTGATTTTAATTTAATTATGTTGCAACTTACATATCTATATGGTTCATAATATCTTGATATATGAATTGGTTTAAGAACAACTTTTGCACTTTATACACTATAGAATTCTTAATGTCTTAATAGTTGTATATTATTACATAAAACTTAGTTTTCAAAGTTAGTTATTCATATAATCGCAACATATGTCAAATATATTAAAAATATTTTGAAATTATGAAAATATATTTTATTTAAAAACTGTAGGAATTAAAAAAAAAATAAAAAATAATTATATATATAATTATTGCCAACTATATGGTTACTATGTAGCACCGGCAAAAAACATCTGGATGAAGGAGCTAGATGCTTTTGATAAAGTACTTGATGTATGAATGAATTTGTTTTATAAAATGCTTTACAAACAATTAATAATTAGTTTGTTATTTGTATTGAACCTTTTTTAATAATATTGCAGGGACTTGAAGATTTTGACGAAGTGTCTTCTGGATCACCGATCAAGAAGAAAACTAAAGCTGCAAATGGTTGCTTAAAATGGAAAGAGCTGAAAATATTAAGTTGAACAAAATTGGGTTGAATATTATTCAACTCATTAATCTTCAAAATAGTAGCTGAACAAGTTGTAAATTTTTTTGCTGTAAGATCAGTTTATTTTTCCAACTTTTTAGGTTGAATGGTTTGAATAGTTTTTTCAACTTCTTCAACCTCTTCCATTCAAATGGTGAAAGTTGGTTGAATAATTTTTTTTCAACTCCTTCAACCTTTTCTATTGTGCAACCATTTGCACCATAAATTGTCAAGTGCATAATGAGTTAGTCGCATTGCATACCTTTGTCATTATTAGGTATTTTTAAAATTCAAAGATTAATGACAAACTTTTCTTCTAATAATTTTCAATCTTTGTTTCTATGTGATAGGGAATTTACGAGAATGAAACAAAGACGAAAAATGGGAAAATACACAGCTTCTAAGGCTTTGGTGTTTGACTTTGGTCAAGCTTCAAAATTCTTTTTTTTGTTCTACATTATCTTAAAATTTCCTTTTCCTGGTTATATATTTACTATATCTTAAACAAGAACGTTCCTAATTCCCTTTTAGATAAATGAAAATGTTTTTGGGTTTATTGATTGTCTAATCTAGTAAAATTTTGAGTATATTCCCCATTCTTATCTTATTTAACAAAATATTATGATCATGGTTTTGTTTAAGCAAACTAGTAAGTTAGTAACTATTGATCATCTTAATTAAGTTTCTAGTCAAGTTCTATATTTTTCATATTGACTCCATGTCAGGTTCTATTTTGTGATCCAAAGCAACCATGTTGACTCAATTTGATATTGATGCTCATGGCAATCTTGCTTAAAAATAAAAGGACATTAAAGCTGTTGCTGATAAACAGGTCAATTAAAACCTAATGTGTACTCCACCACAATCTAGTGGTATCGTTGTAACACTTCAGGATCGAATCCACAGAGACCAAACAATTGCACTATGAAATGATAAAGATCGAAAATAGCTAAGACAAAAGAGAAAGTTTGTGTTTGAAAGTAACTATCAAAACGAAAATTAAATAAGTGTTTTAAATCAAAAGAGAAAACATTGGGTGCAGGGAATCATTAAGGATTATGATCACGAATTTAGATGATTAGATAGGGATGCATTAAACACAATTCTTGAACTCAAATCTCGAATGTAAAACTAATATACTGTCGCAGCGTTAGTTATCTATGCAAGGAATTGATTAAACTCTAAACCGTCGTTTGAATCTAGCAATCCTAGCAAGCAATACGTTCAGGTTTGATAAGTTTACAATGTGCCTTAACTTCAACTTTCGTTGGCTAAGGATCACCTTGCTCACCTATGTTCTTATCAAGCAACTCAACAACACTTTTGGTGCCCCGATGATCAATCTAGCTTAAGCATTAAAAAAAAACAACAATAGATGAAGAACAATAAGATTAATCCCTAATCTAACAAACCTAGCATCAATTAATCATATAAACCCTTCTGAAATCTTAAACCCAATTGAGAAATTACTCAGACATGGAGAAGCAGAAACAACAAATCAAAGATGAAGAAGACATAATTGAATTGCAAAAGAATAGAAAATAGGGTTTAGAAATCTTCTCCAAGGTGTCAAGAAGGATTAGAGATCTTCTCTCTTTGCTCTCAATACAGAATAGTCTCAGAAAATAAAGCTTATGTCTCTGGAGGCCGAGCCTCTAACTTAAATATCAAAATAAAACCCTAAAAGTCGGTTTAAAACGAAAAAGGAAAACTTGAGTCGGCTGCGGGGAATGGTCGATCCCGAATGCGGATCAGCCGATCTTGGATGCTTTTCTCTGTTTGCTCCATCTGCTTGCTATTTCGATCAGTCTTCACCAAATTGGCTTCAGATGCTTGTTTTCATCCCCAAAACACTCAGTTTACTTCCAAAGTAGCATAGAACCTGTACAGACTCACAAAAGACCAAAAAGAATCTAAAAGCACACTTGGACTTAATAAAAGACTCAAAACAAGTGTAGAAACTATAGTTAAAACCCTATAAATGCAGACATATCAATTCTCCCGGACTTGAATCTTTGCTTGTCCTCAAGCAAGAACAGACAAAAACTCAGAAACAGAGAAAAAGTTTGAAAGTGGAAACTCACATATTCTTGGGAACCTTTTCCTTGCACTCTTCATCAAATCAAATTAAGAACTACTTTTTGTACTCTGCCCATGATTAGGATCAACACACCCTACTCTGAACTCCACTACCTTAGAGAACCTTCTGCATCCCCAATGTTCTCTCTCTAAATCAGATTAGTGAAAACGTGTGGTCTCGCCGAGGGAATATCGATCATTGAACTTATTGACTCCTTCAACCTTTTAATGCCCAAGACTTCCTTCATATGCTCCCTTTCCTCTCTCTTTTCTCACTTCCAAAGGATTGATTTCTCCCTAATTTTCTAGGGTATCATTGTATTTTTTTTTATCAATCCTTCGCTCTTTTCTTGTGGACAGGTTTCCATGAATTCCGAAAGATGCACGGGTTTACGCACAACCCTCGGTTCACCTCTTTATTACCTATATCCTCTTCGTCTTCTCTTTTTTTTTTATTGAGTATTGAAGGGAAGAGAGAGGGGAAGTATACTTTGTGAGGAGATGCATGTCTTGTGTTGCTTAAGGGAGGAGTCTTGTTCGATGTATAACAAGTCCCAAGGCAAGAAGTTAAATCCGGTTAAGTCCTTTCAAAGCTAGAGACAACATGGGATCAGCTTAACGATCTCTTCGGTGTGGGTCTTTTGGGGCGTGTTGAGACTACTCATGTTCTTTCCAAGCTTCATTCAAAAATCAAAAGTACTAAAGCAATCATAAGAGTGTTAGTTCAAAGCAAAAGATTCCTAGAAATGATCATAGTTTCCCAACATTTTTGACTCAATAAAATAAGAAAACGATATCAGTAACTTCGAGACATCCCTCCCCCGGACTTACTTCACACCGTCCCGGTGTAAAGAAAAACCAAGAAAAGAATGAGTCCGACAAAGAAAATAAGAAAATTGAAAAAGAAAAAGCAAGGAAAAGAATGAAAAACCGGTGATCTCGCATCTGGTGTTAGAGTGGAGTTGGCAAGGGTGGGGACCGATCGGTCTCAAGGGTGGGATCGACCGATCTGCAACGTTATTGAACTTAGAGACACCCACAGAAAACCACCGGAATCGGTCGATCTTTAAGGAGGATCGATCGATCCGAAGCTCCTGAAACAAAAAAAATTCGCATCTTCTGCGTTTGGAACCTGTTCCTGAAAACACTTAACACCGGACGTGATTTCACCGTAATAAATCCTAAAAAGAAAACCAAAATCCTAAGACAAAAAAAAAAAAAAAAAAAAGGGTAAGCCAGCACAAACCCCATGGGTTGCCTCCCATAAGCGCTTGTTTAAGGTCTATAGCTTGACCGCTCAACACAAAATTGTTAATCATGAGTATCAAAAGGCTGAGCTAATGGACCTTTAGTCCTTCTCTTGTTAATGCAATAAACAATATGTGTCAAGTAACACACAATTATCCATGGCAAAACAATAAAATTCACATCTAGGAAGTTTACTACAAATGTAGCATATACTTTGAAATATTCCTTGATGGTTGGATTCTCATGAGGATCAAATGCATTTAATGGGAAAATAAAGTCAATCTCAGGTTCAAATGAGGTTTTCACAAAATAATCAACTTCATCACCATTAATTTCATAAAACACGATATCCTCATTCATATAATCAACCTCAGGATCTTTTGTTTCATGAAAAATTGTATCAATATCAAGAACACACCCTAGGTAAGATTCTTCAAGAAGAGAGCTAGATACATCGGGCATTGAAAACTCAAACTCGAGACCATGAAAATTCAAAGCACAATGATATTCAATATCAAAACATATTTTATGATAATCCCTAGCAAGTTTTTCTGCTCTTAAGATGTCTAGACGTTGAGACTCACATATCAAATCATAGCATTCATCAATGAGCAATGGAGTATCCAAACTAGAAGTCACATCTTCAATGCATGGCATGTGAATATCCTCAATATCATGAATTTCAAGGGTGGAAGCGCATGTACCTTCTATTTGGCTTGGTGGAACCCAATATATTACCTTTCCGCAAGCATGAGCTTCCCTAATCTCTGTGAAAGTGGGCTCCCTCCCTTCAAGTACTGCTCGATGTGAGATAAGATTCAACCGGATCATTGCTGCTAAGTTCCTCCTTGTCGTCGTTGGATGCTCCATGTAAAGCTCATCCAACTTAACTTTTTGTTCCGGTGTAAGAACACTCTCATCGAACGGTGGCTCCACATAATGCACATCTAGAATGTCTTCATCAAATGTGGTCTCCTCTTCCTGCTGCCAGTCATCGTATTCCATGGCCCCAAAAACATTTTTCATTTTTTTTTAATCTACAAAAAAAAAATAATAATAATTAGTAAAAACAAAAAGAAATCTTAGACTATACTCAATTCTAAAATCTCAAAGGCAATCGTTTTGGTCCCCGGCAACGGCGCCAAATTGATCAATAGGTCAAATAAAACCTAATGTGTACTCCACCACGATCTAGTGGTATCGTTGTAACACTTCAGGATCGAATCCACAGAGACCAAACAATTGCACTATGAAATTATGAAGATCGAAAATAGCTAAGACAAAAGAGAAATTTTGTGTTTGAAAGTAACTATCAAAACAGAAAGTAAATAAGTATTTTAAATCAAAAGAGAAAACATTGGGTGCAGGGAATCATTAGGGATTATGATCACGAATTTAGATGATTAGATAGGGATGCATTAAACACAATTCTTGAACTCAAATCTCGAATGTAAAACTAACCTACTTTCGCAGCATTAGTTATCTATGCAAGGAATTGATTAAACTCTAAACCGTCGTTTGAATCTAGCAATCCTAGCAAGCAATAATTTCAGGTTTGATAAGTTCACAAGGTGCCTTAACTTCAACTTTCGTTGGCTAAGGATCACCTTGCTCACCTATGTTCTTATCAAGCAACTCAACAACACTTTTGGTGCCCCGATGAATTAAACCTAAGATCTTAATCTAGGTGATCAATCTAGCTTAAGCATTAAGAACAACAATAGATGAAGAACAATAAGATCAATCCCTAATCTAACAAACCTAGCATCAATTAATCATATAAACCCTTCTGAAACCCTAAACCCAATTGAGAAACTACTCAGACATGGAGAAGCAGAAACAGCAAATCAAAGATGAAAAAAACATAATTGAATTGCAAAAGAATAGAAAATAGGGTTAAGAAATCTTTTCCAAGGTGTCAAGAAGGATTAGAGATCTTCTCCCTTTGCTCTCAATATAGAATAGTCTCAGAAAATAAAGCTTATGTCTCTGGAGGCCGAGCCTCTAACTTAAATATCAAAATAAAACCCTAAAAGTCGGTTTAAAACGAAAAAGGAAAACTTGAGTCGGCTGCGGGGAATGGTCGATCCCGAATGCGGATCAGCCGATCTTGGATGCTTTTCTCTGTTTGCTCCATCTGCTTGCTATTTCGATCAGTCTTCACCAAATTGGCTTCAGATGCTTGTTTTCATCCCCAAAACACTCAGTTTACTTCCAAAGTAGCATAGAACCTGTACAGACTCACAAAAGACCAAAAAGAATCTAAAAGCACACTTGGACTTAATAAAAGACTCAAAACAAGTGTAGAAACTATAGTTAAAATCCTATAAAATGCAGACACATCAGTTGCTCATGACTATATAATTATGTAGCAACTGCGAACCAATTTTTATGGTTTTGGGGTGGATGTTGATCGACACCAAGGAGGGTGTCGGTCGACACCATTAATTTCTGGTTCGACTGGTTTTGTTTTAAATGTCGAATTGAAGTGGTTGGTTTTTGGGATATCATAAACCGTGGTACTTAAGCAGAAAGTCAATGTGAGGGTTCAAAAGTCGCTCATTTGTCATTTTCTAGAGAGGTAGAAGGAGATAAACAGTTCATGTTAGTTTTCTGAGAGTTTTAAGCCATTGTTTGAGAGATCTGTTCTTGTGGAGTGGTGATTTGAGGTTAAGAACGTGTTGGAGGCTTGTTCTGGTGTTGTTTTTGTCATTGTTGGTCATAAAATTCTTGTTAAAGAGGTAAGGGCAAGATTATGGCTTATCTAAGTTTGAGAATTCTCTGTTTCTATGTTCTATGAGTGTTTTGATAGATTCCTTGCATGTTTTTTTTGTTGATTTGTGGTTCCTATGTCCTATTGTGACTTATGGGTGAGCCTTGGCCGCATTGGAGGCGGTGGAAAGCGGAGATAGGACCTTCAGCTTTAAGGAGAACATGGCGGCATGGTCGGTGTCGATCGACACCAAGGTGGTGACGGCGCGAGGAATTTGGCAAGTGTCGGTTGACACCAGGTAGAGGTGTTGGTCGACACTGCTAGGGTTTTTAGGTTTTCGATGTGGGGTGTTGGTCGACACCAGATGGCCAGTGTTGATCGATACCAGGAGAGTGTCAGTCAGCACCAATCCTTCAGGAGACAGTTGATACTTGTTTTTCTTGTTTGATTGTGTTGGTTGTTGATTGTTGAACTTTGGATTCTCAATTGTTAGTGTGTCTAACTCAATTGAACTTTGATAACATCACTGAGTATTTGTGATAATACTCATGCATCTCAATTGTTGTTTGTAGTATAGAGAAAAGACAAAGTGTGATCATAGAATCAAGGAAATGAAGGGAAAGATGTTATAGGGACTCGTTTGGCTTCTGTAGGTTGCTAGATTTTAGTCATTAGTATGTTTCTTAGGTTTCTAGATATTTGCTCTATGACATTTCTGGTTTTGTTATTGATTATTGATATTGGTTATTTATTCTATTGGAGTATTTGTTGGATATTCACTGGTTTAATGTTCTGTTATTTTTGTTGTTTGTGTTGATTGATGTTAGGATGGTATTGAGTATGAGATCACTAGTTAATTATTACATTAAAAAATAGTTCTGGTCGTTTCAGTTTGGTATCAAGCCCTTATGGTTCTAGGTACGGTCCACTATGTTTTCCGTTATTGATGTTTAGATTTCCATGCCTTTATTGATTATGTGAGTTAGTCAATTGTGTATGGCATGTGGTCCTAGAACACCCTCTTCAAGACTTCAATAAGATTTCACGGTATGTTGTGTTATTTGTGTTTAGTTTTGGTTTGTTTACTTAGTCTTCTGTTCATGATAGTGCAGATGGCTAGAGGTCGTGGACGCAGACGTAGTCGTGGTAGGAGCAGAGGCAAAGTTGCTAGCAACACCGTGGATCAGAATGTGATGGTTGAGGGCATCGGCGAGTTGCAAGCATTTCAAGACGGGTCAATGGGTGTGGTCGGTAGTTGTAGCGATGGGGCCGTGGGTGCCGGTTAGTGGTGTGGGCGTGTTGGTTCCAGGTTGGCCGGTGGTGCTTGACTTTCAGGTGTGGAGATCGCAGCAGGAGGAGCCCCTGGTGGTGATGTTAGCCTTGAGGACATGTTGGCATGGGTTTTGAAGCGATTACCGGGAGTTGTTCCGGTGCAAGATCTGGTTATGCCGCTTGTGGCGGCAGAGGTGTAGCAGCCAGTAGCTGCAGGTGCAGGAGCGCATTCTCAGTACATTAGTATCCTGGGGGTGATGCGTAGGATCGATACAGTGCAGTTCTCACGTGGTACTGACCCTACTGTGGTAGATGCGTGTAGGATGAGGCTGGAACGCAACTTACAGTCTCTTAGATGTCCTAAAGAGTATCAGGTGGACATAGGGATTCACTACCTAGCAGATGATGCCCACTTGTGGTGGAGCTTGGTGGCTGCCATGAGGGAGCAGAGTGTGATTACTTGGATTGACTTTGTGGAGGTGTTCAACTGCAAGTATTTTCTTCGAGAGGCACTAGACCGTATGAAAGTGCAATTCTTGTCGCAGGGGACTTGGTCGGTTTGGGAGTTGGATGTGGAGCTCAGCCGGCTCTTGGTGTATGGAGGTCGAACGATAGATTTTGAGGAGTCTTAGGTCAGGGGGTTTCATAAGGGAGCTTCGTGATGACTTGAGGGTCCATTGTAGAGGGCAGAGTTATGCCACGAGGGTGGAGTTGGTTGATACCACTACTAAGATCAATGAGAAAATCTGGGCATATGTCATGAGGGTCAGTTCATCGGTTCAACCGAGGAAGGCTCAACATCATGGAGGTTCTGGCATAAGCGGTAATCCGACGCAGGGAACCAAGAGAAAGTGGGAGGCCAAGTGGTGCAGGATGCTACGGGTGCGGTAGCATGGATCACAAGGTGGCAAGCTGTCCCTAGAGGAGTGCTCTGACAGCAGCTCAGACGGTGGTTCGTGTGTGCTACCATTGTAGGGAGCCTGGGTACATCAAGCCCAAGTGTCCCAAGTTGCAGCGGTTAGCGGTGGTAGTGGTATAAGATGAAGTGCAGTCGTTGGCATGGATCAAGTAGATGTTGTTGGTGTACTCGACCTTGGAGACTGGTGGGACCAGTGCTAGTGCGATTACAAGTATAGCTTCTGAGACTCGAACTTGGTGAATTTTCAGTAGTCCAGATTCTATGTTGCCTGTGATAAATATTAGGGTTTTTAGCACATGAGGTTTGTGTAGGGACCTTATTAGTGGACAGGTTAAAGTACCACATCATGTTTGATTCTGGAGAAACTCATTGCTTCAACATCTCGGAGTGCGCCAAGAGCGCCAATATAAGAGAAGATCCCGGAGAGTGATCGGGTGTTGTTAGAGTTGCGGGAGGCGAGTTCCTGAGGTTCCTTGGATGGGTAAGGGCTGTTGATATTCATATTGCAGGGGAGTCGAAGCCAGCAGATTTGATTATCAGTCTCGTGGAGTTATATGATGTTATACTAGGTGTGAATTAGTTGCATCGCCACATAGTACATCTGGAATATCATCAGGGTAGAGTGGTTTTTGAGCATCTAGAAAAGAAGTTGGTATTTGAGGGAGTGAGACCGGCTTCAGGGAGTCTCATGATCTCGGCCATGCAGGTAGGGATGATGATCATGAAGGGGACATGAGGTCTACTTGGTTAAAATCTTGATGCCAGAGTTAGTGGGGTAGTCTACGGTTGGAGATATTTGGGTTGTTGAGGAGTTTGAGGATGTGTTCCAGTCGTTGCAGGGGTTACAACTATCTCGGTCTGATCCCTTTACGATTGAACTAGAACTGGGGACAACACCATTATCCATGCCGCCTTACAAGATGGCTCCAGCAGAGATGGCAGAGCTGAAGTAGCAGCTTAAGAATCTATTGAGCAAGGGATTCATCTGTCCTAGTTTTGACCGTGAGGATCGCTGGTTATGTTCGTTAAGAAGAAGAACGAGAGTTTTCGCTTGTGCATTGATTATTGGGGTTTGAAACGGGTCACTGTGAAGAACAAATACCCTTTTCCGAGGATCGATGACTTGTTGGATCAGTTGAGAGGTGCTACTTGGTTCTCCAAGATTAATCTAGCGTTGGGCTATCATCATATTCCGATAGATGAGACGGATGTGAGGAAGACGGCTTTCAGGATGAGGTATGGGAATTTATGAGTTCGTGATGATGTCTTTTTGGTTGACCAACACACCAGCAGCGTTCATGAGGTTGATGAACAGTGTGTTCCAATAGGTTTTGGATGTGTCTGTTATCATCTTCATCGACGATATTCTGGTGTAATCCAAGAGTCCAGAGGAGCATGCGGTAAATTTGATAGTAGCATTGGAAAAGCTACGGGAGCATAAGTTCTTTGCTAAGTTGAGTATGTGCAGTTTCTGGCAGAGTGAGATGGGATTTTTGGGCGACATTATTGATGCAAAGGGAATTTATGTGGATCCGGAGAAGATTCAGGCTATCAGGGATTGGTCTAGATCGCATAATGCCACAAAGGAGAGGAGTTTTCTTGGTTTGGTGGATTATAACAAAAGGTTTGTGAAGGGATTTGCAAGTAAGGCACGACCGATAACTAGGTTGACGGGGAAGGACGTTCCTTTGTTTAGTCACATGAGTGTGAGGAGGGATTTGCAAGCCTAAAGGAGACGTTGACTACTGCACCAGTGTTGGCATTACTAGAGCAGGGTGAGCCTTATGTGGTTTATACATATGCTTCCAGAGTTGGCTTGAGGTGCGTGTTGATGCAGCATTAGAAGGTTATTGCCTATGCTTCGTGGCAGTTGCAGAAGCATGAGGATAATTATCCTACTCATGTTTTGGAGATGGCTACTGTTATTTTCACTCTGAAGATTTGGAGGTACAAGTGTTTAAAGATCATAAGAGCCTAAAGTACATATTCACTAAGCCTGAGCTGAATTTAGGGCAGAGGCGGTGGATGAAGTTGGTGACGTATTATGATCTGGAGATAGCTTACCACCCTGGTAAAGCTAACTTGGTTGAAGATGCTTTGAGTTGGAAGCAGTCGGCTTCGGCTCAGAAACAGGATATGGAGTCTCTGCTGAGGGAGATTAGTGCATTGTTGTTGTGTGCTGTTTCTAAGAAGCCGTTAGGTTTGGAGGCGGCTGATCGAGCGAATCTTCTTAGTAGAGTGCGGCTGGATCAAGATAAGGATGTGGGGCTGGTGAATGCCTCTAGAGTCGGTTCCGAGTATCAGATCTCTACTAATAGTACTATTCTTGCGCACAGTCATATTTGTGTACCCAAGGATGAGGAGTTGAAGCAGGAGATTCTGAGGGAGGCTCATGCGAGCTTCTTTTCTATTCATCCATGAGCAATTAAAATGTACCATGACCTCAAACTAAGATGTACCATGCAACTAAAATGACACCAATGAGGGTGTCGGTCGACACTTAATTTCCGGTTTGGTCGGTTTAGTTTTAATTCGTTGAATTGAAGTGGTTGGGTTTTGGGAAACTCTAAATTGTTGTATTTAAGCGGAAAGTCGACGTGAGGGGTTTAAGAGCCGCTCATTTGTCGTTTTCCAGAGTTAGAAGGAGAGAAATAGTTCTTGTGAGTTTCAGATATATGTTCCTTTGGAGTGGTGATATGAGGCTAGGAACGTGTTGGAGGCTTGTTGTGGTGTTGTTTTCGTTATTGTTGGTCAGAAACTTTGTGTTAAAGAGGTGAGTGCATGACCATGACTTATGTAAGCTTGATAATTTTCTATTTTTATGTTCTACGAGTGTTTTGATTGATTCCTTGCTTGTTTTTGGTTGATTTGTGGTTCGTATGGCCTATTGTTACTTCTAGGTGAGCATTGGCTGCATTGGAAGGTGGAGATCGGACCTTCAGCTTTGAGGAGAACATGGCTGCGAGGTCGGTGTCGATCAAGACCAGGTGGGTGTCGGCCGACACCAAGATGGTGACGGCGCAATGACTTTGGCAAATGTCGACCGACACCAGGTTAGGTGTCGGTCGACACTGCTAAGGTTTTTGGGTTTTCGAGGTTCCCAACACCATATCAAATCTTGCTCCCTACAATTATAGGACTTAGACTAATAGGCCGGCCTGTTGTGATGATGAAAAAATATATATAGTTTTACATCAACCATTCTCATTTTAAAAATGTCACCGAAATAAAATGTCACCGCAACATGACTAATTAACTGACTATAAAATACATACCTAACTACAATTTTTCCTTGAAGTCTAAGTGAGATAACTCAACTCAAAATTTCTTGTTTCAATAATAACCAATATATTACGAACAACTTTATGAAAGGAAACAAAAAAAAATGTTAGAAATTCTCTTTGTGGAAAGTAAATCGGGTGGACGACTCTAGACTGAACTCTTGACAAAGTGAACTTAGCGGTCGAACAAGCGTTGGACTTCCACAATAGAACACACCTGACATCAACCATATTAATTAAGATCATCTCAAATTAAAAAAAGTTATAAAATACAAATTCAAATTGAAAATAAAGAGTCCCAAAAAAGAATATAAACCTATCCCCTTATAATTTTTCTTTACTAACTAAACTAAAATTTATATATCTTTGTAGTTCTAGCTAGGTTAAAATCCAAAATAATAAGGCCAGAAAGTACATGATTATAGTTTCTTTGAACATAGTCCATTATGAAATTCCTATAAATAATGCAAGAAAAAGTGCTTATTATGCAACTAGTTTAATAAAAACAGGCCAAAGGTAAACACATGAAGATTCTCTAATTTCATACATGAGAACTAAACTTGAATATTTAATAAAAGACACAAAAACATTTTGCTAGCAATGTGACGTAATGCTTTAAAATAACTAAAAGAACCCAAATTACCTATGCGAGAAGTTTCATGCTTGCTTGACAATTCAGAAAAAACCTTCCTCCAATTAGGTCTTGCAAAATGGGTTCGTATCTGAATAAGGTGGGAATATAGGAAATTTCTATTATTTTAAATAGCAATGAGAAATAGAACTAAGGTAAATGTAACAACCAAGTGGATGTAATAAAGAAAATAAAGTTAAAACATACTCGGCTCTCGGAGACAATATCAACACCGTTTTTGGCATGTTGAAGTTTCTGGACCATAGCGATTAGAGCAGATCTTGCATCTCCTGCTTCGTACATACTTGTTAAGTAGTTATGCATCTCTATCACGTTCTGCCAAATACATTACACACGCAAAAATATAACACAAAGATATAGATAAAAAGTATTCTATGTTAAATTGCGTGACATCATTAAGCTTTCCCAAGGTATTGTAAAATTAATTGAAGACTAACATTATAGAATATATTTTTGTATATTAATAGACTATCACAAAACTAATATGAAAATATACAACATGTATAATTTAAAACTCAATTCATACTTTTTAAAACTGGATATTAGAACTTACGGTTTTGTCATACTCTGCAATATCATCCATAACTCCCTTGAACCATTCGAAAGAAGCTTGCTCTCTTGTCACCCAATAAAAATATGCTCTTTGTGGAAACTTCTTACCTCCACTTACACTACCTCCTCCTACACTACCTCCTCCTACGCTTGCACCTCCTACGCTTTCACCTCCTACACTTCCTTCATGCTTTTGCCCCTGCATTTTCCAAATTTTACACCCCTTTATACTTTGCTTCATATAGTCTTATCGTTTCTTCAAGACTCACTTTGGTTAAAGATTACTTACAGGTTTTGGAATACCAGGTTTGAGATTGTTCAACATGTCTTTTAGGATACTTATAAATGGGGTCGCCCCGATCCCTAGCCCGATTAACAAAAGAATATCGTACTTCTGATAGTTTTGTGCCGGAGCCCCATACGGTCCCTTGATAAAAATTCTTGGAAATCTGGTTGTGGATAGATATGGATCGAATGAGATCAGATTTCGATCATCTTATGTAAGAATATCCTCGATTTATCGAGGAGTTAAGATTCACTTACAAGACTTGTGATTCTTCAATGAGAGGATTTGCACCTCTCGCTCTTGTTTCCATTCGAACAAGATTATTTGGACTAGGTTTTGATAATTGATGAGGCTCGCATGTCTACAAGAAACAAGAAGTAACTATAAATATCAAATTTGGACTTTGATTTTGGTTATGACATGTATTGAAAGTGATGGAAACATATTTAAAAAAAAATAAAAAATAAAAAGAAAATTACTTCTGCAAATCTGTTCCTAAGTTCAGAGGTCCAATCTCCTAATGCTCTTATGTGAACGCTCAAGTATTCATCTCCGGGTGCAGAAGTGACGGAGAATGGATGCCTAAATCACAAAAACAAAATGACAATTAAATATTTTTATGATAAAAATATAATATTTATTTGGGTAAGTTATATAACTATTGTTTAGATATCCATTTTCGAAGAAGATGTTATTTACCATTCAAATTTGGAGATATCAGGGCACTTGACAAACATGTACATACCACTTTTGTACTTGAACCCTTGAGGTCTTGTCATATAGAGTGCGAGAACATTGCCTGAATATACAATTGCCTAGGCAAAAACAATTTACGAGGAAAGAAAACACAATGAAATTGTTATTACATATTACACTTCATAATCTTCAGAATTAATTCATAACGTTATAAGAAGGAATATACATATACGAATCTTAAACAATCACCTTGATAATGTGGACACGATGGTTGTGTTCTTGAACTCGTGAGAAGAGCCTCTCGCCCGCGTACAAAACCATTGGCACGGCCACGTACATCCATGTCTGTATTTTTCCATACAACATAAGTATTTGTAAAAAAGTTAATGACTCTAATGTTTAGTTAATATGTTACGTTACGTCTCTTTATATCTATTAACATATATTCATTGTAGTATATAAACTTACCGTCTTTTGGTACCAAGGCTTCTCGATGATAAGAATGTAACCATGGATGATAAGAAGAGCATAAGCAATAACCAACAAATGATGAGCATACCAAAACGAATTAAATCCAGCTAGACGGTTAAATGGTTTACGCAGTTTGACTATGTTCCTTCTGAAGTAATGCATAGCAAGCGTGAATGAGATACCCATAATGACGATCATTAGAACTCCTGTGACCGAAACCGGGGTCAGCATTAGACCTAAATAGGTAGGTTGCTTGACCCCCAAGAGATTTCCCGCGTAGTCCGAGTACAAATCATGAGGGCAAGTGCTTAGCCTCGGGTAATTGCAAAGCAAATGTAGTGCCGTGTGGAGCAAGGAAATAACAGCTATCGCCAACGCTACCAGCTTGTGGAAGTTGATGTTATCGTCGAATGGGATCAGGTGACTCAAGAAAGTTGATCTGAGGAACGTTAGGGTTCTTCTTAAAACAGGGACCAAGATCAAAGCCATGTTTAGTTTCAGTATTTCGGCCGTTCCTTTGGCGGCGCAAACGCAGCGGCCGGTGATGTTGTAAAGAGGACTTGTGGTGAACTCATTGTATTTCCACATGAAGAGGTAGATGTTTACTGCGAGCCACAATGTGACGACCCATATCTTCTTCCAGTTCTCGTACATTAGCTCTGCGGTTACTGAAACGTATTTACTAGTCGATGTTCTGTAACGTTTTGGGATCATGGCTCGCGTTAGCTGTTGCGAATTCCTCACGATCTTTTTTGAGTCAGCGTTTGATACCATTCCTGTTAATAGCACCTCGAGTTGCCACATCTAGTCGATGTAAACTAAATAAATGTCAGAGTGGACAAAGGTATGTAACACAAAAACTTTTAACAAAAAAAAAACAAAATATGCAACATAAAGATAGTTATGGAAATGGAATCAAGATGAAACCTCAATGTAACCGTTTTGGTCCGGGTCAAGTTCTTCCATGATCAAAGAAGCATAAGACGCTGCATTCTTCTTGAGATTCCCGAGCTTGTTCGCGGATGCACTCAAAACTATAACCTCTTTAACCTCATCTTCTGTTAACTTCCCGTCTCCGTCCTTGTCACACCTAAACCGCAACTGTTAACATTTTTCTCTATATATTTTACAAATTATAACCAACATGAAAAAAATGAGGTTACATGTCGAAGAAGATCTGGAGGCGACAGTCTAGATCTTTCTTGATCATGTCTTCCCAAAAAAGCTTGAGTTCTTCCTTGTCAATCCCATTTTCTGTGTTTATTTGTCTTCTCCTACCCAATGCTTCGTATACTTCTGCCGCAAACTCCAATGAATCTCCCATTCCTAATACACATTACATAATTCTATTATATAAACATCATTTTATTTTAATTTGAAGAACAAACTTTTCAAATTGACAACAAATAAAAAACTATAACCTTATTTTTAAAGATAACGTTTAACTACGTAAGAAAAAAGATTAATCATAGTACTACTTTAATGATTACGTTTACGTCAAAAAAAAAAAAAACAGGATTAATCATAGTTTTTACCAATGCAAACGCCGAATTTTTCCTTGGGAAGCCGCCCGTGAACGGCGAATTGGTTAAACCGGTTCTCGATCGATCTCCATGAATCTCGTTCCCGTCCAGTGACCGTCCGATCAAGGAACCGGAGACTTTGTAGTCCCCTAGCCGCGCTAGATGTAGTCCTCTCAACTCTTTGTGGCCCTGGTCTTTTTTCTTGGGCCACAGGTAACGGAGGCCCCAAGTTTCCACTCTTTCTCGTGCTCGGGGATCCGAGATTCCCGCTCTTTCTCCATTTCGACACGCTCATCGATCTGATCATTGATCCCACCCCGAGATTCTTAGACATATTCCTCAAGATCCCACCACCACTACCGGTACTACTCTCGGGATTATTGTTATTGGTTATGTTTTCCGGTTGTTTCACCGAACCCCCACCGCTTGGATCTATCTCGACGCTCTCTAACATCCATTTCGCGGAGTCCTCGGTCCCAGCCTTTCTATTGTTTTTCATGATACCTTATAAAACTCGTCTATGATTTAAGTTTCAAGTTTCAACGCACATGAGGATACACTCCACTTCTGCATTTTTTCTTTTCGTGTTGTTCTGCCATCTATTAAACGCTTGACCCTTAGAAATCTTTGTTTTTGGTTGATAAAGAATCATGAGAGATTCTTATTTACTCTCTTAATTCGTGTGAGTTCTTGATCTTTTTCTTCTGCGAAGTTTTCGGTATCCATAATTCTACGAGAAGAGACTAAGAATAGCCTCCTTATTGTGTGTGTCATTTGTAACATTGTGGATAGTCTATTTACTTGGGAAGAGGGACACATGAAGAGTTACTAAAATTAGGAAGTTCTAAGGTAAACTTTGAGGTCAATTTACACACAGAAAAAAAAAAAACCCCGTAAAAGAATTGAAGATGAACGAATTAATGAATGGCCATCATTAACTAAAGTATTAAAAATACAATAAACGAAAGGATTTCTCGAATCAGCCATGAAGTAAAGGGCGCTTGCCCACAGCCACAATTTATAGACTTGATTTTTAGGCTACATTTAAAAATATCTTGTTGGTTCAGTAGGTTTAAGTTATCTCATATATGGATTTTGCTTATAGTTTGACCTATGTTAGCATAATTCATTTCACTATATATATTTAAACCCTTCACTTTGTATTGTAGTTTACTTCTTCTCGTCTGGTTATATTTTTTTTTTTTTTTTGACAACTTCTCGTTATGTTTTAAAAACAAATAATTATTTAATTAAATTTGATAGACCACATTTTAATTTTTGTCCTAAGCCCCAAAGAATCTAGGTACGGTATTGAGACCACTTCTAATGGTTGTTTCTCACATCATCTCTTATCATTAAAATATAAAAAAAAAAAAGAGAAAGGGAGAGAAAGGGAGAGAGACGCCTCCAGTTTGAGAGGTTCAAGAAATTTTCAATAAATAAAAACATATAAGAAGATCTGTATATGTATGTTTTTTAATAATGAGTCCGTTGAATTGCTTTTTAATTAAATATTATTATAATTTATATTTTTATTTAAAGTTGTTCACTCTTAGTTTGAGAAACCCAAATTAAAAGACTAAGAGCATGTTCAATGGTGAATGCTAGAAAAAGATGTTAAGTATGTTTATAGTTATAATATTTAGAAATAATGAAGTTAAAAACTTTCTAAGAAAACAGTAAAATGGTATGCTCCAATGGTAAATTAAATTTTTTAAATATATATTTTGAAAATTATAATATCTTAAGTACAATTTGGTATGTTAAACATCCCCAACAATCAAAACAAATACAAGACCATGAATTTAACTATAGTACATCAGAAACTCTAATGAGGCGTACTTATCTTTTTCTTGCCAAATGCTTGACTTTTGCTTTCTGATTCATCATCATCCTCACTATCATCACTGGTGTTCTTACTAGAACCAGCGGATTGTGCAACCGATCTTGCATATTTTCTTTTCCTTGCATCAAACTTGGGTTGTAGTTTCTAATCGAGAGGGTCATCTGAAAGCTGGATGGATCTCCGGTTTGAGATCGGTTGTCTTGGTTCTTAGAAGAGATCATCATGAGCTGCAGAGACGTGGTTCAAGTTGAGCCAATGCAGGAACCCAAAAGCGACAACCTATGATGAGGCTCTTTCGTTTTAACCCTTTGTCTATCCTGTACAGTTTCATTGCCACCGCCATGGTCAAAGCTCTCTAGTTGACCTTCCTATACATAAGACAGATTCCACCTCAGCTTATGTTAACATTTTCAGAGGAAGCTTTCCTTTTAAAGATGAAAACAAACCTCAGGATAACCTCCTTGAGAAACTATCTTAACATCAACAAATTTCCCCATTGAGATACACTAAGATTAAAGACCTATCCTCATAGAAACAGAGAATCAAGGTAGAGAACAATGGAGAATAGTACCATTTCAAGAATATGCTTAACTTCTTTAGCAACAGCTTGGTCTCCAGCTCCTCTGAGGAGGAAATCTACATCTCCCTTTATTGCTTCTGCAACGTGACATCTTCTCAAAGCTGCAATTTTGTTTTGGAACATCAGAAAAAAAAAAAAAAAAAAAAAACTTTAGTAAAGTCTCATATAGTTAGTTTGATTGCAAGCTTCACTCTCTAAGATAAAGAGAGTTCAAAAAGAGAACACATGGAAGGCGAGTTCATGCCCTAACCTCTAAATTCCCAAAGAAAAATTGCAAAATGTCATCAAAAAGAATCAATTGAAGGTGTTCTTGGTCATACAAGTTCGATGGTGAATTCAAAATCATCACTATTTCCATTTAAGACAAACCATAAAGTAGTAAAAAAAACCAAGATAAGCAATGAGGAATGAACCTGAATGTCGGAGAAGAAACTACGTTGGGATGGAAAGATTTTTGATTAAGGTTTTGTGATGTGTGCAAAGATAAGAAGAAGCTGCCACTGACCGGAAAGCTTGTCTCAAGATGACCCATGGAGGAGCCAGGCTGATGACAGCCATAGCCGTTGTCGTCTCTGAAACCCTGGTTTAAGGAGAGAGAGAGAGAGAGAGAGAGAGAGAGAGAGAGAGAGAGAGAGGGGGAGATGAGAGAGTGCCAAATTGAGACTCTCGTGTTTGCTTATTCATCATCTCTCTGATTTGCTTCTCCGGCGGGGCCAAAACAACTGTTGTGTTCAATTCTCAAATCAGAAAACTCTAATTTTTCTAATATCTACTCTCAATTCAGAAAATATTAAAGATCTACACTTCAAATCAGAGATATGCGTACCATGGGACAAAGATTGGAGCGTCTTTCTCATCGATTTCGTTAACTTCCCGCTTTGGGGATCGGCTCGAAGAAATGAAAGAGAGAGGAAGAAAACGAAAGCTTCGGTCGAATTTTTTTTCTTTTGTTAATTTCACCTGCCAATGACAAGACTGACACATCTGAGATCCTAAAGGATTCTAAAATTGCTTAACGGCAAGTCCAATCGTAGCAATTTTGAGTCTCTTATAATTTTTAACAATATATTATATATTGTGTACTTTTTTGAAACAAGAACTTTTAAAATTTTAATTAAAATTATCCCCTCTAATAGTAGAATTTTAATTGAGGTTCTTATTTTTTAAAATATATTATTTGAAAGTAAAAATAGTTAAAAAAAAACTCTTTCATTTTTTTCTTTAGTTTCATTGTCTGATCGATTGAGTATACCTTTCTTGTTATGTATTGGATTGATGCACATCCGTGATAGCACTACAAAAGTCCTGCAACAAGAAAGTGACAATTCAACACCATATACGCTGATCTTGCCAACATTTCCTTCATAACTCCAAAATTTTACTTAATTAACCATCTCATGAGTCATCACCAAGATAATTGCCAATTCAAGAACTTCATCCGAAATCTCAAAAATTTGACAATTTTGTGGAGAAAATCAAAATATTACCTGTTAAGAAACATGGCTTATAGAGACTGCAGCCAATGTTCTTCTCAGGCGTTCTCTTTGATGCTTCTTCTGCATGAGATTCAGTAAAGGGAGTGGTACCTGAGATTTTGCATATCGACTTCAAATTGTTTGATAAATTTTGAAGTTGGATGCTAAGCGGTGGCATTTCTTTGTCCAGGTTTTCACCTACCGTAGAGAGAAAGACCAGAAATTGAGCAAAAAGTTTCATTATATTGCTTTCATAGATTAATGTCACACGACTCACAACCTACCTTCATTTACCACCAGAGGGAGATCTCCTTTAGTGACTGAATTGTTGTCATCTCTCTCTACTATTTGTGCTGCCATACGAAAAAATAAATAAGTTAACTTTTCCTTTAAACCAGACTCTTTTTTATCAACTTTCATGTCTCACCTTTGTCTGCAAAATCATCATCACAATGAGTGGCTCCTGAAACATTTTCCTCATGTTTCTGGGGTATCTCCTAAAGATATAATGGAATAAACTGTCGGTACTATTGATACCCAGATGTTGAGACAAAACATAAAACCTATAAATACATTAAAAATGGGATTGACATCTTAAGGTACACTCTTCTTATAAGATCATAAGAAAAATACATTCTATACAAAAATATGAAACACTTAAACATTTGAATACATATAGCTACGAAAAAAGGAAACTAACCTGCAAATTAGGTACTCCTGATGGCTACTTTTACGCTTCAACACCTCTATCAGTATAATCTTCTCACGTTAAAACCTCATTTGGAGAAGGTCTTAGAATAGATTTTAACATTAATAATGTATTTTTATTTATTTTTTAACTTAAGCATCCCTTAACAACCCCTTCAAAACCACTATTGAACTTGGTCTAACAATGCTGACGCTTTGAGACCTCTCGCATGTGTATCGCATCACCGTTGCATTTCCAAACACATAAAAATTCACACCGGTTGGCCAAAAAAAAAAAAAGACAATTCATACCAAACACTAATCTTAACATAATAATCAATGCTCAAATTCATATATCTGATAACTCCCAATTTGTTTTTGTTGATTTGCCTTAAAATTGTCTGTAAAGATAAATTTTGAAAAAAGTCATCAATACAATAAAAGAAGAAGGTATTTCTCTTCAGAGCATGACACCTCAGCCTCAACTTTGAAGCATGTGCTGACACCTCAATAAAAATCTATACCCTATCAAATTATAACATTGATACACATCAGCTTAGTATTTGCCAATGTGTCAACATTTCAATTATATGAAATATTCCAAAAAAAACAAATAGCAATGTTTTGATATTTGGGGATCTTCTTCTTTCCTACGTCTACTCGAAAATAGAGAAGGAGACGACAATGAAGATCAATCATGTGGACTTTGATTTTTAGATATTCTGAATCATGTGGAAGACGATTGTAGAGATCCAGAAACAGATGGAAGACAAAATGTGAACTCGAGTCGGACTGAAGAATCCGGCCAGCATGTTCCCACTGGAAACCATCACCTTGGAATTCTGAGTTTGTATTCTGAGATTTGTGCATAAAGATCAATTATCTGTGATGATCTTTCTCTAATGATTTTGTAAAGAGACAGTTTTGTCGATTTAATGATTTTAAAATTTTTCATACATGGTTCAAGAAATCAAAATTTTGTGATTTAACATGTTCTATATGAATGCATCTGTTGCATTAGTTTCTTTCTTCTTTTGAATACAAGTTCCATATTTGAGTTTGGTTTTTCAGTGAGGCTAAAGAAATCAAACTAATGAATATCATGGTTTTGAAAAATATATGTGTGGACGTTGCACGGAATCGCCGGTGAGGCGGTGAAACTCTGATTTCTGCTCCGAAATCCGAATCAGAAACGGAAGCGGTAGAAATCGCTTTGAATAGCAACGAAAGCGTGATTCTCAAAAAGTTTGGAAACGATTTCGAATCGTACAATTTTGTGTTCGAAGCGTGGTTAATTTATTGATCAGAATCGTAGTCGGTTTTGTTGGTCGTTGGGAGGTTTCATAAAACCATATCGAAGGAAGAAGACGATGAATTCTCCTCCACGTGTGTTATAGATTTTTTTAATGTTTTTAATTTGTTTCCACTTTAGCCCAATTATATTAGGCTAGAGACCCAATTGCTTTTATTTGTTTACTCTTGATTTTTTTCCTGCACGTTAGTTAAATATTGTTTTGTGTTTTGTACTTTTTTCATCAAAGATACAATTCTTTAAAAACCTAATTTTCACACTACTTGAATATAAAATTTATAGTTTTAACTTATTCTTTTTAATTTATAGTTGTAATTTTTTTAAATATAATTGTGATTCTAATTTTGTACATAGTAACTTAAATACTTAAATTATTATATGTGACTTATTTTGTCTTTTGTGAATTTATTTTTGTCATATTTTGTGACTTATTTTTTTAATAACATATTTTTGTGTTTCCTGAAATTATTTGGTTGTTTATATAATTATTTTTCCTAAAATTTTCTAATTATTTCGTTAGTAGTACAATTTTTACGAAAAAATCAATTTATGATTTTTTACAAAACAAATAACTCAAACCAACATAAAATATTATTTTATAAGGGAAAATTAAGCTAATATTTTTTTAAAAAACTTTATATTGATATATATATATATATAGATATTCAATTATTTACAGTATTAACTAAAATAAAAGTAAAAATAAGTAATTCGTGATGGACTCAGTCGACCGTGTGATATTTTGGTTTTCTTTGTGGATCGGATTTAAAAACATTGTTTAGAATAATAAAATAAGACTTTTCCAGTTTTTAAAGTAAAATAATTTTGCAGTAAAAGAAGACATAAGAAGGAAAATTCATCTTATTTTCTATTTTTTGCTTAGAGAAAGATTTATCTTTACATGTTATTCAATTGGTTACCTTATTAATATTAAAATGCAGAAAGTATATGAAACACATATGGTTGTGGTATGGTGATAAAATGGATGGAATGATGAGATATGATGATGATGAATGGATGGCAGGGTGTTTCAATTCCCCTAATGCAATTGTAGTACAAGAGGTGTCAATCCAATCTGAGAGTTTGTGAACAATCAAGATGTGCATAAAGATCTAAGTTAAGCCAGATGTAAATGATGTTTGTCACTAACAATCCTATTATGAAATGCAAAGTGCAAAATGTAAAACTAGAAGAACTAAATGCAAAATGTAAATGGAACAGAATGATTATGAAAATTATAAAGCTAGAACAGAAATAGAAACTATATTCATGCAAGTATTGAACAGGACACTAAGTGAATGCAACAGAATGAAACAAGAAGTAAGACAGGACAACTACAAATCATAAAAAAAAATTTTGGGGATGAACTCGAGCAAGCACTCGACCGAGTGTAGATCGAGTGCAGGGTCTAGCTAGACAAAAACGACAGAACAGAGCAACACAAGAAAAACAGAGCAATATGAAAGCAAATCAAACTACAAGCAAGCAGCATGATTAAGACTATGAAATCAATAAACAAAGAAGGCCTTGAGAAGGGATTCATGGGCTGGACTAATGGTCATCTAACTTGGTCAACAAATCTCAAACAACTTGAGCTAATCTCTAGACAATATTTATCTAAGACAAGTTTAATCCACTCTCATGGCAAGAAACATTCAAACTCATGCATCTCTAGACTTGTTCTCACACAGTAAAGAATCTACACAAGCAGGCATTAAGCAATATGTCAAATACCAAACAAGACCTCTAATCTCTTAGCAAGCATAATGGTAAACTCTAGATCTAGCCTTATCTATGCTCCTTAAACATTGGTATGATGCTAAGATGCTTGAGATCAGATCCTACCCTCTCAGATATAGGATCAGCGTTAAGAACATCTATACTAGAAGAGATCTACAACAATCAAGTTTGACCAAATCAAACAAGCCTGAAACATAATCCAGCCTAACCCATCCTCAAGACCCTAAACAACTACTCACAAGAACACATGATGAACATCAAAGTCATAAACCCAGAAAATGCTGAAACTTGCATCAAATGAAAGATAAGACAGATATCTACAATAATGAAAAAGGAATCAAACTCAAATTCTCAATATATTGAAAGTTATGAAACCAACAATTTTGAGAGATTCTTTGTTCTTCCTCTAAAACAAGTACAAGATCTAAAAATAAAAAGTTGCAAAGGGAATAATTCCCTAAAAGGTAAAAACTAGGTTTCTGACTCTCTAAAAAGTCGCACACCTTGGTGGCTGAGGGTACAAGGCCCTTAAATAGAAAAAGTAGTGGAAGCCCTAAAAAAGCTAAAAGACAAAATAGCCAGGCGGCTCGTCCAGCTCGGTCGAGTGACCGGTCGAGCTGGCTTCTCTTGATCTTCTTCCACTCGGTCGAGTCCTTCTCTCCACACTGTCGAGTGCCTGGTCGAGTGTGGGGTCGAGTTGGACCTCGGACCTTGGTTTTTCAGCCTTAACTCTCTTGCTTTCCCTTCATGATTGCTTCACTTCTCCTCAGCCTTGCTTCCATGCTCCTTAAGCTCCAAAATCACCTGTTTATGCATGAAAAGATGCATATGCAATGCAACTATACTCTAATGCATGATTAGTGCTAAAGCTATGCAATAATGGTAAAAATGGATAGCAAAAGATGTGAATGAACTAAGGGAAAACATGGTAAAATATATGAACATCAACACCCCCAAACTTAGTCTTTGCTTGCCCTCAAGCAAATAAACAAGACATAAGAGGGTAGGTGAGGTTTAAAAGTGGGATCTCAGCTCCTAAAGCTTGCTAATAGACCAGCTAGAATCAATGTCCAAGTTACTAGTACTATGATGCAAGTTGAATGAGCTGTATTTAAAGATTTTAGACAAACCTATCACAACCTTTACTGATTTGAGCCTTAGATATCCACATGCATTCAAATCAACCATTTCCAATAACATTCATTAATCAAGAACATGAATCAATCTTATGCAATGCTTAAACTCATTTGGCTTGGAGATAAATGTTTTTGAGACAATGATGGTCTCTCTTTAGAGTGTGGCTTATCAATATCAAGGTCCTCTCATTAAAATGGATTGAACTTTAGAAGAATGCTAAAGGTAAAAACACTTAGACACATACAAGAACAAAACCTTGTCTACCCAAAGGCACCCAAAGTGTTTATCCTATCAATCTAAACTCAAATGATTCTTTTCTCTTTCACCCTTTTCTTTTTTGGTTTTCAAGTCTTAGGAGAGGTTTCTTATTTGATCTTTCTAGTGGGATGGGGGATTCTTTCTTATATGCTATGGTTCTCTTTTCTTCTTATTCTTAAGACATACAAGCATTTTGCTAGACTTTTCTTTTCTTTCTTTTCTTTTCTTTAACTAGAACCATCTTCAACAATTTTTTTTTTTAACTTCCCATCCTTTCACTAGACTTTGATTAAACACATTCTCCTCTTAAAGACTCTACCCTTTTTCTTTCTCTTTTTCCTATTTTCTTTTCTTTTCTTTTTCAAAACAACTAAGTCCCAAACCCAACAATTAAACCACCTAGTCCTATCTAGTTTGAAAATTGCATACTAGAACTACACAAGGCTTTACTCTTGTCAGCTCAAACCTAACACTTTCTACCAAGCTCAACCCCAAAAAGGCCTCACACACACAAGAATTAACATGGCTTGAAAGAAGAGTTGGTTAAGGGTGGGGAAACTGATTCTTAATGAGGAAATCAGCTACTTGGATCAACAAGAGTGGTAAAAAGGAGAAAGATGATCCAAATATGTATATGGTATCCATGAGTTTAAAGCAATGCACAAGATGATAATTAAAAGTCAATATTAGGTTCTTATAAATAGGAAATAGCATCAAATCACAACATGCTTCAATTTAGACCAAATGCAATGCAAGAATTCAAGACATTGTTCAATCTTATGCTTCTAGCTACTCAACTAGCATCAAAGTACTATTAACTTGGGCATTGATCCTAGTTTAGTGAATCTAGCAAGCTAACAAGGTTAAACTCATCATAGATCCCTAATGCAAAAATATGAAACAGTCCTATATGAAACATGCTAAACAAGATCCTAATATGCAATGCAAACTACATGAACACTCTTTTTTTTTTTATAAAGATTTTTGCAAAATTTTTCAATTTTTTTTGTTTTTTTCTATGCCTTAAATGATATGTAAATACTATCATGATTAAATGTAAAATAAGAAAACAAAACACAACATCAAATACTATCTCAAACCATCCCCCAAACTTAAATTACACAGTCCACTGTGTAAAAGAAATTTGTAAGAGGATTTAAGACTAAAAACAAAACACAATATGAAATGCAATGATATTTACAAGGAAATGTGATAGTGGTACCTCAAGGATTGTGGAAGAAACTGTCCACATCCTCTTGCATGCTGTCATAAGTGTAGTGGGGGTCTTGTTGCTGACTTGGAGATGGAGATTGGGGCAGCTCGACGATGGCGATCGACCGTGACTCGGTCGAGTGCGTGCTTGAGTGGGGGGGTCGAGCTGGACTGCGGATGCCAAAATTTTGTCCTTGCTGCTGGGAGAACTGCTGATAGAACTGTTGGTAAAGTGTTGGATCCATGAAGTACTGGGGTGGGATGGGACGGTAACCTGGATATCCTGGATAAGCAGCTGGAGGTGGGAAGCCATAAGGTGATCTGGGTTGGAACTCGGCCGAGTGCATCTGGGATGCTCGGTCGAGTGGGTGCTCGAGTGACCCGGTCGAGTGCCTTGAAAATTGTTGTTCTCGGCTACTTGAACTCCTCTTCCTCAGATTTGGCTCGTACATTGAAGCTCTAGCTGGTTCCACAGGGTTTACAACTCTTGAAAGTGCTCTAGTTGAGCTACTCCTCCTCAAAGGGCTTGAATGGCTTGGAGATGAGTTTCCACTCTTCAGCTCAGCAATCTCCTTCTTTAAGCCTTTGATAGACTTAGCCATATTAGTCACCTTCTTCTTTAGCTTATCAAACTTCTTCCCATGCCACTTATTCCACTTTTGCAAAAGAGTCAACCTCTTGCTAGTTTCTCTCACTCCTCTACTATCCCTTGGGTTGGGCTCATAATCCTCAAAGTAAAACTGCTCCTCCCCATCAGCCATTTCCACATCTCCAGCTTCATCAACTCTAGGTTGAACTACCCCATCAAACAAGAACTCATCATCTGGCCAAAAGTCAATTTTGGCTCCTTCTTGGTTAGGCAAGATCAACTGTTTTTTCCCAACTGTTGGAAGCTCAAAGTTGAAAATGTGAATGCCTTGATGCATCTCCTTGGCCAATATTAGAGTAGAGGTGAGGTAGCTTGAGTCAATCCATCTTGGTGAGACCCTTTCTCCTCTAAGTGGGACCTTAGCAGCTTGTAGAATTGGAGTGATGATGCCCCCAATGGTTAGTGCTCCTCTTGAACCTTTGTTCTCCAACTTTCCTACCCAACTTCTCAAATATATCATGTGGTCTATTAGCACCATTGCAAGGTCAGTCTCCACAGTGCTCCCAAGAATGATGGTTCCATCTTTTGCCTTGAGGATGATTCCATTCAAAGCCATGTCAATCATCTTGAGCTTTCCTTCATTTAGGTTTCCAGTTTCCTTCCTAGCAAAGAAGGTGTTGGCAAGAGCTTTGTGGAAATATCTTAGAACTGGGCTTCTTATCTTGGAACTCTTGGTCTTGGAGGATGAATAGGTGATGTTGTCTCCAATGGTTTCTCAAATGGAATAGAGCTCCTCTCTTGGTATCATCAAGCTCCTATTGCTCCCAACCTCAAAACCAAACACATTGGCTATCTTCTTCATTGAAAGCTCATACTTCTTCCCTTTGATTGTGAAAGCAATGTGACCAGCTCCAAACTCAGCATTCTTCCTTGCATATGTATGCAGCTTGACTGTGGCCAAAAACTCACAACTTTCTTCTTTGTAGCCCTCCATGCAAAGCCCCATGAACTTGGTAAGGTTGCTCTTCTCAAAAAGAAACTCCACATCTTCATCAATGGCTAGCTTCTCCATTGTTTCCTTGTGTGGATACCTGGTCCCCAGGAACTCCATTCTCATGAAGGCTTCATAAAGTTGCCTCTTTGTCAAACCACATGATTCTGCTTCTCCATCATCCTCTCCCTCTTCTTCTTCATCTTCTTCCTCACTCTCACTCTCAACCTCCTCTTGTGCAACTTCAACTGCTGGCCTCTTCCCTTTAGCCTTGCTTTTCCTCATGAACACCATAAGAGTTGGCTCCCTTTCTTCTTCACTTTCGGTTCTCTCAGGATCTTCCTCAACTGACCGGTTTCTTGAACTTGACATCTGGCTCGACCGGCCACTCGGACCGCCACTCGGTCGAGTGCTTGATCGAGTGGGGCGTCGAGTGGTTCTTCCAGCTTCTCCTCTTGATTCAAGGTGATAATCACGACGTTCCATGGAGCTTGCAGCCGCTTGTTGAGATTTCCTAGTGATCCTTGAAGACATTTTCGAACAGAACTGAAGGGAATGGACTCAAAGCTTAAAGTTAATAGGTTAGTGACCCAAAAACTTGAAAGAGCTAAGCTTGAGCAAAAGATGAACTTAGAGAGAGATTTTAAAACTTGATTTTAGCTGTTTTGAGCAAATGAGAGAGTGTGAGAGGTATAAGGTCGAATCAAGCTCTATTTAAAGAAGCTAAGGGGACAAGGAGACAAGGTTGGAGCGTCCATACCATTCAAATTTGAAATGAGAATCTTTGACCTGCTTTTTGCTGCCACTCAACCCCACACTCGACCAGCACGTGGTCGAGCTCCCTTGACCAAAGTTTGAAATTTCAAATTTTCTTCCTTTTCTTCCCTCCACTCGATCATTCTAGAGAAATGAGAATCGAGTAGGCCTTAGTTTCTTTCCAATTTGGTCGAGTACCTCTTGTGGGCTGGTCGAGTGGGCTTGCGAATCTACTTCCCCAAGTCAATATCTCTCCATACCCATCCACACTTTCATTAAAAGGCCTGCCCAACATAAACATAAAAGAAAACACATCAAACTACAAGAAAAATAAAACATATTTACAAAGGATACCTTAGGGACTTCCTCCCTAGTGAGCTTGTTTAGAGTCACTAAGCTTGACTTCTTATAGCTCTTCAAACTTGATTTGGGGACCAAGGAGGTGATGAAATCCCCCCTGGTTCTACTTGATAACCTTGGTGTTCCTTCTTGATCACTACTTTTTTGACACTTAAAGCATGTTTCATCTTAAACTTGAGTCTTGGTCTTGCCTTCTTCAAAGACCTCTTGTTGAGCTGAGCTTGAAGATCCTTCACTAAACCAGCTAACACTTGAACTGAACTCTTTAGCTCTTGGGCACTCTTGGCTTGGGCTGAACCTTTAATCCTAGGGTTCTCTCCATCCTCAAAAACTTCACAACTAGCTTTTTCCTCTACCACAAAGTGCTGACCTTCAATAGTAGGTTGATGTGTTGAATTCATGATGTCAAACTTAATAGTGAAGTCTTTAGCAAGGTGGAGCTTGATGGTTCCCATCTTAACATCAATTACAGCCCCAGCTGTGGCTAAGAATGGTCTCCCCAAGATGAGAGGATCTTCTGGCTCTTGGTCCATGTTCATGATCACAAAGTCAGTTGGGATTCTAGCCCTCCCTATCTTTACTGGGAAATCTTCAATCACTCCAAGCATATCCCTCTTGGATCCATCTGCTAGCCCAATATAGAGATTGCTAGGCTTAAAATATTCATATCCCAACTTCTCAGCCACTGAGTATGGCATTAAGCTCACTGAAGCTCCTAAATCACATAGGCACTTGTTGAAGTGCATGTAGTTGATGGAGCAAGGTAGGTTGAATGAGCCTGGATCCTTAAGCTTGGTTGGGATAACAACTTTCCCAATCTCTTTCAAATCTTTCATGTCTTGCTCTTGAGCCTTCTGCTTGGATAATTCAAGAAGCATGTCCTTGAGTGCAGGATGGTGAGCATATTTTTCCAAATGAGGTCCTCTATCTTCCTCCTTCTCCTCAATGACAACCTCTTGTTGAATGGCCATTACTTTCTCTTGTTGCAAAGCCATCATTTCCTTTCTCTCAATGATTTCCCTTAGTTCCTTCAGCTTTTGTGCCTTGAAACGTCCTGGGAATGGTAGAGGCGGTTTGTAAGCAGGAGGAATGTACTTAGCAGGCTTGACAGCTTCTGGTCCTTCAGCTTGATCAACCACTCGATCAGGCACTCAGTCGAGTGCTGGTTCGAGCACCTGGTCGAGTGCACTACCGGATTCAATCTGCTTTGCACAAACTTCACTCTTAACTTCAAGAAATGACCAATCCTCCCCACCTTGAACCTCACTGTCCTCAGTGACATTATCTTCACAGAGATTAAGAGATTTAGCTGTAAACTCCCTTGGGTTTGGAATAGCTTCTTCAAGAAGTTGGTTTGGCTTAGGAGCTGAAGTAGAACTAATAGAGCTCTCCATGTACTTGACCTTAGAGTTTAGGTCATTAGAATAAGAATTCAACGTTTGGTGCAGCTCATCAAACTGCTTTGCTACCTCATTCTGCCCATCTGCTTGTCCAATCAACAGTTGTTGCATCATGGCTCTTAAGTCTTGTTCTTGGGCTTGTGAGGTCTGAAACACTGGAGGGTGACACCATTGAGACTGAAATCCTGGTTGATGTTGTCATGGTACAGAATGGAACATACTGCTATGAAACATGATGACTGACTCGGACAGGCACTCGGTCAAGCACAGACTCGAGTGAGTGGTCGAGTTGACTGGGAACTGATGTCTATTTGTATCCGGCTTCTGACTAAATCAGGTGCTCGAGCACACACTCGGTCGAGTGGTGGTCGAGTTGATGGTCGAGCTGGTACCTAAAACTCAATCACAGACAAGCAGAAGAAGAAACAAGATCAGTAGTGAACAAGTGGATAAACGAACTTAATCTTAGACTTGTATTGATCCTAATTGTCACAAAAACAAACTCAAATGGGCAACGACGCCAAATTGAAACACATATGTTTATGGTATGGTGATGAAATGGATGGAATGATGAGATATGAATGATGATGAATGGATGGCAGGGTGTTTCAATTCCCGTTATGCAATTGTAGTACAAGAGGTGTCAATCCAATCTGAGAGTTTGTGAACAATCAAGATGTGCATAAAGATCTAAGTTAAGCCAGATGTAAAGGATATTTGTCACTAACAATCCTATTATGAAATGCAAAGTGCAAAATGTAAAACTAGAAGAACTAAATGCAAAATGTAAATGAAACATAAAGATTATGACAATTATAAAGCTAGAACAGAAATAGAAACTATATTAATTCAAGTACTGAACAGGACACTAAGTGAATGCAACATAAATGCAAACAGAATGAAACAGGAAGTAAGACGGGACAACTACAAATCATAAAAAAAATTTCTGGGGATGAACTCGAGCAAGCACTCGACCGAGTGTAGATCGAGTGCAGGGTCGAGCTAGACAAAAACGACAGAACAGAGCAACACAAGAAAAACAGAGCAATATGAAAGCAAATCAAACAACAAGCAAGCAGCAGGATTAAGACTATGAAATCAATAAACAAAGAAGGCCTTGAGGAGGGATTCATGGGCTGGACTAATGATTGAGGTCATCTAACTTGGTTAACAAATCTCAAACAACTTGAGCTAATCTCTAGACAATATTTATCTAAGACAAGTTTAATCCACTCTCATGGCAAGAAACAATCAAACTCATGCATCTCTAGACTTGTTCTCATACAATAAAGAATCTACACAAGCAGGCATTAAGCAATATGTCAAATACCAAACAAGACCTCTAATCTCTTAGCAAGCCTAATGGTAAACTCTAGATCTAGCCTTATCTATGCTCCTTAAACATTGGTATGATGCTAAGATGCTTGAGATCAGATCCTACCCTCTCAGATATAGGATCAGCATTAAGAACATCTAGACTAGAAGAGATCTACAACAATCAAGCTTGACCAAATCAAACAAGCCTGAAACATAATCCAGCCTAACCCATCCTCAAGATCCTAAACAACTACTCACAAGAACACATGATGAACATCAAAGTCATAAACCCAAAAAATGCTGAAACTTACATCAAATGAAAGATAAGACAGAGATCTACAATAATGAAAAAGGAATCAAACTCAAATTCTCAATATATTGAAAGTTATGAAACCAACAATTTTGAGAGATTCTTTGTTCTTCCTCTAAAACAAGTACAAGATCTAAAAATAAAAAGTTGCAAAGGGAATAATTCCCTAAAAGGTAAAAACTAGGTTTCTGACTCTATAAAAAGTTGCACACCTTGGTGGCTGAGGGTACAAGGCCCTTGAATAGAAAAAGTAGTGGAAGCCCTAAAAAAGCTAAAAGACAAAATAGCCAGGCGGCTCGTCCAGGTCGACTCGGTGCTCGGTCGAGCTGGCTTCTCTTGATCTTCTTCCACTCGGTCGAGTCCCTCTCTCCACACTGTCGAGTGCCTGGTCGAGTGTGGGGTCGAGTTGGACCTCGGACCTTGGTTTTTCAGCCTTAACTCTCTTGCTTTCCCTTCATGATTGCTTCACTTCTCCTCAGCCTTGCTTCCATGCTCCTTAAGCTCCAAAATCACCTGTTTATGCATGAAATGATGCATATGCAATGCAACTATACTCTAATGCATGATTAGTGCTAAAGCTATGCAATAATGGTAAAAATGGATAGCAAAAGATGCAAAAGATGTGAATAAACTAAGGGAAAACAGGGTAAAATATATGAACATCAGTATATATTTAATTTGAATAAAAGCAAAAATATTATAATCTAATTCAATATTCCTTTTAGACTCTCAATCCGAATTAACTTAAAATATATTAATTATTAAAAATAGCCTGTAGCGTAACACAAGTCTTACCTAGATAATAAAATACTGAATATATAATGAACGGTGATATTGCTTTTCCAACGGTTAATTCTTGATTTATTTGTATGTTTCAGAAACTGATTTGACATAGAGTAAATTGTGACAAGTTGCATTGTTTGGTTTGGCAAACCAAGCTCATAAGTCAGAATGAACAAGGGATGAACTTGGTTTCGGGAGGTTTTCCGTGTCCCCTATATATTAATAAAGCTGTATGTTATTGTCATGAGCTTTTCGTTTACATACCTAACTGTCATTTTGACAAACTGTGGACAGCTCATTGATTTTCCAGGTAATCGCAGCTAAGCAGCTTCGATAAATTAATTAACATTGGAGTTTTGTAAAGGAAAGATCAGTAAAACTTTGGACAAATTTTATTCATTGATAAGAGGAAACTAGACAGAAATGAAAACTACAACGACTCCATAGCTACGACTTTTAGGGAAATCAAACTAGTCTTAAAACAGAAACGAAACCAAGTATCAGTACATCACATCGGTAAGGATGTTGTTTTCCTTACCGATTGCTCAGACTTAGTGAAGATGGTGTCTTCACCTGCGGAGTGGCCAGCGTTCGCGACTTATTTGGAGGAGATTCAGTAGGAGCTTCGGCTGTAAGTCTCCAATAAGGTAAGGGTAAGGTGAAGGTGATATTTACGGGTATGTAATAATCCCTTTCTGTATTTACTCTTCACTAGTTGCTGAGTATATGCTCGACAATTGTCTATGTAGAACTGTCTATGATGCGTTTGAATTATCTTAATTAGAGATTTGCAGAACTTATTTTGGATTTTTTGATGGAATTTTCAGAGTTTTATAATATGACATGCTTTTGAACTCTCTTTATTGGAAGTGGTTTAGTATGTTGAGTAATTATTTGAATTAGTATAATGATGGATAGTGATTTAATTTTCCACTCGAAACTGAACTATGAGTTTGAATGTATTATGAGTATTGTCTTATAAAGGCATTAGCAAGTGTGGGTTACTTATGACAGTGATTTGTAGTCCTTAGCTTTATGAGAAGGGTATGAGATGCGGCCACAAAGCTAACATAACTAAAATTACAAACAACATACAAAAAATAAACATAAAAATATAAATGACAAAAAATATAAAAATTAATAACTCCGCAGCGTAGCGCGGGTACTATTCTAGTTGTCGTTGAGATAATAGCAAATGCAATTAGTATTTGTATTGACACATATTGTATATGATTGTGAAACGAACACAATTTATACTTGTATTTGTAATTTTTAATTGCCTTTTAAACACACACAGTTCCTATTTGTATTTGCCTTTAAAACAAACACAAATTTGATATATTTTTATTTTTTTCCCTTTAAAATATATTACAACAAACGTATTTGTATTGGCACATATTGTATCTAAGTAAAACAAACACAATTTGTTCAATCATTACAAAATTAGTTAATTCATAAGTTGTTCACTGTTCTCAAACACATTTTCAAAAATATTTCTAATTACCAATTTTTGATTTAATTTAAAATAAATAATTAATATATATAAGCCTAATAATATATGAATATTAGCTAGGCTATTCAAAAAATAAAATAGAAATTTAAATAACCATTCCAAAAGTACTACACCTAAACTAGAAATATGACAAAAAAAAAGGAAAAGACATATATTGATCTCACAAATCCTCTAAATATTAAGAGAGCTTTTTGCTAATGTGGCAAGCCCACAATTTTTCTCATATGTTAAATTTCTCTTTTGTTGAAAAAAAGAAATTCTACTATCTCACATTTGTCAAACACATATTTTCCTTATCCTCATCCTCTATAAACAACTCACCAAACACACATTTTATTTTAATATATTTGTTTCTAATTTCTCTATTACCATATATTATATTTTGAAATTCCTATATATTCAATGATTTGATTTCTTACATACACTTTAAATTTGAATACAAAACATCTTCCATTTATAAAAATTGAGTCATTTGGAAATATTTGAAATAAAAACAGTTATAAAATTAAATAGCCTAATCAAAACTGAAAACAGAAATTTAAAATTAATATAATTGATTAAAAATAAAATAGAAAATTAGAAAAATATGGAAACCTAATTTAAGTCATAACGTACTATTAATTGGAAAATGATATTGATTTTTTTTTTGTGGACAAAATGGAAAATGATATTATATAGTAATATTATTATAGTTTAAATTAGTTCATGACAAAATTTCTGATAGATAAAATATGACACATGTCATAATGTTAGTAATATTTGGGAACTAATCACTAGTTTGGAGTATAAATATTAAATATAAGTTAATAACATTTGTCAAATACTAGTTTATTAGTATTACTTTAACGTTGACCCAAAAAGAGAAAAACAAAACAGAAGTAAAGTCCAAAGTCTAAACGACGCCGTAAAGACTGGGAAAATAAAGTTAAAAAAAAAATATCACAAAAGGCTGGAATGGATCGTCTTTCTTCTCGTGTCGACTCGCTCTGAGTCGACTCGTTTACAAACTCGGTCCGTCTCTTCCACTCTCTTTCCCAACCACTTTTTTTTTTTTTTTTTTTTTTTTTTTTTGTGTTTGTTGCAAATTCACCGTCTTCTTCGTCCTAGTATGCCCTAAGTCTCTGTGGCTTTACCCTTTTTCGTCTTTTCACATAATTCCCACTAATCTGACGGCTCTGCTTTCTTCCACGTCAGCTTCGTCTTCTTCAACCCTCTCTCTCTCTCTCCGTCACCGTCTTCTTCTCCTTCCTTTAGTTTATCGCGTTATTTATACGGTTTCGCTTCTAGGGTTTCCTCCAGATTCATCACCCCCTTTTCGTTTTTTTTTTCTTCTTTTTCTCCTCTCCTCGAGAACTTGTTCAATTTTGGTGAAGCAGACACCTTCAAGCTCCAATTTTGTTCAATTCCGGAGACAATTTGAGGTATTTTGATCGTAGTTCATCGAAATCTTCAGTTTTTATTGAATTGGTACTGTAAAGTTTTTGTTTTTCTTGTTTGATTTCTAAGTGTTTGTTTTGTGTGTGTGTGTGTTCTGGGTTTGTGTTTAGGGTTAAGAGAATCATACTCTTGATTTGAAGGTTGAGTGAGATTTTGGGGGTTTTTTATATGAGGGGATGGCGATCGAGAAGAGTAACGTCAAGCTTTCGAGGTTTGATCTAGAGTACTCTCATGGTGGTAGTGGTGAATCTATGTCAAGTTACGAAGAACAACTACGTAAACACTCAGTGGCTAATAAGAATAATAATAATAATAATAATGTTGATTCTGAGGATGAAGATGATGATTTCGATGAAGATGATTCAGGAGCAGGCTCTGATGATTTTGATTTGCTTGAATTAGCGGAAACTGGTGCTGAGTTTTGTCAAGTTGGGAACGTTACTTGTAGTATTCCTTTTGAGTTGTATGATCTCTCTAGTTTGGAAGGTATTCTCTCTGTTGATGTTTGGAATGAGTGTCTAACTGACGAAGAGAGGTTTAGTCTCTCCAGTTATCTCCCTGATATTGATCAGCTCACGTTTATGCGTACGTTGAAAGAGCTTTTCGAGGGTCGTAACTTCCACTTTGGCAGTCCTGTTAAGAAACTGTTTGATATGTTGAAGGGTGGGCAGTGTGAACCGAGGAATGCGCTTTATCTCGAGGGACGTAATTTGTTTCTACGAACCAAACATTATCATACTTTGAGGAAGTATCATAATGACATGGTGGTCAATCTTTGTCAGACAAGGGATGCTTGGGTAAGTTGTAAAGAGTACAGTATTGATGAGAAGCTCCGTGTTCTGAATATTGTAAAGAGCCAAAAGACTCTGATGCGTGAGAAAAAGGATGATTTTAAGGAGGATTCATCAGAGAAAGAAGAACCTTTCGATGGGCCTTGGAGCACAAAGGAAAAAGATAGGAAGTCTACTCAAAAGAAATTGTCCCGTCACTCTGGTTATGGTGTTGATTCAGGTTTGGAATTTCCTATCAGGCGGCAGCTGACGGCTGTAGAACAGGATAGATATGGAAAACCAAAGTCGAAACTGAAGTTTCCGTTTGCTAAATCATCTGTTGGGCCATATGCTCCAGGTTATAATGGGTTAAGTATGAATTCTGCGTACAACCACTCTTCTCTTGCTAGACACAAGTATGGTTCAGGTTTGGTTCTTGGATCAGAGGATAATATTGAAGATGATGATCAGGATCCACTCTTTGGAATGGGTTCTCGCCGAAACAGAGATGTTGTTGCCAGAGGGAAATCTGGATACTCGAAGCCTGGAAAGAAACACAGATTTACAAGAGACGGAGAACCAATTTCTGAACTTTTTATGGGTCAACCTCAACCATATTCATCAAGGCATCCCCACAGCAGCTACGCAAAATCGAGTAAATATGCAAATCATAGTCAGCCTCGTGCATTTGCTGACCAGATGAAGCCTGTGAAAGGTAGTCTAGCGGACCTTCGTGGTGACTTATATCGGCATGGGAAGGATTTTGGAGATGGCTATTCTGATCCCAGATATATATCTGATGACTTGAATGGTAAAAGCAAAAAATTGAAGTTTGAGAGGGGCTCACCTGATACTAGTTTGAGATCTTATAGAGCTTCTATGCAACAAATGAACGAGAGATTCTTAAATTCTGATTTTTGTGAGAACCAAGTGCAGGAAAAGATTAGAGTGAATGTGGTACCAAATCCGAGGTCTGGTATTGTGGCATTCAGAGATAGCAGAATGTTCATGGAAAATGATGATACAGAGTCAGATTCATCCCTAGGTTATGATGATGAGGAGAGAAATCGCTTTATGCGGAAAAAATCATCCGTCTCAGTAGATAGGCTGAATTGTTCTCAGTTTCCAATACTCAAATCCAGGCAAGATAATAAAAAGAGCAAATCCAGAAAGAATGATATGCAGGATAATCAATTGCTTGATGAACGGGTTGCTTACTTAAAATACTTAGGTGCACCTGGAGAGCACACCTATGTGCCAGGGACAGAGAAGCACTCCTTCAAGGCAAAACAGAAGGGCAAGATGCGTGACAGGAGTCCCTTAAATCACTTTTCCTCTCGAGATTTTGAAGATGGCCCGGTCACTAGCTTGAGTGAGTTGAAGGACAGAAACAACAGGAAGGAATTTTTCAGGGCAAACAAGAATAGTCAGATAAGAGAGCAAATGATTGATAGACAACTGTTTCAGAGACCATCTGCAAAACCAAATTTGTCTGGGAGAAAAAGAGGCTTTGATGAAGATGGCGAATCACTTGAGATGAGAACATTGGTTGATGATAGTGCCCTGGGTCTACTTAGTAGGAAATATGATGTTTCTGAGGGTGATGGTGGCAGTGGTGATGAAATCTTAGATGCCAGGTTGTTGGTTTCTTGCAGTGCTGTGTCGAAAAAGAGGAAGACCAGAGAGTCTTTGATGGAAATGGAGAGGAGGGAGGATAATGGTGATCTGCAGCTATATTCCGACATTCCGGTTGATGATGTAATTGTCTCAAAGAGAAAGGGAAAGAAGAAAATGGAGGTTGATACTGTTCTGGAAATCGCTGACATACCAAAAGCCGGAAAGGGAGCAATCGAAGTAGAGGTGGAAACCAAGCCGCAGAAGAAGCCATTTGTGTTGATCACACCAACAGTTCACACTGGCTTCTCTTTCTCTATTGTACATCTTCTATCGGCAGTGCGTATGGCAATGACAAGTTTGCGTCCTGAAGATTCATTAGATATTAGCAAACCTATGGCAGTGGAGAACGCAGAACATGAAACTGGAGAAAATGGTGCTCCCGTGCCCAAGGAGACAGAGGATAACAAGTCGCCACAGCAAGGAAATGGGAACTTGCCATCCCTCACTATCCAGGAGATTGTTAGCTGTGTGAAGTCAAACCCGGGAGATCCTTGTATCCTTGAAACGCAAGAACCGCTTCAGGATTTGATTAGAGGGGTTCTGAAAATCTTCTCCTCGAAAACGTCGCCTTTAGGGGCAAAGGGTTGGAAGCCACTTGTAACATATGAGAAGTCCACAAAATGCTGGTCTTGGATTGGCCCCGTTCTCCTTCCATCTGAACAAGAGGCTGTTGAAGAGGTAACATCGCCTGAAGCCTGGGGTCTTCCGCACAAGATGCTTGTCAAATTGGTTGATTCATTCGCAAATTGGCTGAAAAATGGCCAAGAAACTCTTCAGCAAATAGGAAGTCTTCCTGAACCACCGTTGTCACTCATGCAGTGTAACCTTGACGAGAAAGAAAGGTTCAAAGATCTGAGAGCCCAAAAGAGCCTTAGCACAATCACCCAGAGCTCCGAAGAAGCAAGAGCTTATTTCCGCAAAGAGGAGTTTCTGAGGTACTCGATTCCGGATAGAGCCTTTGTGTACACAGCTGCTGATGGTAGGAAGTCGATTGTTGCTCCTCTGAGAAGAGGCGGAGGGAAGCCAACCTCGAAAGCTCGGGATCATTTCATGTTGAAACGCGAAAGACCACCACATGTCACAATTCTGTGTCTGGTGAGAGATGCAGCTGCCAGATTGCCTAGTAGTATTGGGACAAGAGCTGATGTGTGTACCTTAATAAGAGACTCGCAGTATATCGTGGAGGATGTTTCGGATTCACAAGTGAATCAAGTCGTGAGTGGGGCTTTGGATCGGTTGCACTATGAACGGGACCCTTGTGTCCAATTCGATTCAGATAGGAAATTGTGGGTGTATCTACACAGAGACAGAGAAGAAGAAGATTTCGAGGATGATGGTACTTCATCAACAAAGAAATGGAAGAGACCGAAGAAGGAAGCTGCGGAGCAAACAGAGGAACAAGAAGCTGCTACTGTAGCTTTCAATAGTGAAGAACAAACCGAAGTTGAGATGGGTACCGAGCCTAAGATTATTGAGCCCACTGGTTTGGACGAGGATCAAAGTGCAGCAGACCAACTGTGTAATGAGACTGAACAAGCTGCAGAGGAGCAAGATGGTGAGAACAACACTCAGGGTAATGAGCCAACAATGTGGGAGCCTGATCCTGCTGCTGTTGTTTCAAATCCGGTAGAGGATAACACATTTATCTGCCAAGAGAACTCAGCGAATGATGATTTCGATGACGAAACATGATTGGTGATACCAGGTGTGTTTCAAAACACTCTCTTTCATATTCAGATTCAATTGATCAGATCAGCCATATAGTAAAAAATAATCATTAGTCCTGAGTCTTTAAGTCCATACCTGTTGTGTGATGTTATCCTTCTGACAAGACGACCTCCGTTTTCAATCATTTGTATTTTCAGGTGAAAAGGGCATTGTATGGTTAGTTGTTTAACAGAAAGAGAAGCTTAAGGATTTGTATAAAAGACTTAATTGTTTGGTCCCAATAGATGTGAAAAGAGTGAGAAATCACAATCACAGAGCTCTCTCTCTCTCTCTCTCTCTCTCTCTCTCTCTCTCTCTCACAACAAACAGGTTTCCTAATGTTCTCATGTCATCCATGTTTTTTATTCTTATAGAAAGAAAAAAGAAAAGTTAGTTAGTGGTGTTATTTCGATTAATCGTCAGTATTTGATATATTGTAGGTATAGTTAAACAAGATTGTTTCATCAGGTGAACTTTGAAATACAAAAGCAAAAAAAAAATTGCTATTCTATAACAAAGGTCGACCAAAAAAATCAGAATTTTTATTAAGATGATTGACGACATTTATCTAAAACTATAAAACTGTATTGGAATAAATATATCAAGAATGCATGGATGGCTGAATCTTATAAACCATTGACCCTCGCTTTGTATTCATGCTTCAATCATTTTTCAACGTGTGTATTTATAATGAGTGGCTCTGTTTTGCGTTATCCTTTTTATAAGTCATATATATATATATATATATATATATATATACAAAACGATACTATGGCTATCTCTCCATCAAAACATCACCAAAGAAAATGGTTTCATCACTGAATATTATACACGTGGAGCGAGTCACTCCTTCAGGCTCCGACTCGTCCGAGTCACTCACTCTCCCACTCACTTTCTTTGACCTTCTCTGTTTCAAAATACCTCCAGTCGAACGAGTCATCTTCTTTCGACTCACCGAAGCAACCCGCTCTTTTTTCGACTCAGTCATTGTCCCAAACCTCAAAACCTCTCTCTCTTCAACCCTCTCTCACTATCTCCCGCTCGCTGGCCAACTCGTCTGGAAACCACTTGATCCCAAACCCAGCGTCGTCTACTCTCCAACGGACGCCGTTTCAGTCACCGTCGCCGAGTCAAAAGACGAGTTCTCCCGCTTAACCGGGAAAGAACCGTTCTTCTCCACCGAGTTACACCCGTTAGTCCCTGAGTTACAAAACACCGACGACTCGGCCTCGGCCATGTCGTTTCAAGTCACGTTGTTTCCAAACCAAGGGTTTTGCATCGGCGTAACTGCACACCATGCCGTTTCAGACGGGAAAACGACAACCAGTTTTCTTAAATCTTGGGCGCACATATGTAAACATCAAGATTCATCTCTACCTCAGGATCTACTTCCGTTTTACGATCGCACGGTCATAAAAAGTCCACCAAATGGCGATATTAAAATTTTAAACTCATGGCAGACTTTAGCCAAAACGTTCACGGGGGGTAAAGAACCAGTAAACCCCAAGAGTTTAAAGCTTCGTCCGTCGCCCGTGATTAGTCCTGAGGCAGTCCGGTACACTCTTGAGCTCACTCTCGAAGATATCCAAACACTTCGGGAGAGGCTCAAGAGAGAGTCTTCCTCCTCTTCCTTGTCAAAGAAGCTTCGTTTGTCTACTTTTGTGATAATATATTCATATGCTTTGACTTGCTTAATAAGAGCTCGAGGTGGAGATCCGAATAGACCTGTCGGGTTTGTGTTTGGTGCGGATTGTCGAAACGTAGTCATCCCGCCGATCCCATCGAGTTATTTCGGTAACTGCGTCATCCTTAATAGTAGAATTCCATTAACCGCAGATACATTTATGGGTGAAGAAGGGTTTTTGGTTTCTACAAGGTTAGTTAGCGAGTTGGTTGAGGAACTGGACGAGAGTGTGGTGTGGAAGATCCCTGATTTTGTTGAGTTTTTTAGTAGTATTCCACAAGGATCACAGGTTATATCTGCTACGGATTCGACCCGGTTTGGAGTATACGGGTTGGATTTTGGGTGGGGAAGACCGGAGAAAGTGATGGTTGTGTCGATTGATCGAGGCGAAGCGATTTCTTTGGCCGAGAGTAGAGATGGGAATGGTAGTGCAGAAATTGGCTTCTCCCTCAAGAAACACGAAATGGATGCTCTCATTGATTTGCTCCATAAAGGACTAAAACTTTGACCACTTATTTACAAAGAAGATATGCCAAAAAAGATTCTCACAATTTTAAAATCATGTTTGTGTGTTTGTACCACTGTCTGTCACAGACTCATCCTTCTTTTTATTTCTTTTTTTTGTGTGTGTGTGTTTTGTTGTTGTAAAATGTATTTAGAATTTGCAGATATTTCAAAATGTGATAGTGCAAAAATGTTTAAAATGAAATTCAACTATTCAACAACGACAAAGTATGAGAAATATGTGCATTAATAGGCGATATTTTCTCTCAAATGGAAGTTTAAATCCAGAAAATTTTCGCATTTTCTATTTGGAACAGAATTATATGGTTCTATGATAGATGTGCGAGGATAACCTGTATGGACTGTAAACCGAGCGGTTAACGCAAGCTCAATAAATGAAAAGAGATCTTTATTGATTCAAGGATTAAAACCCACAGTGTGTATACAAAAAATTGCTAACTTTCGCAGTGCAAAAGCTAGGTTTCTTTAGTTGTTACCGTGTCTAGGCTTCTTGAGTGCCAAAAAAGAATTGTCTTCTCGGAGCATTTCTTTTCCCTCTTTATCATTCGGATAGTTGGAACTCTCCTTCTTTGCATTAGAAAACCTTCCTTTTTCCATCAACTAGTGCATATTCTCTGTATATCCTTCTCAGATTTTAACCTTGCCCTCCAAGTCAGCTTGCAGCTCAAGTGTCAACTCAACAATCCGCTTCTAACATCTTCCTCCGGGCTATGAATTTTGATAGGTCGGGTCTTGCTTGGCCCATTGAATCGGGTATGTAGTGGTTTACTCCATCCAAGCGTATATATGATATGTCATATTGTGATAATCAATTGGTTTTACAAATTTCACAAATGGATGAAACAATTGAATTTAATTGTCACTACATTCATCATCCGCCGCAATTCATTGCAAAAGCGGTGACCGCTAACCGGTACTCTTTGGTAGTTTCTACGGTGAACCCTCGCAAACAGAACTTGCGGGCTTTGATAGGGCATATGCCTAGAATCTGGGGGGTGGAAGGAACCGTCGTTGGGCGTATCTTAGGGCTGGGAAAGGCTCTGTTTGTCTTTCAATTGGAGGAGTCTCTCAACATGGTCTTACGTCGCGGTCCTTGGTCCTTCAATGAATGGATCTTGACGGTTCATCGTTGGCACCCAAACATCACAGAAGAGGCTATGAAGATAATCCCCTTCTGGATTCAAATACGAGGAATTCTATTGCTCTATCTCTCCAATGATATGGCCAGGTATGTTGGGAATCAATTAGGACCAGTGGACATGGTAGACTTTGATGAAAATGCCAATATGGTTGAATTTGTAAGGGTTAGCATCGATTGGAATGTAGACTGGCCCTTAAGGTTTAAGCGTAACTTTCAATTCACTGTGGGTGATAACACAATCATTAAGTATCGTTTTGAGAGGCTTCGCAAGTTCTGTGCTAAATGCGGCTCTCTTAATCATGATGTTTCTGACTGTGATCTGAATGATGAGGATCCTGATTTCTATCAAGAGGACCCGCCAAATGATGATGACCAAAACATGGCTGGTCCTAAGGCTGTGCGTAATGTCCTGTCTGATGGTAATACCCTCGAGACAGTAGATCCTTTTGAAATAATACCAGGACTAAAGCATCACTACTTAACTCCGGGTGCTGGCCCGAGTTCTTCTGCTCTAAGCGAGACTCCTAGTGTATTTGAAGATACTGAACTTACGGCTGAAAGACTTCGTTATCTTCATGCCAAGTTTAGTAAGCAATTCATTGACACTTTCTCTCCCATCTATGAGGATAAGTGTGAAATTCTTGAGAAGGTAAAGAGTAGCACTAAGCGTAAGAGGGTGGAGGTTTAAGCTTTTTACCAACAATGGGAAGCTGCTGAAGATCAGGCGGTCCTGTGCCAGATCAAAAAGAAGGAACGGGTCGAGTCTGCTGGTTCCTGCTCTGCAACAAATACGATCGACAGAGGCGCGGGGGGCCCGGTACCCCCACTATGTCCATGACGATCATCTCCTGGAATTGCCAAGGAATTGGTGCATCTATGACTAAATATAGACTACATCGTATTTGCTGTATCTATAAATCTAATATGCTATTTCTAGTTGAAACTCTTACTAACTGTAATATGGTTGTTGATCTTGCTTATTCGTTAGGATTTTCTAATGTAATTACTGTGCCCCCTTGTGGAAGGAGTGGCGGTTTGGCTTTGATGTGGAAAAACAATGTTCATGTGTCCTTAATTTCTAAGGATGCTAGGATCAATGATGTAACTGTTAAATATTATAATTATCAGTTTTATTTATTTTGTGTGTATGGTCATCCTGTTCAAGATCAAAGACACTTCTTTTGGGATTACCTGCAACAATTATCACATTCTAAAGATGGACCTTGGGTCTTGGTTGGAGATTTTAATGAGATTCTCTCTAACAATGAAAAAGTTGGTAGACCTTTGAGAGCAGATTGGACATTTCGGGATTTTAGACATATGATGTCTTACTGTGATCTTTGGGATATCAAGTCTACGGGTGATAGGTTTTCTTGGGTTGGTGAGAGACATTCTTACACTGTCATGTGTTGCCTTGACAGAGTATTGGTGAACTCGGAATGGTCAGCTACATTTCCAAGAGGAGAAGCGGAGTTTCTTGATTTTAATGGGTCTGATCACAGACCTGTACTGCTACGCTTTGGTTGCCATGATCCGGTTCTACGGAAACCTTTTCGGTTTGATAAGAGACTGCTGGATGTCGCTAATTTCAAAAGTTACATTAAAGAGGGATGGAATGTTTGTAAAGACCAACAACATCATACAATTGTGGATCAAAAAAGACACTGTCGTACATATATGGCTCGTTGTAAACGTAAAAGCAATCTCAACTCAGCTAAGCAAATAGATGTGCTTCAACATCGTTTAAACAGAGCAATGTCGAGTTTACATAGATCAGATAGAGATCTGATCCTCAGATTGAAACAACAACTAAACACGGCTTACAGACAGGAAGAGATCTACTGGAAACAAAAAAGTAGAAATTTATGGCTACATGTTGGTGACCGAAACACAAAATTTTTTCATGCCTCTACTAAAAACAGATTTGCTCAAAATTATATTACTTCGATCAAGAACGATCAAGGACAGGTTTTTAGTGGGGACAAAGATATTGGACATCACGCTGCAGAGTATTTTCAAAACATGTTCTCTACAACAAATCACTTGGTTTCACCTATGGACTTTGCCGATTTCATACCAACTGTCACACATGCTATGAACGATGATTTGACGAAAGAGTTTTCTTCTGAGGAAATTTTTAAGGCTCTCTCAATGATTGGCGATGACAAGGCACCCGGTCCGGATGGTTTAACTGCTAGATTCTACAAACAATGTTGGGATGTAGTGGGTGAGGATATAACCAAGGAGGTTAAAGAATTTTTTAGAACTGCGTACATGAAACCAGGAATTAACAATACAAATATCTGTATGATTCCCAAAATTACAAAACCAGAGACACTAGCTGATTTTCGACCTATAGGTCTCTGTAATGTCATTTATAAAATTATTTCTAAGTGTTTGGTAAACCGTTTAAAACGCCATTTGGATGCTATTGTCTCTGATTCTCAAGCCGCATTCATTCCTGGACGTGTTGTTACTGATAATATATTGATTGCTCACGAACTCATGCACTCTCTAAAGGCAAGGATACGAGTTTCTCAAACATATATGGCTGTTAAAACGGATGTCAGTAAAGCATATGATCGGGTGGAATGGAACTTCTTGGAAACTACTATGAAAGTATTTGGTTTCTCAACTACTTGGATTAACTGGATAATGGCTACGGTTCGTTCAGTTGAATTTGCAGTCTTGATGAATGGTACACCGTATGGGAAGGTCCAGCTGAGTCGTGGAATAAGACAGGGTGACCCTCTTTCTCCCTATCTCTTCATTCTGTGTGCAGACATTTTAAGCTACCTCATCAAGTCTCAAGTATTCTCCAAATGCTTACAAGGAATCAAAATAGGCAATGGAGTTCCACCTATTACTCATTTACAATTCGCATACGATAGCTTATTCTTTTGCAGAGCAAATAACCGAAACTGTCAGGCCTTGAAAGATGTTTTTGATGTATATGAATACTATTCAGGCCAAGTAATCAATAGCTCTAAATCTTTTATCACTTTTGGCTCAAGAGTTTTTGGTCATCGACAAGCTGCTATGAAAAGAATCTTGGACATACCAAATCAAGGGGGTGGAGGGAAATATCTTGGCTTACCAGAACAATTTGGTAGCAAGAAAAAAGAAATGTTTGAATATATTGTTGAACGGGTGATACAACGTACGACAAATTGGAGCGGTAAGTTTCTATCTCCTACGGGGAAAGAAGTTCTGCTTAAGTCGGTTGCAGCGGCAATGCCGGTCTATGCGATGTCATGTTTTAAATTACCCCTTGGACTAATCTCTGAATTAGAATCGATATTGATGCATTTCTGGTGGAAGAAATCATCTTCGTCTAGAGGCATCCCTTGGATTGCTTGGAATCGGCTACAATACTCTAAGAAGGAAGGTGGTATGGGATTTCGTGATTTGGCTAAGTTTAATGATGCTTTGTTAGCAAAACAGGCTTGGCGTATCCTAATATGTCCCAACAGCTTATTTGCTAAAGTTTTGAAAGCTAGTTATTTCCCTGAGACTTCGATTCTTGATGCCACGCCTAAAAAATCACAATCATATGGCTGGTCATCCATTCTTACGGGTTTAGAGCTACTTAAAAAGGGAGTTCGTGTTTGTGTTGGTGATGGTTCAACAATACGTCTCAATGTGGATAATGTTATTGCAGAGCATCCCCCGCGTCCTGTTAGTTCCATTGACCCTAGTGCTACGGGCTGTCTTTCCTCTCTTATCGATGATACTGGCTGTATCAAGTCATGGGATACATCTGCACTTGTTAGTTTGATAAAACCGACTGATATTGATGCCTTAAAACAAATATACATTCCACAATATACCTCTCAAGATAAGCTTATTTGGCATTATAATGCATCTGGTGATTACTCTGTTCGATCCGGTTAATGGTTGGCTACACATGATCCTTCTTTGTTGGTTCCTGGCCCTCCCATCCCACATGGCTCGGTGGATCTGAAAAACAAGATTTGGATGCTGAAAATTTTACCAAAAATAAAACATTTTCTTTGGAATGTTTTATCTAAATCATTAGGTACAGCTACAAGATTAGTTTCTCGGGCTGTGAATATTAGTACACTATGTCTACGATGCCATGGCGCTGATGAAACTATTAACCACACTTTGTTCACATGTCCTGCATCGAAGTTGGTTTGGGATCTAACTAATCTTTCACTTTTACCTTTTCACAACACAGATTATGAAATAAATATATCAGCTATAATACACTTGTTAGATGATCTCTCTTTGTCTAAGGAACAGAAGCTACTACCTTTTTGGGTTCTGTGGAACATATGGAAGGACCGTAACAATTTCATTTTTCAAAATATTACTAGTGATCATTATCAAGTGGTATCTCAATCTAAGGCTGATGTTTTTGAATGGATTTAGTCAACGCCATCTCTTTCTTCAAGATCCGTTTCTAGAGACCATCCCTTTAACCCCCATTGGTCGAGACCAAAATTTCCAATGGTGAAATGTAATTTTGATGTCAGCTTCAGAACGGATACAAGGAAAACTCTTGGTGGATGGATGATTCGTAATCACTGTGGAGAAGCAATTATCTGGGGGTTCGAGTGTTCTTCGAAGTGCGAGCAGTCCATTAGAAGGCGAGGTACAAGCTCTATTACTGGCTATTCAACAAACAGCGGCTAAGGGTTTCACCAATGTATGCTTTGAAGGTGACTGCAAAACGTTAATTGATTGCCTAAATGGCTCTTTACAAGATGTTTCCATCCATAGCCTTTTACAAGATATCAGACACTGCTCTGGCAATTTTTCTCATGTAACATTTTAATTTATTCATCGCATAAACAATGAGATTTCCCATTTGTTAGCTAAGTTGGGATGTAATAACTTAGATTTTTATTCAGCTTCTTCCAATCCCCCTGTATGGCTCATGGAACCTTTGTACCTTGAAAGATTTTATTCTTAATAAATTTTCTTTGCTGAAAAAAAAAAAACGTCAATATATGAGATATTATAGGTTATAGTAAAAAAAAAAAGTTTCACCAGGTGACCTTTGGGATACAAGAAAAAGTTACATCTATAACAAAGGTCGACCAAAATCTTGAGATTTCCGTAAAAATCATTGATATTTCCGGCTTTATTTAGTCTTAGGATTTCTTTTCCAAATCTTGAGTTCTGTTTTCCGTAAAAATCTGTGCCCAAACTTCCAGTTTATCCGTTGTTGTAATATGTTTGATTAAATGAAATAAAATGAAACTATTGTGAAAAAAAATGAAAAAATAGTTTTATTAACTATTGATGACAACAGACAAAAAGCAAGTTTTAATATATTAACTTCTATTTCCGAGACTCCCAGTCTAGTAAAGAGATTTGTCTCAAGTTTTAAGTTCACTCTCTTCTCAGAAATATCTTTAGTCAAGTGGTTAAAGCATCACTTCTACGATCGAGTCCCTTAAGTCTCGTTACTCCACGTAGTAAAAGTTGGCTATGCATCGGACCTTGTTGATTCACCGATGACAATAATAAAAAAAAAAAAAACTCCTTTCTTCTTTGTCTTCAAATCACTCTCTTCCCAAACCAAAGCTTCTCCATCCAATGAATATTTTATTTTTAAACTATTCCCGAGTAAAATATAAATCAATAAATTGTTTTATATTAATTATTCTAATTATTTTTACTAACCAAAATATCTCATTTTTAATAATAAACATCTATTGAGTAATTATTTTCTAACATCCATACGAGGGTAGTTATAATATATCATATATAAAAATCATTAACAAATGACGAGAACAAAGTAAAAATTGCTCATCAATATTTAATATTTTAAGAATTTTCTTAAATATTTTTCAAGTAAATAATAATGTCACTATATTTAGTGAGATAAAAAAATTGTTACTAACCTCCTAATATATTACCGCCCACGTGTATTCAATTAGATTGATTAATTTTAAGGTTTTAAATATAAAAATTTCTTCAAATGATAGTCTTTTGCAATTTTACCCTATGTTTGTAAGAAAATACATTACAAAGTCAAATTTAACGAGCAATATAACCATCAAATAACTTAGACAAATTTGAATATTAAAAAATTGTGTGTTTGAAGCATTTGGATAATCTGAATCCAAAATATCCGATTTGAACTCGACATGAACCAAACTGATGTTCATATATTTTACCCTGTTTTCCCTTAGTTTATTTACATCTTTTGCATCTTTTGCTATCCATTTTTACCATTATTGCATAGCTTTAGGACTAATCATGCATTAGAGTATAGTTGTATTGCATATGCATATTTTCATGCATAAACAGGTGATTTTGGAGCTCAAGGAGCATGGAAGCAAGGCTAAAGAGAAGTGAAGCAATCATGGAGGAAAAGCAGGAGAGTTAAGGCTGAAAAACCAAGATCCGAGGTCCAACTCGACCCCACACTCGACCGTGCACTCAACTGTGTGGAGAGAGGGACTCGACCGAGTGGAAGAAGATCAAGAGAAGCCAGCTCGACCGGTCACTCGACCGAGCACCGGGTCGAACTGGACGAGCCGCCTGGCTATTTTGTCTTTTAGCTTTTTTAGGGCTTCCAGTTCTTTTTCTATTTAAGGGCCTTGTACCCTCAGCCACCAAGGTGTGCAACTTTTTAGAGAGTCAGAAACCTAGTTTTTACCTTTTAGGAAATTATTCCCTTTGCACCTTTTTATTTTTAGATCTTGTACTTGTTTTAGAGAAAGAACAAAGAATCTCTCAAAATTGTTGGTTCCATAACTTTCAATATATTGAGAATTTGAGTTTGATTCCTTTTTCATTATTGTAGTTCTCTGTCTTATCTTTCATTTGATTCAAGTTTCAGCATTTTCTGGGTTTATGACTTTGATGTTCATCATGTGTTCTTGTGAGTAGTTGTTTAGGATCTTGAGGATGGGTTAGGCTGAATTATGGTTGAGGCTTGTTTGATTTGGTCAAGCTTGATTGTTGTAGATCTCTTCTAGTCTAGATGTTTTTATTGCTGATCCTATATCTGAGAGGGTAGGATCTGATCTCAAGCATCTTAGCATCATACCAATGTTGAAGGAGCATAGATAAGGCTAGATCTAGAGTTTACCATTAGGCTTGCTAAGAGATTAGAGGTCTTGTTTGGTATTTGACATATTGCTTAATGCCTGCTTGTGTAGATTCTTTACTGTGTGAGAACAAGTCTAGAGATGCATGAGTTTGATTGTTTCTTGCCATGAGAGTGGATTAAACTTGTCTTAGATAAATATTGTCTAGAGATTAGCTCAAGTTGTTTGAGATTTGTTGACCAAGTTAGATGACCTCAATCATTAGTCCAGCCCATGAATCCCTCCTCAAGGCCTTCTTTGTTTATTGATTTCATAGTCTTAATCTGCTGCTTGCTTGTTGTTTGATTTGCTTTCATATTGCTCTGTTTTTCTTGTGTTGCTCTGTTCTGTCGTTTTTTTCTAGCTCGACCCTGCACTCGATCTACACTCGGTCTAGTGCTTGCTCGAGTTCATCCCCAGAATTTTTTTTTACGATTTGTAGTTGTCCCGTCTTACTTCCTGTTTCATTCTGTTTGCATTTCTGTTGCATTCAGTTAGTGTCCTATCAGTACTTGCATTAATATAGTTTCTATTTATGTTCTAGCTTTATAATTGTCATAATCTTTCTGTTCCATTTACATTTTGCATTTAGTTCTTCTAGTTTTACATTTTGCACTTTGCATTTCATAATAGGATTGTTAGTGACAGATATCCTTTACATCTGGCTTAACTTAGATCTTTATGCACATCTTGATTGTTCACAAACTCTCAGATTGGATTGACACCTCTTGTACTACAATTCAATAACGGGAATTGAAACACCCTGTCATCCATTCATCATCACTCATATCTCATCATTCCATCCATTTTATCACCATACCACAAAAGTGTGTGTTTCACAAACTCGAACATAAAATCTAGAAATACCCGAACAAATCATACATCTCTAAACCCAAAAATCCAAAATACCTAATCCGAACCCGAACAGATGAACATTCGATATATATCTATTGTTATTAATTTTTATTGACAACAAAGTTTTAGACCAACATTCTAGTAGATATAAGCAATCAAAGCATATATAAATTAGTCTTTTTTCAGATAGGTAGAACTAACGGGAGAAACCACCTTACCTCTTTACAAAAAAAAATTCTTAAACTCCCATTAACCCATCAATTTGATATTATCATTTTTTTAATTTTTTTTATGGTGTAGGTTTCTAAGGATTTTCTAGAAATCTAATGGTTTTATGGAAAAAACAAACTTTCAAAATGTTCATTTTTACAATACTAGAATTGTACCTGCGTACGCGTGAGATTTTAATTTAAAATATTTCATTCTAATATAAATTTTTGAGCTCAAATATAATTATTCAAACTTTTGAGTATAAATCTATACAAACACTAAACTTATTTTACTAAGTGATATACAACATATATATTATTGAACATAATGTTTATTTATATATATCTATTTGCATGGAAATTTTTAGTTTAAATTTTTTTTATCAATCAAAATCATTGAAATATAAATATAATTATTTAGAGACTAAAAGATAAATCTTTTATAATCTACATATAACATATATTGTCTAGTGTCACAGTAATGTTTTTCTGGCAAATCAATAATATATAACGTGGTAACAAAAAATGACTTCAAAACTTCACTAGAAAAGTAAACAATATTGTCGACAATTTTTTGACATTTTATCCTTAGACCATCTCCAATGGTTTTCCCTATTTTTTCCTCTATAATAGAGGAATTCTATAATAGAGGTGAGTTTTACTCCAATGGTCCTCTATTCTCACCTCTAAAATAGGGATTCCTCTATTTATAGAGGAACCTTTGTATAAAAAAATAGGGTTCCTCTATAAATAGAGGAAAAAATAGCAATCTCTATTTTAGAGGACCATTAGAAGAGTTCATACTATATTCATATCCCACAAAAACATGCTTTTAAAAGTTCTAACGTCGAATGTCGATCGTTGACTTAATTATAGAGATCAAACATACCATTATTCCACACTAATGCAAATATACAAAGTTTTATTAACAATTTTAATGTTATGTCACTACAACGGGGTTGTCCAAGTGCATCACCTACCATGAGAGAATTTCTGACCAAGTAAAGAATGCTTAGTTGGTGAAACGGTTAAATCCGATAATAAATATCTGTTCACGAATCCAAGTTACATATTATCCTAAAACCTCATATGTTGTTTTCAGAAGTTAATTTTGTAATATAACCTCAGTTTCGTCTTCTAAAAAAAACATAGTGTACTTTAATATATTATTTTTGTCAATGTTTTGGGTTAAAAACATTTGATAAAATTGATGAACTCTGTTGATGTCCAGATCGGTCACAATTAATATATTTAGTTCGGTAAAGAGGAGGTCGAAGTTCTCTTTTATATAACCGGTGTCGAGACACAAAAGACGGATTACAACAAGACTTAAACGAGTTATAAGAGCGGATGAGAATAGAAGATGAGCTGACGACTCATCAATTCCTAAGTTGACGACTCTGAGGCCGTTGACCCTTGCTTGGACGAGGTAGGGCTCTTTAATTCGCTTTTACCAATTCTTTTGGCTTTATTTTTCTGATCCTCTTTTCAAAGGCCGTACGCCTATATTTATAGGGAATCATGTCGGTTTGTCTATGTAAAAGGCCATAATACCCCTCCTTCCTTTGGAGGTTTATTATGGGCTTTTCTTGGGCCAGGCCTTTTTGTTTGGTCGGCTTTTCTTGGGCCAGGCCTTTTTGTTTGGGGTGGGGATCTACCCCCGACAGTAGTCCCCCCCCCTTTCATCCTTAGTTCGTAGTCTTTAGGCGGAGAACGGCTGTGAGAAGATGAAGGGTCGCGCGTGAGAAAACGGGTTACAATGTTTGGGGTCGAATCACCGTGTGCGGTGCCTTGGCGCGCGTGAAGTCCGGAAGTTGTATCGTCACGGAGCGAATACTGTAATGATTGCGTTTCTGGATCCTTCTTTCCTCTCCTATAAATACCACCCTTCTTCCTCATTATCTCTTTATCAAATTCTGGTGCTTCTCATCGTTCAGGTACTCTCCTCTCCTCTTATCTCGTCGTTTATTGTGCTTGCTAGCCTTTTTCGCATTTTTTGTTATGAGTTCCTCTCGATCTACGTCTTCCGATCCTTCCGCCGAGAGTCATCTTCGACAAGCCACTTCTGAATCTGACGTTTCTGTTAGATCTGCTCGCCGTACAGCTCGTTCTCGGAATTCTTCTGATTCGTCGACGGCGGGTTCTGATGTTGCTCGATATGAAGAAGCCCAACGTCACCTTTTTTCTGAGACGGCTGTTTCTAGCTCGTCGGGCTTCCCTGTAGGATCCCCTCTTTGGTCGACGAGTCTTTATCCGACGACCCATCTTTTTCCGACGCGAGTGACGTCCCTCTGCCGACCGAGAATATTTTCTCTCACGTACGCGAGTCAACGCTAAAAAGAGATGCTGCCATTGCAGCTGTTCGTATCGGGAAGTTGACCTTCGAGCCCAAAATTGTGATCCCAACCCCAACTCAACGTCCCTGGGACGCCCCTCCAGGGTTATATGTCTTTCGGAAAAATATTTTACGGAGTGCGGGCTTACTTTTCCTCTCCGTTCCTTTTTAATGATGTATTTTGCTCGTCGTAAGGCGGCTATTTCTCAATTCGCTCCAGCAACTTTTCGAAACGCCATTGGTCTTTCGATTATGGCCGAAGCTGCAAAAGTCAAGCTCACCTGTGATCATTTGGAGGAGCTGACATGTCTGAACCGGTCGAATAAGACAAAGACTCTTGGGCTCTTCTACTTGGCTTCGTCGAAGAAGATGACTCTCGTCGAAGGTGCCAAAGGGAAAACGTATAATTGGAAAGGCTCATACTTCTTTATAGAAGTTGTCCCGGGGGTTCTTGAGGATCCGTCCATTCCTTGGTTTTCTGGGTGGAACCCTTCACCCGGTAGCCGACCGTTCTTGCTTGATTTATATATATATATATATATATATATATATTTTTATATTTTGCTTCGCTTACCCATCCCTTCTTTTTCTGCTAGTTGTTATTCCGAGGTGTTTGCTTCTGTATCCTCCCTCTTTCCGGGCTGAGATTGACGCAATCAAGGTTTTCTGTCCTTACGTTTGGCCGGGAACTGAATTAGAAAAAGATCGTCCAAGAAAGGCACCAGGCCCTCGAAAAAAGAAAGGTATCCTTTATGCGATTTATCTCACTTCTTTGTTTGTGATTTGAGATTAATTTCGTCGTCCCTTATTTTAGCCGAAACCATGGGAAAGTTGAACTTGAGCGTTCCTAATGCTTCCGCTCGTTACCGCCGAGTATCTGAACCATCATCTGTTCCTCACTCGTTGTCTCAACCCGACGTTCGTTGCGCTGTCTCGCCTTCTGGTACTGGTCTGGCCAGGAAGGTTTCTTCCCGATCGCGTCAACCGTCTGACGCGCCGTCGAGACAGCTTTCCAATCCTCTTCCCTCAACCCGCCGCACCGAGTCGACCGAGATACCTCCAAGGAGAAGGGGGGACGAGACTTCCGACCGTGATACCGAAGGTACAAGAGGGCTTCAAAAGAGGAAAGGGGGTGTTAGCCAAGAGCGACCCGACCCGTCGAAGAAGCAGAAGAGGGTGGATTTCGGATGGAGTTTTTCCCACATTCTGAGGCTCGTGCCTTTCCGAACGACTCCGCTGATTGCTCCGAGCTTTTTCGGATGATTCACTTCGGACCGGGTCGTATACTTCCGGTTGAGAGGACGAGGGAAGCGAACGCGATTGCCGACGTGGCTAGCGCCTCCTTTGAGGTTTGTTCGTTCAACCGACTTGGTTTTCAATCTGTTTCTTACTTGTTGTGTTCTTATCCCCCCCTTTACTTTGAAACAGCTCATTGCCCGAACCAACCGCTTAACTTCGCGCTACGAGCGTCGCATCCGTGACTTGGAGGGCGATCGGTCAGGAGCGTCGACCTTCTCTGAGAGGATTGAACGCCTTGAGGCCCAGTTAGAGGAAGTTGTTCAATCCAATCAGAGGCTCAGCGATGAGGTGACGAAATTCGAAAGCCAACGTCGCAAGTGGGTCACGGAGCGGGATGATCTTAAGGCGAAGCTTGACGCGTCGAATGCTGCATGTGCTAAGATGGAGCTTACGCTTGACTCAGAGACAAAGAGGCTCAGAGATCGGCGAGAGGACTTTGGGTATCATGAAAGGATTAAGGCTTTTCATGAAATGGCCGGCCGTGTGCAGAAGTTGCTCACCAAGCACAAGGCGTATGCCGATGCGGTCGAAGCGTCGAGGGAGAAATTCCTCGAGTACAATCAAGCTGTTGGGAACGTCCAGCTGCTCGAGACGCTCTTCGCCGAGGGACAAATATCCATACTCCAGGAGGGCGTTAAGGACTCGGTCGTCGCTGTGGTGAATCAGCTGAAGAGCGAGGTTGAGGAAATCGATCTTCCGGACATCACTGATGCTGAATTCAGTGTGTCCAGGGTTTTTGCCGGGCCTCTTGCTCCAATTCCGGCATGGGTCGCCTCTCCCGTTAGCGGGGATGCAGAGGGTCGCAACGACGAGGGAGAGGGAGATGGGTCGGAAAGCGGGGAGATAGGAGGGGATGGGGAACAGAATGAACAAGAGCAGGTGGACGACCATCCTACTATCGGACCCGAAGAACAGGTCGCCGATCCTCCTACTGACGGGCTGCCACGTCCTGCGACTCCTGGGCATGAGTCTCCGGTTACTGGTTTAGTCTCGTAATTATTTTATCGTCCCGGTTGCCGTGTTGAGGGGTCGGCTCCCTCGTACTATCCTGTTTTTGCCGTGTATTGGGGTCTGCTCCCTCGTACTCTTTACTTGCCATATTTTGGGGTCGGCTCCCTTTGCAAGATTGTTATACCCCTTTTTTTTTTAATATTAGGATTTTATTTTCAGTTTATATTTGAGTAATTATTCGGCTAACTTTTATTCGAGTTATGACTTGCCTTAGCTCGAGTTGCTACTCGGCTTAAATAATCAGGAGCAACTTGTAATAGTTGGCTTGCCCCTTTTGTGCGAGTTGTGACTCGGCTTAAATAATTAGGAGCAACTCGTAATAGTTAGCTTACCCTTTTGTGCGAGTTGTGACTCGGCTTAAATAATCAGGAGCAACTTGTAATAGTTGGCTTACTCTTTTGTGCGAGTTGTGACTCGGCTTAAATAATCAGGAGCAACTCGTAATAGTTGGCTTAGCCTTTTGTGCGAGTTGTGACTCGGCTTAAATAATCAGGAGCAACTCGTAATAGTTGGCTTCCCCTTTCGTGCGAGTTGTGACTCGGTTTAAATAATACGTCGAAACGTCAATTTATTACCGGGCCAAGATAATGACTAATCAGTGTGCGGGTAAGGACGGCTCATTTTGGCGAAAAAAATTTTATATTATTGGCAGCTGTGTCTCGTAAAACGGGACTGCCTACGTACCCCCCGATCAGGAGGGATCAAGCCGCTCGTAGTTCACATTACATGGTTGTTCAAACTATCAAAAGAACGAGCTGGATGTGGCCGAGCTCATTTAGTTTTTTTTTTTTTTTTTTTTTTTTTTTTAGTAGTAGTAGCGCTTTAGATGCATCAAATTCGAAGACCTCGGCACTGGTTCGCCGCTCATTGTCAAGAAATTGTATTCGCCGGGATGAACGACCTAAGATACAAGGTATGGGCCTTCCCAATTGGCTCCCATTTAGCCGGCGTTGGGTTCGGCAGTATTTTCGAAGACTTTACGGAGGACGAGATCCCCTTCGTTGAAATGCCGGTTGTGGACTTTCTTGTTGTAATATTTGGCTGCGGCGAGCTGATTGTTGTGGATGCGCAGGAGTGCCTTGTCTCGTTCTTCTTCCAACTCGTCGAGTCTATCCACGAGCATCTGACTATTTAGCGTGGTGTTTTGGACGAGCATTGTTCGTCGGAGGCTCGAACTGCCGACCTCAGCGGGTGCCATTGCTTCCATCCCATAGACTAGGGAGAATGGAGTTTGGTTAGTTGAGGTCCTCGGGGTTGTTCGGTAAGACCAGAGTACTCCGTCAAGCTCATCGGCCCAAGCACCTTTCTTGGCGTCCAACCTTTTCTTTAGGCCATCGAGTATGGTTTTATTTGTTGCTTCGGCCTGGCCGTTTCCTTGTGGATACCTAGGCGTCGACTTTTTCAATTTGATTCGCCATCGTGCGCAAAAATTTTGAACTGGAGGGAGATGAACTGCGAGCCATTGTCAGTGACTATTTCGTAATGGGGAGCATGGCGGCAAATTATATATTTCCAGACGAATAGTTGGACGTCCCGGCTTTGATATTTGCGTAAGACTCGGCTTCGACCCATTTGGTGAAATAGTCTGTGAGGACTTGTATATACCGCTTCTGTTTAGAGGTCGGTAGCGGGCCGATGATGTCATTGCCCAGCGCATGAAAGGGTAAGGAGCTACGCCGGCGCGCAAGAGTTCAGTCGGCTGATGAATGATGGGGGCGTGTCGCTGGCATTTTTCGCACTTGGCAACGAACCTCTCGCAGTCGGATATCATCGTTGGCCAGTAATGACCATGCTTCTTGATTCATAGTGCTAAGGCTCGGCCACCCGAGCGGTTTCCTCCGGCTCCTTCGTGAGTCTCCATCATGACGCGCTCGGTGTCGTTGCCATGTAAGCAGAGCAACACGGCTCCTGACGCCATCCATCGAAGTAAATGGTCTTTCATTAGGGTGTAGTGGGCGGCCTTGGCCTTCAATCTTCGTCTAGCCCATTTGTCTGTTGGCACGTCGCCATCGGCGAGATATGAACGGATTTTAACCTGCCAGTCCGTCGCGTCGTTTTCTGATGGAGGTTCGCATCCTCGGTGTGACCTCATCGTCCGATAGGTGGTTCGGATTTCGTTGGGCTGGTGAAGAGCGAGGCAAGTCTCGGCGTGTGTTTCACCTATGCTTGGCGTATCGATGCTTTCAACCGGTATGATTCGTCGAAGATCGGGGTCTGATGTTGAGGCGAGTGCTGCTAAAGCATCGGCCGATGCGTTATCTCCTTTGGGAATTTTGATGAGTTCGAACTCGTCAAAACGTTTGGACAAAATCCTAACGACATCTAGGTAAGCAGCCATGGGTTCGCTCTTGGTTTGGCGACGAGTTGAGAGTCACAAAAAGCTCGTATCCGCTTGATTTGCATTCCGTTGGCGAGCCTTAGCCCGGCGATGAGTGATTCATACTCGGCGACGTTGTTGGTTGCCTGGAATCGGAAGGACTGCTCCAAGATTTCTCCGGTCGGCGAAGTTAATCGAACTTCTATCCCGGATCCAAGATAAGAGGATGCACCGTCCACATGCAGGGTCCATCGGTCGTCTGATGGATCGGTAGGTGTTGGTTCGGCCTCTCCTATTGGTAGTTCGATTAAAAAGTCGGCGAGCACTTGGGACTTAGCAGCTGGACGGGTTCGGTACTCGATGTCGTACTCGTTGAGCTCGATCGCCCACCTTGTTAGCCGACAGGATTGGTTCGGGCTGTGCAGTATAGACCGCAAGGGTTGATTGGACAAGACAGCGATAGTGTGTGACTGGAAATATGGTCGGGGCTTTCTTGCTGACGTGACGACTGCCAGGACAACCTTCTCGACTGTTGGGTAGCGAGTTTCTGCATCGTCGAGTGACTTGCTTATGTAAAAGATAGGTCGTTGCTCCCCTCGATCTTCTTTAACGAGTACACCATTGACGGCCGATTCAGAGACTCCTATATAAAAAATAAAATTTTGCCGAGCTCTGGCTTTGCTAGGATCGGTGGAGTCGATAAGTAACTATTTAACTCGTTGAATGCGTTCTGACAGGCTTCGGTCCATTCGAACTTGCCTTTGGTTTTGAGAAGCTGGTAGAATGGTAGACACTTGTCGGTTGATCTGGAGATAAAGCGGTTCAAAGCAGTGATTCGTCCAGTTAACCATTGCACCTCCCTGGCATTTTTTGGCAATGGTAAATCGATGATCGCTTTAATTTGCTTTGGGTTCGCCTCGATGCCTCGTCTGGTTACCAGATACCCAAGGACTTCGCCGGATTTAACTGCAAATGTGCATTTGGCCGGGTTCAGCTTCATCCCATATTTGTTCAGGGTGTCGAAGCACTGTCGCAGATGAGTGATATGATCCTTTGAATGTTGTGATTTGGCGAGCATGTCGTCGATATAGACGTCCATAGTTCGGCCTAGTTGCTCGGCGAACATCTTATTGACCAGCCGCTGATATGTTGCTCCCGCATTCTTCAGGCCGAAGGGCATGACCTTATAAGAGTAGGTCCCCATATCCGTGATAAACGACGTTTTTTCCTGGTCGTCTTTGTGCATTAGAATCTGGTGGTAACCAGAGAAGGCGTCCATAAAGGTTAACAACTCGTTGCATGCGGTTGCTTCGACGAGTTGAATCAATCCTTGGTAATGGGAAACTATCTTTCGGACAGGCCTTATTAAGATCGGTAAAATCTACGCAAACTCGCCACTTGCCATTCTTCTTTTTGACGACTACTGGGTTAGCTAACCATTCAGGATACTTCACTTCCACGATTGATCCGGCATCCAGGAGTTTTTCCACTTCGTCGTTCACTGCTTGCGGTCGTTCGGGACCTAGTTTACGCCGCTTTTGTTTGACCGGCTTGTGTGTTGGGTCGGCATTGAGTTCGTGAGTCGTAATGCTTGGATCAATCCCCTTCATATCAGTTACGCTCCATGCAAACGTCGATATGTTGGTTTTGAGGAAAAGTATTAGCTCACTTCGCATGGCTGAAGTTATCTCCGTGCCGATATTCACGCATCGTTTCTTATCGTTCTCGTCGAGACTCATCTCTTCAACTGTGGCAGTGCCTTGCTGAATAGGGGTCGGCTTTCCGTCTGTCGGCGACGTGCTATCATAGCCGACCCGTTGCTTTGATTGGTATAATTTTTTCCAGGTGCGAATCTTTTGCTCGATCAGGAAACAGGCCCTTGCGGTTTGCTGGTTGCCACACAGCGTGTATATCCCTTTCGAAGTCGGGAACTTAACGCACTGGTGATACGTCGACGGAACTGCTTTCATCTTGTAAAGCCATGGGGTTCCGAGGATGACGTTATATGATGTGAGCACGGGATCGGTCCCTCGACCATGGTGCATCTCTCGGACACCTCTCGGCCACCCCCTCGGACAGCACCCGGACACCTCTCGGCCACTCGTACCACCCGCGGAACAACTTTGGACCGGCCTTCCTAGTAATGTGCGGCACCAACGAGTCCCCAAGGATCATCAAGGAGGAGCAAGACAAGTCACCTAATGGACCAGTTCAAGCCAAGCTCCACCCTTCGCAACAATGGCTCATGGCTAGCATCACCATTGAAGAGCCTTGAGTCGCGACCAGCTTTGGGAAGCCTGATTCGCGTGTCTTCACCATCAAGTTAGTGTGAAGACGCCCCTAAGTCATTAGAAGGAGCTGTACTCTTTTTCCTACTTTGGGTTTGTCCCAATGGGTTTACCAAAGGGGTTTTAACGAGGCAGCAAACTCTAGTGCATCTCCACTTCGTTCCCACTTGGCTCATGACTTGGAAACATTCATTGACATGCTTAGGAGCCAAGGTAGTGAAGATCCTATAACCGTGTCCAGCCAATGACGTGCCCCCCCCATCTCCTTCCTTCCTTCCTTTTATTTTCATCCTGAATTTATGACCGTTGGATTGGTCTTTGTTTTGAATTGCTTTTGCTTTTGCTTTATGGCCAAGTGTAAGGATCAGATCCTGGCCGCGTGTCTAGGGTTTTAGTGTCTCCCATTTGTAAGCCTCCCTATAAGAAGGCCTAAACCCTCATTGTAAAAGTTAGACTTGAAGTATTGAATTAAATTCACAAAGAGAGAATCTTTGTTCTTGTCTCGTCTCTCTCCTTAGTCCAAGTCCGGGACTTGACTACCGAGAAACCCTAGCCGAACTCAAACCGGGTTCGACATCGACTAGTTGACCGTATCACGGGCCGAGCCATTTCCCGTGTGTCGTCGCATCAAACCACCTTCGCGTCCATCTATATCGTCCAACGTTCGGTCTCGACCGTCCGTTGCGATCCACTTCGACTCCATCGTACCCTAGTGAACCGAGGTCGAGTTTCTTACTCGGTTCGCTAGCCACCGTCCGTTTCCAACCGTACCGTCTATCCGCCGTCGCATTCTTCGGTCCGACCAGCCGCTTTCAAGCAGCTGTTCGACTAAGTCCGCGTTCTACTCGTTCGTTTGCCCCCGATTTCCGTTTCCATCGTTCATTCCATCCCCTCTTTCGTTTCCCACCGTCCGGTCCGAGGAAAGTTTCCGTTACACCGACCGACTCGAGGAACCGACGCTCCTTCCGTACCGCGAGCCGTCCGGCGTTCACATCAGCAGGTATCAGAGCTAAAAGCTCCACCAAAGGTTGTGTCTTTCCTTCACCTTTCTATTCGTCCATCTTGTGTCATCGTTTGCTTCCGTTTGTTCTAGGTTGTTAGTTTTGTTTTTGTGTCTTTGCGGTTCCTTAGCTTCATCCTTAGCGTCGCTTAGGTCCGTCAGTCTCCGTCTTCGCTTTGAGTCATCGTTAGATCGTCTGTTCTTCTTATTTCTGGGTTTTGTTCGTCGTTGTTCTTGTCTAGGACGCGTTAGATCCGTAAAGTAGCGTCTTTCGTTTCTCTTTCTTGTTGTGGTCCCAAAAAGTTTTGCTTTTTGCGCGTGAGTTTGCTTTTAGGCGCGTGTAGTCTCCTTTGGTTAGTCTTAGGTTGTCGTTTTTGCCTTGCTGTCCTCAATCTTTGACTGCCTAGAAAATATCTTATCTGCTTGTTTTGGACGCATTTTGCTCACGAATATTCGTTTTTGTTTGACGAGGTACCATTGCCACGTCACGACCAATCCACCGATCGAGCCATCCGCGTTTCACCGTCCAGAGCACGTATCATCACACGCGAATCAACGTCCAAGCTCTTATCGCGTATTGCGTATCATCGTCCGATCACCATCGAGCCACCGGACGAGACATCGACCCAGCTGACCGTACCATCATCCGAGCATCGTCAGCTGCCGTACCAGCCGTCCGTCTCAATCGTCCGTACCGACGTCCGACCATCGTTGGCCGTCCGTACCAGCCGGCCGTCTCAATCGTCCGTACCGACGTCCGACCAACGCTGGCCGTCCGTACCGTCGTCGATCCACGTTGGCCGTCCGTACCACTCGTCCGTACCGTCGTCGATCCACGTTGGCCGTCCGTACCGTCACCGACCCACGTTGGCCGTTCATACCATCTGACCGTACGCACCATCCGTACCGTCGCCAACCACCGTTAGACGTCCGTACCATCGCCGACCGTACCTAGTTCCAGGCGCGTGAACAATAGCCAATGCTTGACTCAACTTGATCAAGTATGGAGTATGAAGATCCTTACTCCGATGAAGAACCATGGTATGAAGAATATCATGGCAGTGATCCGGAACTAGAGGTCACCGAGGACGAACCATGGTACGACGAACACCATCGTACCGATCCTGAACCAGAGGCTACCGAGGATGAACTGTGGTACAACGAACACCATGGTACCGAACCTGAACCAGAGGCTACCGAGGACGAACCATGGTACGAAGAGGACTATGAAGAAGGTTCGGAACCAGAGGAACACGAGCATGGGTCATCGGAATACTATTGGCCGTCTACCTCTCAAGCCACACCTCATTGCGGGCCATGGCCGATTAGTGACGAAGATTCCGATGGCGGCAACTGTGGCTCTTACTATTCGCCATCGCGGTATCACCGAGAGCTGCGGAAGGAGTACTCGAGATGCACCCGAGAACTCCCGACCTGGTCACCTCACGCATCATCGAGCAAGTCAAGTGCTTACCGCACTCGGAACCAAGGTCTTCCGAGCTGGTGTCCACGCGCATTACCGGCCAACAAGTCAAGCCGCGGCCGAAACAAAGCCGAGGCAAGCATTGTGGGTTCTCGGACTAAGTCAAGGGAGCAAGCCGCAAGGAAGCCAGTGCACTCTCCCGGAGCACCAAGTTTCACGGACGAGTTGATTGCTATCCAATCTCAACTCCGACACCTTGGAGAAATGTTGGGCCAAGTAGAGTCATCCTACACTCGCGGAGAGTCATCACGGCACCAACACTTGGCTCTTGTGTCTTCACCAGCGCCAGACCAGCGAGTTCCTTACCAGCCGGAACAGAATGCTTTGACGCGAAGCAGACTGAATACCAACTTGACCGAGAACGCCACAACATCGGAGCAGTCTGGGCATAAACCGGACCATAAAGAGGACGTCTATGATTCCGGCGGAATCATAGAGACGCCAGCCGAGCCTCCCGATCCCCAAGCCATCACACTCGGAGGTACAAGTTCGAGACATCAGGCAGACCACAATCAATTCCTTACCGCTCTTGTTGGCCGAGCGAACGCTCGACCGCCGTGTCAGGAGCCGACCATGGTACGTGAATCCTCGTTCGAGACGCGTACCGAGACATTAGGCGAGGCCAAAGAAGAGTCTGCCCGCGCGATCAACTTCATATCCAGCGTTTGCTTGTTAATGGGGAGTTTCAAGCAGGTCGAGCAACCGAAGGTGACCATTGAAGGGTCTTCCCATTCGGTATTATTCTTGACTACTTCTAGTAGTATGCTCCAGCTGGGAGTTGCCAATACCGTGCCACCCTTGTTCTTCCTTAGCGCCAAGACCGTTACCGCACAAGGTCCTATGGCGACGCAATTGTCCAACTTTGGTGCGGATCCAACTTTCGTGTGGCATCCTGGAGAGTTTCAACAACCAACCATGGTTCATGAAGGGATCGCAGTGCTCAATGCCACTGGTCTTACCGGGGATGTCTTATCCTTTTCCCTTAAGGCCTTACTGTTTCCTTTTGATCCTGGTATATTAAGCCGCGGTTGAACTTTTGATGCTGCTGATTTGGGTTTTCCTTTTTGATCCAGGTGATGAGCAAAGTTTTGAGGTCAAAACTTCTATAAGAGTGAGGGAATGATGTGAGCACGGGATCGGTCCCTCGACCATGGACACTCGCATCTCTCGGACACCTCTCGGCCACCCCCTCGGACAGCACCCGGACACCTCTCGGCCACTCGTACCACCCGCGGAACAACTTTGGACCGGCCTTCCTAGTAATGTGCGGCACCAACGAGTCCCCAAGGATCATCAAGGAGGAGCAAGACAAGTCACCTAATGGACCAGTTCAAGCCAAGCTCCACCCTTCGCAACAATGGCTCATTGCTAGCATCACCATTGAAGAGCCTTGAGTCGCGACCAGCTTTGGGAAGCCTGATTCGCGTGTCTTCACCATCAAGTTAGTGTGAAGACGCCCCTAAGTCATTAGAAGGAGCTGTACTCTTTTTCCTACTTTGGGTTTGTCCCAATGGGTTTACCAAAGGGGTTTTAACGAGGCAGCAAACTCTAGTGCATCTCCACTTCGTTCCCACTTTGCTCATGACTTGGAAACATTCATTGACATGCTTAGGAGCCAAGGTAGTGAAGATCCTATAACCGTGTCCAGCCAATGACGTGCCCCCCCCCATCTCCTTCCTTCCTTCCTTTTATTTTCATCCTGAATTTATGACCGTTGGATTGGTCTTTGTTTTGAATTGCTTTTGCTTTTGCTTTATGGCCAAGTGTAAGGATCAGATCCTGGCCGCGTGTCTAGGGTTTTAGTGTCTCCCATTTGTAAGCCTCCCTATAAGAAGGCCTAAACCCTCATTGTAAAAGTTAGACTTGAAGTATTGAATTAAATTCACAAAGAGAGAATCTTTGTTCTTGTCTCGTCTCTCTCCTTAGTCCAAGTCCGGGACTTGACTACCGAGAAACCCTAGCCGAACTCGAACCGGGTTCGACATCGACTAGTTGACCGTATCACGGGCCAAGCCATTTCCCGTGTGTCGTCGCATCAAACCACCTTCGCGTCCATCTATATCGTCCAACGTTCGGTCTCGACCGTCCGTTGCGATCCACTTCGACTCCATCGTACCCTAGTGAACCGAGGTCGAGTTTCTTACTCGGTTCGCTAGCCACCGTCCGTTTCCAACCGTACCGTCCATCCGCCGTCGCGTTCTTCTGTCCGACCAGCCGCTTTCAAGCAGCTGTTCGACTAAGTCCGCGTTCTACTCGTTCGTTTGCCCCCGATTTCCGTTTCCATCGTTCATTCCATCCCCTCTTTCGTTTCCCACCGTCCGGTCCGAGGAAAGTTTCCGTAACACCGACCGACTCGAGGAACCGACGCTCCTTCCGTACCGCGAGCCGTCCGGCGTTCACATCATTATAGATCGTTGGTTTGTCGACAACTGCGAACCTGAAGTATCTAGCTATTCCTCCAACAAAGATTGGTAGAGTGACGGTGCCGACCGTCATCAGATGATCCCGTCGAAACCTGTTAGAGAGTTACATTCTGGCGAGATGTCGTTCTCGCCGACCTCCATTTTTGCCAGGACGTCTTTAAAAATGAGATTGACCGAGCTTCCAGTGTCGACCAATATTCTTGTCACTTCGCTTTCCCCGATTAAGAGCTCGACAACCAGTGGATCATTGTGTGGCAGATCTATACCTTCCAAATCCCTTCCGTTGAAAGAAATTGGCATGCTTTCAGCCTCGAACCTTGATGGCCAAGATTTCTTCATCTCCGCCCTCTTGGTATAATCCCTGATTGCTCTGACCGAGTCGTTACATCCGGCTAATCCGCCCATTATCATGTTTATTCGCCTTATTGTCGGAGGACGTTGATCGGGCGCACGATCTGCGTGCGGTCGCTTCTCTTGACTGTTGTCATTTTGAATTTCCATCTCGTCCTCGCTTTGGTCGGCAAGTATCTTGGAATCTTTGATGAATTTTCGAGCGATATTTTTAGCGTGTTGGGCATTGCTTCGTCCGGGTCGGGTTGTTTTGCTTCTGTCGGGTTCGACGACTATTGCTCTTTTCTTGTATCGTTCCATCAGGACCCTCTGGAGGTAATGACATTCGTCGGTTGCATGGGTGGTGCTTTGATGGTAGTCGCAATACGTAGTTGCATTACTCTCACCTCCTTCTTTCCGGATGTACTTGTTTTCGCCGATCGCAAAAGTTCGACGAGTTCGATCTTGGTTTCTGGTGAAATGTTGTCGTGTCTCGATGTGATCGGCTTTTGGAGCCACGGCTACGGGCTGTTTGGTTCCTGTACTTGCCTCTGCGGAGTGCTTCTTTGCGTTGATAGCTTTCTCTTCTTCGAGCCCAATGTGCTTTTCAGCTCAGAGTAATGCATCGGCTATGGTCTCTACGTGTGTTAAAGATAGTTCTTCCTTGAATCGAGATTCATACCAAAGCGCGTTTCGAAGTGCGACGATTGCGGCGGCGTCCGGGATTGAAATATTGACAATGATCTCTATAAACCGCCCGATAAAGGACCGAAGCGACTCGTCCCGATGCTGAGTTAGGGCGTACAAGTCGGCTTGAGAATTCTTATCCTCCATCAGACCGGAGAATTGTTTTAAGAACTCGGTTATTAGCTCCTTGATACTGTCAATGGATCCAGACGGGAGTCGCGAGAACCAGCTCAAGGCGGTCCCCGTTAGATGCTCGGCGAAGACTTGACAAGCTCCGGCATCGTATTCTACCGGGCTAAACTGTAAAGGGCCGAGGGCCACACCGAAGGTGAGTAAGAAGTCTCGCGGGTCGACCGTTCCGTCATAATGACCCAACCTTGGCTTGACTGCCCGCTTAACCGTTGTCGTAGCGAGTTGTCGAGAGAATGGAGTTCGCTGCGTTGCTTCGAGCATAAGGCCGACTTCGGGTGCTTTATCCGTCGCTTTCTGGAATATCGCTGCCATTTCTTTCATTTGCTCTTTGATCTCTCTTAGCTCGGCATCCTTTGTCTGATCCGCTACTTCGTCGTTTCGCTCGTTAGGGCGTGAGGTTAGGTTGCGTTCCAGTCCGCTGGTTTGCACATACGACCCTGGCGTCGCTCTTGCCGAGAGAAAGTTCATCGGGTTGTTCCGGATGTTGTGGAGATGATTGATTTCGTCTTGTGAGTTAACCTGTGCTACGGTGAGCGCATCCAACCGGTTATTAGTTCGTTCTTCCTACTGGTCAAGACGCGTTAAGATTCCGCGGAACAGCTCATCTATACTGGAGATGGGCTGGTTGTTGAGCAAAGTGAGCTGCGTAGGAGCCTGTGCTGGCTCTGTGGTCGCAGGGGTCGTTAAATTCGTTGCTATGACCTTTCTTGGAGCATCTGGTGTGGGGAGAACTGTCTGCTCCGCATGCTCCATTGCTGGGGTAATCGTTCCCCCCGACGAACCAGCTTCACTGCTTCTTTCCTTGTCGGCTGCTGTCATCTCGTCTAGTCTGCGTCGGTCCGTTCTTCGATACTTCAGAGAAATTCGACTTAGTTCCCCCTACCTGGCGCGCCAAATTGTTGATGTCCAGATCGGTCACAATTAATATATTTAGTTCGGTAAAGAGGAGGTCGAAGTTCTCTTTTATATAACCGGTGTCGAGACACAAAAGACGGATTACAACACGACTTAAACGAGTTATAAGAGCGGATGAGAATAGAAGACGAGCTGACGACTCGTCAATTCCTAAGTTGACGACTCTGAGGCCGTTGACCCTTGCTTGGACGAGGTAGGGCTCTTTAATTCGCTTTTACCAATTCTTTTGGCTTTATTTTTCTGATCCTCTTTTCGAACGCCGTACGCCTATATTTATAGGGAATTGTGTCGGTTCGTCTATGTAAAAGGCCATAATACCCCTCCTTCCTTTGGAGGTTTATTATAGGCTTTTCTTGGGCCAGACCTTTTTGTTTGGGGTGGGTATCTACCCCCAACAAACTCTATATTTTTTTTATCATATTATAGGATTGTAGCTCTAGTTGATAACATGTTTTCTAAGATATGCTACACAAACGACTTACATATCATTTTCTTTATATTTTGTGACCATTGATTTTGTTTTTTTAGATGGATTATTTTTACAAAATTATTTTTCACAGTTTTCCTAAGAAAATTGTTAGAATTACAATGTCTTCATTTTAGATCAAAAATTTTAAGTTAAGTTAAGTAATTAATCTTTAATTTGTTTTAGTGAAATTTAATAAGAAATATTTGTAATACATGTTTCATAGAAACTAATATTTCACTTCAATTTTATTTTTATGTTTAGATTTTAATAAATATAATTAAATAAATTATTGTTTTACTCCACCATGTATTAAAGTCTTACTTCCATCTTAAAACTCATTATCTCATTCGAAATTTGGGAATATGATCATTTTTGTTTAAAATTTGAATAAGAACATTATTACTTAAACAAACTCATAGTATTATTTTTACTATTTTTAAATTTTCATTTATTTTACTTAATTTATTTTATATATTTATTGTTTTTATTATTTACTAAAAAAGTTTATATTATTTAATTCGTTGTTATTTATTTTTACTATTATTAATTATAAGTAATAAATATGCAATTAATTAATTCTTAAAATTGTATTTTTTATGCAAAAAAAAAATATAATATTGCATAAGTGGGTGCTGATGTGGACTGTGGAAGAAGGAAAATAGATAAAAGTTAACTTTATATATATTAGACACTAACAAACGAATACAGATATATATATTAATTATATTATACTATAATTAAAAATAATAATATACACCAAATTTTCATGTTACCGACTTTTAATTGGTAACATGAATTTATTATTTAATACCAAGAATTGAATACCTCTTGATTTAAAATTTTTTTAAATATTTCTGTTTGTCTTTTTAAAAACTCTTATTTTCTTTATTTTAATAATTGTAACTATTGAAAGTAACTATTTCTCCGTTGAATATATGATAGCTTTATTTTCCCCTTTTCTAGTTTTTTACAAATATTTACACTATTATTATATGTTATGATATAAATATCTAATTTTATATTTATATAATCTCTATTCATATTTTATTTTAATACTTTTTGTAATTTTTTTTATTTCGTTTTTGGTTTACATTTTAGTTTAATATATTTTAAATTCTTATTTTTAATAGTAAAATAATTATAGAAATGAGTGATTTAATTGATGCATTAAATTTAGATTTTATGTTCCCTTAATAATGTGAATTGATTTGTTAAAATATTATTGTCAAAAAAAATTAGTGATGAGGTGGAGGAAAGAGAAGAGAGAAAAGCCAACTTTATATATAGATTATCCTCAATCACCTAAAAATGCAAATCTATATGAAGTCAAAATTAGTACGCAATATAAGTTAGGGAAATTCTCAAAAATAGCACAAAAATAAGTTTTTGTTCCAAACTTAGCACAACATCTCTAAAATTCCAAAAATAGCACCAATTAATTTTCTAAAATTAAATCCTAAATTCGAAATACTAAGCCCTACCCCTCAAAACTATACCCTAAATGTGAAATTGAGAACCCAAACATAAAAAAACAAATTCTAAAAATTAATTTTAAATATTTTAATGTGTTAAATAGTGCTATTTTTGAAAATTAATGAAATGTGTGCTATAATTGTCCTTAAAACTTGGTTTAGTGCTATTTTAGGGTATTTCTCTATAAATTCTAAATTTCAAAAAGAAATTCGAAATATTCTGTTAATACCCCGTTATTTAGGGTATTTCTCTATAAGTTTTATACATTAGATTCTAAATTTCAAAAGGTAGATTTGATTCTATTCACGAAATATTCAATTTGATATCCCCTATATATTAATAGAGAATCATTCTTAAAAAAAATGCTGATGTGTCGTCGCCAGAGAGTTCAAAACATATTTTAGCAAATAACCCTTATTAATTATACTAATTACATCTATGTCATTATAGATTTAAATCAAAATTCATTACATTAACTAAAACTATTTGTAGCCATTTAATTTGAATCTATATTATTCTTCTTTAAAAAATAACAAACTATTTTTTAAAGTTGATAATTATTCATATTTTATTAAAATAAAGTCCATACAAATTTGTCCACCACGTTAAAATTCTTTTCTACATTTTTAGATTTCACGAGTGAGATATATATTTACACAAAATAAACGTGAATTTGAATAAAATAAAATAAAATTAGTTACATATTTTGTTTTACACAAACGAATCTTAAATCTCAAATAATAATTTTACTCATAATGATTTTATTTGATCAATTTATCTGCACTATGTGCGGGTTGTTACTTATTGTTGTAACATCCGTGTTCCGGGATTGCATTTTGGGCTGTGTTGATTAAACCAAATGAATGGATTTTAATTAATTTCGGTTTAATTATTGGTTTAATTATCGGTTTAATTAAATCCTGGTTTAACCTAATTAAACCAAAGATCCCTAATTTCTCCTCTTATTGTCGACGCCTACTCTCCTTTTGTGCTACTGTCGACATTGTAATCAGAAAGAGAGAGAGAGAGCATTGGTAGTTTGGTTTGAAAGAGAAAGAGAAAGAGATCAACAAAGCTTTGTCTTAGTGAGAAGGAGAAGGGAGCAAAATCGTTAGGAGTTGGGAGGAAACAGTTTCGACATATCAAATCATTCTCAAAGGTAATGAAATTTGGTAGGTTTATTCCCAAATCTTTCATTGTCATTCTCCTTTTTACAGAAGTAGAATTGGATTTAAACTCGATGAGTTATTGGCAGTTTTGTGAGACATGTTTTCTCAGACGCGAGTTGGAACCATCGGGGATTAAAACTGAGATCGTGGTCTCGTCTGGTTCCTGATCGGCACGAGATTTTGTGGGAAGTTTCGTGACGTGTAGGGCTAGCTGTTCACCGGAGGGATTTAATAGTTAACGGTTTGTGTTTATTTTAGAGTTTCGTCTTTGTGACTGTTCTTTTCTAATGTTTTTGTCCAATTTGTTTCAAGGTTGCTTTTGGTTGTGTGACTTGTTGTAGGACGTTTCTGGATTGTTTCAGACGTTAGGAGAGTCTCAACTGGTTGTATTTGTTGTTATAAACAGTTTGATAAGGTGAGTGCGTGACCATGAGCTTATCTGAGCGATTGGGTTGTATGACTTGTTTTGTGTGATGATATGTAGGTGTGGTGAATGTATTATTGGGTGACTTGTGCAATGATTTGTTTGTTATGTTTCATTTGTGGTTGTACTCTCAATTTGCTTGTGTGTATAGCTTGTAGATGGGAGGATCGCCTCACTAGGTATTTCTGGTAATACTCACGCATCTCAATTGTTGTTTGTGGTGCAGGTATTGAATGTGTAGCGTGGAATCATGGCGATGAGAAGGAGGATGATCTAGGGTCTCGGTTGTGTGTTATTGGACTTGGTTATATTTTTTATGTTGGAACCTTGGATAGAGTTATGCTAGTTTGATGAATAGAATGTTTAGGAATGTTATTGCATTGATGATGTGTTGGTTCTGTATGTTGGTATGTTTCCGCTGTGCATATTGGTTGTTATTTATTTAATGAGGAATTGTGGTTTGGATGGTTTAATTAAGTAGTATGGGATGCTTAATTATGTATTGTACTTATTTTTTAAAAAAATGGGTCAGGTCGTTTCAATTGTATTATGTATCAATGTTTTATAAACCTGATAGTAAAACTGTTGACACAGAAAAAAAGACCTGATACTAAAACTATGAGTTAAAATATTAATAACAAACTAACATATTATTTTATTTTAAAATTTATTATAAAACAAAATTATATTACACAACATTCATTGATTATTACATTTTTATCAGTTTTTTTAATCTTTGGTTGTAGTATACATTATGTATTTTAAAATTTATTGTTACTTATGTTGTGTTTTTTTTTCTTTTCTTTTTTTGATAACTTGTGAATTTATATACCAAAAAACGAACGATTGTTTACTAGAGCTCGGCAAAGCTAAATTGTTTTTTTTTTTAAAAAAAAAAGCTTATTCGAAAAATAAGAAATATAATTAATATCCATTTATCCAATGGGTCAATTTATGGTATAACCAAAATCACTAATATAAGTAAGAATATAGCAGTATAATTAAGAAACTAACATAGAGGGTAGAAGAAATAACCATTTTAGTGTTCTTTTATAGAAAATTTTTTTTTATCCCATCATATTCTTTTGGATCATTTATACTATTTATAAAATGATTCCAAATTTCAAATCTATCTTAAAAAATTGAATATTTTGTTCTGCATAAAATGTAATTTGAAAATTTTAAATCAGATATACAAAATTATAATAGAAAATAGTGTTTGTAGTTAGATACAAATTATACTATATAGAACATATATAAATGGAATAGTATACTATACTATTTTTTTGGAAACATAAATTAATCAAAAATAAAACAAAAAAAATGTTTATAACTACAATATTTTCTTATCTAAATAGAACACACAAAATTGGATAGTATAAACAACATAAAAAAATATAAAACAAGTTGTTTCCAAAGAAATATACAACATATGAAACCTAAATAGAACACATAAATAATGGAATAGTATAAAGTGAAATGAAATGTATGAAACAAGTTGTTTACTAAGAAAGATACGACATATGAAAATAACATATATACTGAGTTCAATAGTTTCCTAAAAAAAACACTATACCCTAAGGGACACAACATAGAAAACCCAAATAATCGAGTCAAACATATATCGAGTTAATCACTAACCATTGTCTAGTTAAACACTAACCATTGTCGAGTTAAACAAATGTTGAAATAAAAATGCTATACCTTAAGGGATACAACATAGAGAACCCAAACAGATAATTTAAACGCACAACGACTAAGAAATTTATATCCTAATTGGTAATAATTATGAAAAAATTTGGAACAAAAAATAAAGATTATAATCTAAGAAATACAACTTAAGAGAATTTATAAAATGTTCATTTGAGTAATAACATTTTTTCAAGCCCAAAACATATGTTTAAAAGAAGTAAAAATAAAGTTAAAATTTTTAATTTCTGTTTTTTTTTTAAATAGAATAGAATAGAATATTTTTTTGTTCTATATAATAAGAGACTTCATCATAATCAAATTAGTTTGTTTAAAAAAACACTAATCATAGTATAAACAAAAAAAAGATCTTTGTTTTTAAATGAGATTACATAGTTTAAATAATTCATATGAAAACTTTAGTAGTAGTATATATATATATATATATATATATATATATATATATTAAATCAAATGGGGATGAGAAATAAAAGAAAAAAAATAATGAAAAAGAAGAAGAAAATAAAAAGGACAAAACTGTCATTAATACATATAATACAAGGAATATTGTAATTTGAAGGTTAGAGTGGTCAGACAATAAATTATAGCTTTTTTGTTGGTTATACATTGCAATTCCTCTTATCCAATTACTTAAAAGAAAACCAGAGGGAGTTGTTGACAAAAAAAAAAAACAAAAAAAAAAGAGAACCAGAGGGAGAGTAGATTCTTAAATCTTTTCCGATGAACGCGGGCAAGGATGATGTCTCCTACGCATCGGTCAATTTGCTTGAACAATTGAGAGTGCGAAGTAGTGGTGCTGTTGTGGAGCCGGTTGTTTTTCTCTTTCCAAAGGAAGAAGATTGTTGCTTGTATTGTTATGTACTTTAGAGTTGTTGCTTGAGACGCTGGGCTGAACAACCAAGAAATGAGACATGACCAGTCATTGATGTTGTAACTTGGCTGGCCGAGACGTGTAAAGATCTGATTCCAAACCTGGGCACTATAGTCACAATGAAGCAAAAGATGGACACGTGTTTCTGGTTGTTGGTTGCAGAGACAACAAGATATATCTACGACAATACCCCACTTTGCTAGTCTAGATCGGACAGGTAGCCTATCAAGATGCGAGACCCAAAACGTAAAAGCATGTTTAGGATGTGGCCTTTAAACCAACTATTTTCGACCATGGTTTACATTGACTCCTTGGACGAAGCTGCCCCCATGTTAGACTTGATGAGAACTCAACACTGGAGGAGCTATTTGTGTGCCATGAGAAAATATCTGGATCAAGGGACTGAGCTGGAAGGGCAGTTTCCATGAGCTTTCTATGCAAGATAAAAAGGTCATGGTTTCTGGTTCTAGGAGAAGGCAAGGGCCAACGAGAAGAGTAGCAAGCAGCTGAAACAGTACTAGAGCGTGAACTCCCAACTTCCTCGGACCATCAGGGCCTATAAAGTCACTCAAAGCAATTTTCCAAATACTGAAGTTTCTTAGTCCTAATCCTCCTTCTTCTTTAGGCAAACATACATTTTCCCAAGCAATTTTGATTCCTGTCTTTTTAGTGATATCACTAGACCATAGGAAGAAGCCGCATAACTCTCAATGGATTCAATGCATGATTTAGGCAGTATAAACGCAGAAATCCAAAAATTCACCATGTTATAAATAACAAATGATATTAGTTGCAACCTACCAGCAAAGGAGAGAGTTTTGGGGGTTAAATTCTCTAGAGCTCCTTACTCTCCAAATAAAAATCTGAGTACTCTCCATTAATCTCCTTTACTCTGATACTCTTAATGAAAGTTGTAATCCCCAAACTTGCCCTTACCAAACCAATTCATTAGACCAGTTTTCAATTAAATTGATTATTAAAAAAAATAAAAACTAAAATTGGTTCCATCATTGAAACTCAAACTGTAGAATCTACAAATCATATATCTTTCTCTTTCCTATTACTTTTAGCTTAAAACTCCTTAAATCCATAGAGTATTCCATCGATTTTGGGTTGTTGTATTTGGAATTTAGAGATTTCAATTAGATTCTGATTTGTGTTGATAAATGATAATTATTAATTTATGAATATTGGGTTAACAATCATCTATTACGGCTCGATTATGACATATAAATGGACTGTAGTGGCTGAATTGCAGTAAAACATATGTAGATTAGTGTTTTTAGTTCGAAGATCCATTGGGTTGAAAACATAGTAAAACTAGAAAACTGAGTATAATTGTCATAATTGGTGTTGGCCTAAGAGTGGGATGTTTTGGAGTTGGCCTAAAGAGTGGTCATGGTAATGGTGAGATTTCGGTGAGAGAATATGGTGGTTGGTAGGACATTGCGATGTTTTACATAACTCACGAGAGGTGGTTCCGGTCGGGAGATGATTCTAGATGTTATGACTTGTTTGCTCATGAGGATATGATTATTTCTCCTAGGGAGATGAGTAGTTCTCCGGAAGAGATGAGTAGTTTTTCGGAGGGGATGATTAGTTCCTCTGGTGCACCGCGGGCTTGAGGGGTTGCGACCCTGAGAGCAGCAGAGGAGAGGATTAGTTCTCCAGGGGATGATTAATTCCTAGGAGGGGATGAGTAGTTCCCCTGGTTGACGCAAGAAGTGTGTCAGTTGATGCACAAAATTACACGCATGTGTTTAGAATTTTCTTGTTTGCTTTTCTTCTTGCATTGGTTTTGTTTGTCATTTCGTTTGTGTGTATAGCCTAGTAGATGGGAGAATATCTTCATTGAGTATTTGTGATAATACTCACATATCTTAATTGTTATTTGTGATGTGCAGGTATGTAATGTGGAATAATGGCAATGAGGAAGAGAATTATCTAGGGTCTCGATTGTGTGTTGATGGTTATGTTATTAATGTTGGAATCTTGTATAGGAGCATGCTAGGTTGTTGGATATAATGGTTAGAAATGATATTGTATTGATGATATATATTGGAGATGATTATTGTTATATGTATTTCGCTGTCCATGTTATTGGTATTAAGGGTGGTTAGTGATGTTTATGTTGTTTGTTTAATTAAGTAGTATGAGATGCCTAATTATATATTATTAAAAAAATGGGTCGGGTTATTTCAAGAACACACAATGTGTTAAAGGAAGAAGAATACATTCTCTTATATAAAGATGAATTTCATAAAATAAGATAAGGGTAAATGTAAACTATATATATTTATACATTTATGAATATACTAAACTTCATAAACCAATATTAACATTTATCTAATATCTTCTAGATTCTTCTAGAATAATATCTTCGTGATTTCTGTTTTTGAGTTTTTCATCTTGACTGTCGATCTCGGTTGATCTCTGGTTCTCAATCTCCCAATACCCCCCAGGCAAGCTCATACGTGGTAACAAGGGAGAGATTGGACAAGTCTTCAAATTAACGGTTTCATGCCGCCCGTCGGGTCATCATTGACGTTTATACCCAATCGTAGGGTCAAAGCGGCTACAATACATAGTCGTTAGATCATTGACGTTTATATCCAATCGTAGGGTCATCAACGGCGTTTATACTCGGCCGTAGAGTCATCTTCATGGCATTTATACTCAGTCATAGAGTCAATTGCTTAGATTGTACTCAATTAAACAATAAACTTATAATTACGATAATTTGGTGAAACATCATCACCATCAATCTTTAACACCGTAGATACACGTGATGAACTGTTATTGGTTTAAGCATCATCATCACAGAATGAATCTTGTCGATTCATGTTCAATATCTGATGTCTTAATCTTCAAGAAACTAGCACTTCTGCTAGCCAAAAAGTGTTGGATAAGCTTCAATATTCCTTGAAGTCTTAGAGATCCTTATCAAGTTGGGTTAAGGATAAGAGATAGACTTAATAAGAATTAGGAGTTATCTAGTTCTAAGTTCTAATGGGAATAGGATTAGCAAAGGTGTGCTAACACTATAAATACAATTGTTGAGTTGTGACAATTGTATAGAGAACATTCAGAGCTTAAGAGTGTTTAGTTTTGAGAGAAATATTTTCTAAACATCAATAAAGAGAGCAATTCTTTATAAAGCTAAGTGTGTTCTAAAGAACTTTATTTGGTATCAGAGCCCAAGGTTAAAATTATGGTGGACCTAGAAAAGTGGATACGGACATGCCTCTTGTTAACCCGAGTAATGGGGACCCAAGAAGGGGTTTATTATCGGTCCAAGTGGGATCGATTCGAGATAGAGTTATCATCTCGAGGAGGTGAGTTAATATCCCACATGTGGTCTTTGGTTTGAAGGGGAGATTGTTGGGATACAATCCAAGTCCCACATCTGAAGTTTGAAGGGACTATCATCAATATGTAAAGGATTAGGGTCAATCTACTAATGGCCAATTGGTTTTTAGTTAGAAGCCCAAGATAAGCCCAAATTTAACATGGTATCAGAGCTCTTAGGTTTTGATCCTAAAAATTCATAAAACAACACGAAGGTTATTCGAACTTACAGCCGTCGTAATCAAACCATGGAAGACGACAGCATAACTCGACTGAAGGATATGTCACCACCATCGATTCAATGCCCTATGCTGACAGATTCAAACTACACGGTGTGGTGCATGAAGATGAAGATCGTGTTACGAATCTACAAAGTCTGGGAGACAATTGAACCAGGATCAGAAGACACAGACAAGAATATCCTTGCCATGGGTTTATTGTTCCAAGCTATTCCAGAGAGTCTTATCCTGCAAGTAGGCGAACATGACTCTTCCAAAGGAATTTGGGAAGCAATAAAATCAAGGAACATGGGAACTGATCGTGTGAAGGAGGCAAGACTCCAAACTTTGATGTCCGACTTTGAGAAGTTGAGGATGACAGAGTCGGTCACAGTGGATAACTTTGCGGGAAAGTTATCGGAGATTGCATCTAAATCTGCTGCACTTGGACAAACTATTGAAGAATCTAAGCTAGTGAAAAAGTTTCTCAACAATTTACCAAGACACAAGTTTATTCAAATCATAGCGTCTCTCGAACAAGTGTTGGATCTAAATACTACATGTTATCAAGATATTGTTGGAAGATTGAAAGCTTATGAAGAAAGAATCCTTGGTGAAGAAAGCAATGGTGACACACAAGGAAAACTGCTATACGCTAATTCTTATCAACAAGACTTTGGAGCTCAACGAGGTGGAGGACACGGAAACAGAGGACGTGGAGGCAGAGGACGTGGTAGGGGAAGTTTTTATTCACGGGATCGATCGCAAAATCAAACACAAGAGAAGGAGAAGAAGGATATCTCGAAGATTATCTGTTTTCGATGTGATAAGGCTGGCCACTATGCCTCTAATTGTCCTGAGAGAGTCCAAAGAACACAAGAATCGCATAAAGTAGAGGAAGACGATGTTGAATCAGCTCTCTACATGCACGAGGTGGTGTTCTTGAATGAAGAAAAATTAATACCAAAGGTTTACGAAAACAAAACAGGGGAAGAAGGACTTTGGTACTTAGACAATGGAGCAAGCAACCACATGACAGGAAACAAGTCTTATTTCTCAGAACTCAATGAGAAAATAAAGGGCAAGGTGAAGTTCGGAGATGGCTCATATGTCAAGATAGAAGGGAAAGGCTCTATTCTGTTTCAAGGGAAAACTGGTGAACAAAGACTTGTCAAAAACATCTACTTCATCCCTAATCTCAAGAGCAACATCCTAAGTCTAGGACAAGCTACAGAAGTCGGATGTGATGTGAGAATGAGACAAAACTTCTTGACAGTGCATGATCCAAGCGGGAGATTGCTAGTAAGAGTCACTCGTTCACCAAACAGGCTGTATAAGATTAATCTAAAGATCGGTACACCATTGTGCTTAAACTCAAAACTTGATGACAATACATGGAAGTGGCATGCAAGACTCGGACATATAAGTTTTAAAAAAGTTAAAACTATGTGACAACAAGAGATGGTTAAAGGGCTGCCCAAAATCAGTGATGAGACTCGGATATGTGAATCATGCCTAGTGGGAAAACAAGTCCGTCAAAGTTTTCCACAGAAGACCATGTTTCGAGCTTCCAAACCTCTAGAATTGCTACATGCTGACCTCTGTGGTCCAATCACACCGCCAACCATCGCTCACAATCGTTATGTTTTTGTTATAATCGACGATTTCTCAAGATACATGTGGTCATTCTTGATGAAGGAGAAGAGTGATACTTTTAGCATGTTCAAGGGATTTAAAAATCTAATGGAGAAGGACCTAGGTCTGGAAATCATGACACTCAGAACTGATAGAGGAGGAGAGTTTACCTCAAAAGAGTTTCATGATTTCTGTGAAGAAAGTGGAATTAAGAGACATTTAACGGCACCATACACGCCACAGCAAAACGGTGTGGTAGAACGAAGAAATCGAACACTAATGGAGATGACGAGGAGCACACTCAAGGCAATGAAGGTACCTAATTATTTGTGGGGGGGGGGAAGCAGTTAGACACTCCACATACATAATTAATAGGGTACCAACAAGAGCACTTGAGAACAAAACTCCCTATGAGAGTTTACGAGGAAAGAAACCAAACCTAGAACATCTAAGGGTGTTTGGTTGTCGAGCTTACTCAAAGATTGAAGCTACAAACCTAAAAAAATTGGATGATAGGTCACAACCTCTAGTGCATCTTGGAATCGAGCCAGGATCCAAAGCATACAGGTTGTATAATCCGACTTCAAGAAGAGTTGTAGTGAGTCGAGATGTAGTGTTTGACAAAACTACAAGCTGGAATTGGAATGAAACAACAAGTGGATTAAGTGGGGATCCGGGGATGTTTCACATGAGGTGGGGAGAAGTTATAGATACTGGTGATGGACCCGTAGTAGTAAACAATCAAGAAGAAGAGAATGATGATCATGATGGTGACGATAATGATCAAGAACAGGAGATTGAAGACAACATGGGTAATCACGGTGCTCATAATGACGGAGAAGGAGTGAATAATGCAAGTCAAGCAGTTCAACCAGTTCTTCGACAGTCAACTCGTCAAAGTGTCCAACCAAGATATCTTAATGATTACGTTCTTCAAGCTGAGGAAGAATGTGAGAAGTTGCTACTATTGATTAATGAAGAACCAAGAAACTTTAGAGAAATAGAAGGTATAAGCGAGTGAATACAAGCTTGCAAGGAGGAAATCGAATCTATTCGCAAGAACAATACTTGGTTTCTAGTCGACAAACCAATAGGGACAAAAGTGATTGGCCTCAAGTGGATATTCAAAATCAAGAAGAACGCAGATGGTTCCATTAATAAATACAAAACGAGACTTGTAGCAAAAGGGTATGCACAAGAATCGGGCATAGACTTTGATGAGGTTTTTGCACCGGTTGCACGACTTGAAACTATTAGGTTGCTAATTGCTCTAGCAGCATCTTCTGGTTGGGAAATTCATCACTTAGATGTGAAGACAGCTTTTCTGCATGGAGAATTAAAAGAAGATGTTTATGTAGAGCAACCTGAAGGTTTTAAAATAAAAGGAAAGGAACAAAAGGTTTACAAACTTACAAAGGCTTTGTATGGTTTGAAACAAGCTCCAAGAGCATGGAACACAAAGTTGGATCAAATTTTAAAGTCAATGAAGTTCAAGAAGTGTTCAAAGGAGACCTCTGTTTATCGAAAACAAGATGGAGAGTCACTTCTAATTGTTGCAGTTTATGTTGATGATCTCTTTATTACAGGAAATACTCTTACAACCATAAACGACTTCAAGACAGGGATGTCATCTAAGTTTGAGATGTCGGACCTTGGAAGACTTACTTACTATCTCGGCATCGAAGTTCATCGAGGAGAGGATGGAATTGAAATCAAGCAGGAAGCTTATGCAAGAAGGATTTTAAGAGAAGCAGCTAAAAAAATGTAATTCAACAAAGATCCCTATGGAGTTTGGACTTACTGTGTCAAAAGCTGAAAAAGAAGAGGAAATAGATCCTACGAGTTACAGAAGGAATGTAGGATGCTTAAGATATTTACTACACACTCGACCAGATTTAGCTTTCTCCGTTGGGGTCACTAGTCGGTATATGCAGAGTCCTCGACATTTGCATTGTGTTATAATGAAGCAGATACTTCGCTATCTCACTGGAACTGTGTCTTATGGTTTAAAGTATGGTCGTGGAGGATCAAAGAAGATTCATGGTTTCAGTGATAGCAGTTACAACATTGATCCGGATGATGGGAGAAGCACCACGGGCCACATGTTCTGTTTCGGAGTTACACCAATCAGTTGGTGTTAACAAAAACAGGGGACAGTCTCTCTTTCATCATGTGAAGCAGAGTACATGGCAGCAACAGAGGCAACTTAACAAGCTATTTGGTTGCAGGATATTTTAAGGGGAAAACGGCCAAAATATACCCCAACAATTTCTCGTTAGCTTTTTCATACTCCAACTTTGATACTCTGCAAATTAGAGCCCCAACTCGAAGTTAATTCAAATTTCCTATCTAAATTCCATCAAATGTTTCGGTTTCGACATCCGTCCAAACAGTGTTAAGCGAAAGCTTAACGGTTGATTAGTCATCTTTGACGTGGCACTTCGGCTTGACAAAACGACGTCGTTTTGACATTTTGGCGTGTGTTGAGCACTGAAACAAAACGACGTCGTCTTACAATTAGGGGATTAAAATCGATTTATTCTCCAAATCGATTTCAGGGTTCATATCGTTTGCTCGAAGGAAAGAGAGAGTGATATTGATTTCGATTACTCTACACTCAATCACTCTCTCATTTCTACACTCTACACTCAATCACTCTCTCTTTTCTTTCGAACAAACGATATGAACCCTAAAATCGATTTGGGGAAGAAATCGATTTGAATCTCCCAATTGTAAGACGACGTCGTTTTGTTTCAGTGCTCAACACACGCCAAAATGACAAAACGACGACGTTTTTTCAAGCCGAAGTGCCACGTCAAAGTTGACTAATCAACCGTTAAGATTTTGCTTAACACCGTTTAGACGGATGTCGAAACCGATACATTTGATGGAGTTTAGATAGGAAATTTGAATTAATTTTGAGTTGGGGCTGTAATTTGCAGGGTATCAAAGTTGGGGTATGAAAAAGCTAACGGTAAATTGTTGGGGTATATTTTGGCCGTTTTCCCGATATTTTAAGTGAGATTACTGGAAAGGAAACGGAGCAGATCACCATTTGGATCGACAATGAGTCAGCTATACAGCTCTGCAAGAATTCTATATTTCATAGTCGATCCAAACACATACACAAGCGGTATCACTTTATACGAGAATGTGTTGAGAGAGAGCTTGTTGATGTGAAGCATGTACCAGGAGAAGATCAAGAAGCGGACATCTTGACGAAGGCATTGGCAAAAATCAAGTTTTGCGAAATGAGGAGCTTGATAGGAGTTGAAGACATGTCCAAGATCAGGTTGAAGTTTAAGGGGGTGAATGTTGGATAAGCTTCAATATTCATTGAAGTCTTAGAGATCCTTATCAAGTTGGGTTAAGGATAAGAGATAGACTTAATAAGAATTAGGAGTTATCTAGTTCTAAGTTCTAATGGGAATAGGATTAGCAAAGGTGTGCTAACACTATAAATACAATTGTTGAGTTGTGACAATTGTATAGAGAACATTAAGAGGTTAAGAGTGTTTAGTTTTGAGAGAGATATTTTCTAAACATCAATAAAGAGAGTAATTCTTTATAAAGCTAAGTGTGTTCTAAAGAACTTTAAAAAGCACCATCGCTGGCCGATTCTATAAAAAAAGTCTTTAGATACCAACGTTCACCATTGGTTTACGATCGTTCAACACATCGTCTAAGTTTCATCACCGCCCTAGCAAACTTGCTAGTCAACAAGTTATCAAACGTGGCCAAATCACTAACCAATACAACATGATTCCTTAAGAAGAATACGATTCACGTCCCTCTTCTTCCTATTCCTCTCTTTTTGTTTTTTGTTTTTCTTTTTCTTGAAAGTAATAAAAATACTGATAATTGGAAATAATAAGGGTCCAACGTCGAAGTAAAACATGGAGGTAAGTAAAAGAAAATGATGAGACGAAACTGAATTTTTTTTGTTCTTTTCTTCTTTTTTTCTTTTCGTGGAAGCTAATGTAACGGAACCTAATTACCATCAGGCCCGGCTCAACAAATTTTGTGTCCCTGAGCTGAAAACCAAAAAAGGCCTTTTTCTCATGGTTTTTTAGAAGAAAATTTATTTTGGACCCTATTTTATTCAGTAAAAAGATAAATAAGTGAGCAGACCCATAGCTGGGGCTAGATACCATCATAAATTGATGAGAGTAAGAACACACATTATGTTGAAAGAAAAATTATATTACACTCTCATAATTGTAATTATGCAAGAGTAGGTTTTCACCCGCGATACACTGCGGGACTAAATTATAAATTAATGTGTTTCAAATAATAATTTTTAATTTATTTAGTTTTCAAATTCCTAATTAATTAAAATTTATCTAATTAATTTATAATTTTGTTTAGAATGTTTTTTCTTCTTCTTACGTTTTATACACTTTATAACCTAATTACATTAAATTTGTTCTTAATTAGAATATAAAATTTTAAAACACTTAGTTTTGTTTTCTATAATACAAATCAATAGTCTATGAAATAAACTAATAGTTTTAGTGTTGGTTCTATAGTCCAAACCCGCCATGATACCGATCACGTAACATGTTCAAAGATTTTTAATCCGCAAAAACTTATCATACGGAACCCGTGAAAGTAAAATATAGTATGTGAGGCTAAAAGTCATTTATTATGAAATCAGTTTTTCAAATTTTTAAAGAACAATACCTTTTCACTCACCTCCTTATAAAATAAGGAAATAAAATCTGTATACATTTATAATTATGTTTGTTACTTTTTAAAACACTTAGTTTCTATAAAAAAAAATATAAGTAGAATTAATTAATTTATTAAATTAATTATTTAATGTCAATGGCATGTCTATAAATAAGTGCCAAGTTCAGAATTTATTTTATAAATGTATCCACAAATATATATATATATAGATATATTCTTTTATATAGAGATGAGTTTCCTTAATTAAGATATGAATAAATGTTAACTATATATATATATATATATATTTATACATTCGTGAATCTAATAAACTCCATAAATCAATATTAACATTTATCTAATATTTTCTAGATTTTTCTATAACAATATCTTTGTAATTTTCATTTTCGAGTTTGTCATTACAACCCTCAATATTGGTTGATCTCTGATTTCCAATCAACCAATACTATTGACAGCACAATTACCAAACATTGTTATTATTAGAATAGGAAATTATATATCTCTATATATATAATTTTCTATTCTAATAGTTATTATGTCGTTCATGACTAGGAAACTGGAGAAGAGTTTCTCCTCTAGATAATATCATCATGAGATGTTGAAGCAAGATTGTATTTTTACCTTCATCCTTTCTCTCTACGAATTATTGTGTTCCTAATTTATTTTGACAACTTATATTGAAACATAAGTTTTTATTCTTTATGTGTAATGGAGATTGGCTATCTATGCTCAAGTTTGTTTTTTTTTTCTTTTTTTCATTTCTCCAATCTTACAATCGGAGAGAAATTCCTTGTATTTGTTCCTTGTACAATTTTTCTTTCAAATTTTAAAATTATAGATAACTTGGGAGTTCCCGAATTATGTTATCTATAATTTTAAAGTAGTGATAAATACACACACATACATGTTTATCCTCACTAGCATTTTTTCTTAAGCATGCTTTAATATATATATATTTTGAAATCTAATTCTTTTCTTTGTTATAAAAATTTCCTAAAATCAATATTATTATATTTCTAAGAGCATTTCCATTGACCATCCTATGGAAATATCTTTTTTAAAAATATGGTATCTTTAGATGTTTGAATAGGAGAAATAATGTCAGAGATAGTTTACATCCTTAAATCAAGGAATGTATTTTAATTTATTCTTAAGACATTTTGATAAGTATGACCGATAATGATAGTCTAACAAATCTCACCAAATCAAAAACTAGATTTCCTTTTTTAAAATCAAGAAAAACTAACAATTTGACCAAATAATTATAAAATATCACATAAATCTGTCACAATCAGAAAAACTCTAAGAGTATCTGCATCGCCGTATTTTCACACCGTTCATCACATTTAAATTTTTTAATTTAAATCTAAATTAATGAAATATTAAAGAAATGTATCTACAAAACGGACGTATTTTGTCGGTCATTCATAACATGTGGCGGCGTGTTATTTGTTTCTGTTGTTTGGGTAGGGTGAGACCAAAAAAATCGTGGGCTCGAGTTATTTTCTTTTCTCTCTGTTTCTCTTTCTTTACTCTTTCTCTCTCTCGACGGCGATTTGATTCCGTCTGCCGATCTGCTTGAAAATTGGGTGAATCAAAAGAAAATTTGACGTCAATTTCCTCACGCCGGTTGCAATATAAAGAGGTTTGTGTTCGAACTATGTTTCCGATGGTAGATTGATGTATTTTTTTGTTTTGGTTTGAAGGCAATTATTTATGTGATTCGATAGATTTGTTTATGAGTTTTGATTCGATTGTTGACTATCTGTGAAGTTGTATATGTTCTCTCTGATTTTAATTTCGATTTAGGGTTTCTTAATATGTTTTGGATTTCGATTTAGGGTTTGGATTTAGGGATTCGATTTAGTTTTTATGGGTTCGATTACGGGTTTCGATTTAGTTTATAGGGTTTCGTTTTAGGGTTTCATTTTAGTTTCTCTCTGATTTTAGTTTCTGATTTTATGACTATCTTAAATTTGGTTCTAATTCTACAAAAAAGTTTTGGGGATGCAGATTTCAAAGGTTAAAGTGTAGAGCTTTGGTCGTATTTCGAATAGGATAGCAAGCGTTAGTCATTCCCTACATGGTAAGGCAACCAAAGTCTTTATGTTAGTTGTTGTGAAACCGTATTCTTGTTGTTGTTGTGAAACCGTATTCTTTTATTGTAAACTCGGTTTAACATTGCACTTGTTTGTTGTATATGAGTTTCCTCAGCGTCACCTAAAGAAAGCCTCACATAACGAGAAATCTCAGAAGAAGTAGCAACAATCAGCCAGTGAAAGGTAAATAATCGATTCCATTAGCATCCAAAATGTCAATTTCTTGTTGTTTGTTGATTTGGTAGTGGTCTCATTAGTTGATTTGGTAGACTAGTTAATATGATTTGTATCTTTAGATTCGTCAAGTGTTGATGTCTAGGTAGTAAAATAAGAGGGTGTAGTTTATGATCTCTGTTTTAACTAAAAAATTAAAGGTGATGCAATAGTTGATGTAACTATCTATTTATATATCTTGCATTTGCATTAATTTATGTAACTATAGCTATTTATATAAAGATGAGAGTATATCTAATGTTGCATTTAGATTAATTTAACTAAAGCTACTCTCAGCCAACATATATAACTAAAGGTGAGAGTATAACGAAGTTTGTATAACGAAGTTTGTATAACTAAGTTTTTATAACTAAAGCGGAGAGTATAACTAAGTGTATGACTGTTTGTCTTAAATGGGATACTCTATTTATTTGTACTTGATATTTAGTTGTCATAAATTGTGATTAGACTTAGGTAGTTGAAGCTTTGGTCATTATGAATGGTACCAACAACATCCGACTTCTCCATCTACTTAAGCTTTGGTCATTATATCTCTCTTCAATCTTTCTCCATCATATTCTATCTCTCTTCATTCTTTCTCCATCATATTCTATCTCTCTTCTTTGGTGCACCAACAACATATCTGACCTGTCTGTTCCTCATCTTAAACTCTTTTCCTCTTTGGTACACTCTTTTCCGCATCATCTTAAACGCTTCTTCCTCTTTGGTACACTCTTCCTATGAGTTCTTACAATACATTCAGACAGTCCTCTTCTAGTTATGTAGAGCTTCTCAACAGTCAAGGCGATACTCTTAACCTAGATGGTGCTTACGAAGTACCTCCTCACTCGTCTCAAGAATCTCATCAGGATGTACCTCTTTCTCAAGAGACACCTGTCAGGAAGGATAGGAAGAAATGGAATCCGGCTGATGATGAAGCTCTTATCAGTGCGTGGCTGAACACTTCAAAGGACCCTATTATTGGAAATCAACAAAAGGGAGGAAGCTTTTGGCAAAGGGTTAACAAATACTATGCAGAGACTCCTCATGCTATAGGCAATGGTGAACATGGGATGAACATAAACTGTAAGCAGAGGTGGTTTAGGATCAATGAGTGCACTAACAAGTTACGTGGGGCTTACGCAGCTGCGGAAAGACTAAACAGTAGTGGACACTCTGAGAACGATGTGTTGAAGATGGCCCACGACATCTATTTCGCTGAACATAAGACGAAGTTTACAATGGAGCATTGCTGGTGTTTGTTAAGGTTTGAGCAGAAATGGCTGAACCTTAACACTATTAACAACCCTTCAACTTCAGTCAGAACAAAGAGGAAACCAGTTGCTGCAGCTTCACAATCCGAGGCAGCTTCACAATCCCAGTCAGCTTCACAGTCCGAGTCAACCCATAGTGAACAAGACTTTGAGATTAGGCCTCAAGGTATCAAGGCTGCAAAGGCCAAGAGGAACACTGCTCAGGGGAAGGCTCTCGCTGAGTACAAGAGCATGTGGGAAGTAAAGAAGGTGGATATGGCTGAAAAAGAGAAGCTACAGAAGCTTGGCATATTAGACACACTTCTAGCCAAAGCAGAGCCACTTAGTGAAGCTAATCAACTTATCAAGGATAAGATAGTGGCTCAGTATTTCTAAGCTGATCAACTTGTTGTTGTAACTTTGTATGGTTTTAGTAGTATCTAAGTTCGAATTGTTTCTATTTTAGTATATAACTTTGTATGATTTTCATTTTATGATTGTATGTTTTAGTTTCACCAACTCGGCTTAAGATGCTACTTTGTATGATTAATCTATTATAGATTGTGTTTCTGATTGTGTGAATTTGTTCTCGATGTCTATATGTTTCAAATAAATCAGATGGGCCAAGACTACAGCTACTCTCAACCTGATTTCTCAGATCAATATGATCGATACTCTAACGACACTGAGCAAAGGGAAATAGAAGCTTTGATTCGGATGGATGAGGCTGAGAGTAGTTTCATGAATGCTCAGGCGAGTCAATACCCTCCTCAACTTGAGGTTGAGTTCGGATTCCCGAAGATTTGTTACTGTGGTGGTCAGCCCCTCTTATCTACAAGTTACAACAGACGGTATGTGGGACTCCCTCTAAACTTCATATTGCTTTGTTTTAACTGTTTATGAATTGAAATTGCTAATTATATATGTTAATGCAGGTTTTTCACATGTGGGAATGTTGATGATGGAGAGATGCATATTCACAAGTGGTGGGATGAAGCTGTCATGGAGGAGATGAGAGAGATGGGCAGACAATGTGAAGTGTTGTCTCAGAAGGTAGATAACTTAATATTGAGTGACTACGGATCACACATAAGTGATGAAACAGAGCAGAAAATATCACGGATCGAGAAGGAAGTGTTTGAGCTAGGGAAGATCCGAAATAGGTTTATAATTGGTTTTGAATTGATAGCTTTGGTAGCAATAGTAGGTATGGTATTGGTAGCTTTTGTTTTTGGCTAAGTATCACGGATCAATGTAAGTTTTTTGGCATTTTGGTGTCACGGATGAATGTAAGTTATTGGCATTTTGTGAATGTGTCACGGATCTTTTCGTATTTGGTATCACGGGTAAATGTAAAAGTAAGCAATTTGGCATTTTTTGAAGTATCATGGATCTATCTTCTTTGCGTATATATATGCTTCTTTCTAACACAATACCAAACAAACTAAAGAAGATCACCACTTCTCTTTTCTTTTCAACTCAAATTTCTTACTCAATAACAAAACAACATCTTACACTTCTCTTTTTTCTAAATGGCATCTTCATCATACCATTATCACTACCAAAGAGATGGTATGGATGATGATTTTGATGCATATTTTGATAATTATGCCGAAAATTCTAATCTCATTCAAGAACCAATAGAGCCAAAGAAACGGATATTTATCCCAAGATACCTAGAAGAAGGCCACAATAATCTTTGGAACGATTATTTCAGTGATACTCCTACATACCCGGACTATTTATTCCGGCGACGGTTTCGCATGCACAAGCCATTGTTCATGCATATTGTGCAACGTCTCTCTACAGAAGTCGAGTATTTCCGTCAATTCCAGGATGCAACCGGTCGGGCTAGTCTGTCACCTATACAAAAATGTACTGCAGCAATTCGTCAATTGGCATATGGTACTTCGTCCGAAACAGTTGACGAGTATGTACGAATTGGTGGATCAACAGCTCGGAAATGTTTGCACGAGTTTACCGCCGCGATAATCCAGTTGTTTGGTGATGAATACCTAAGACGTCCCAGACCCGACGACCTAGAAAGACTACTCTATGAAAATGAAAAACGTGGATTTCCCGGGATGGTTGGGAGCATTGACTGTATGCACTGGGGGTGGAAGAATTGTCCAACAGCTTGGAAAGGGATGTATTCACGATCAACCGGAAAACCAACAATCGTGTTGGAGGCAGTAGCTTCGTACGACCTCTGGATATGGCATGCTTTTTTTGGAGCTCCAGGTACTATGAACGATCTTAATATTCTAGATCGTTCAAATGTTTTTGATGACATTCTTAACGGTAAAGCTCTGGAGGTCAACTACTTTGTCAGTGAAAGGGAGTACAATTTGGCGTACTATCTCACCGATGGTATTTATCCCAAATTGGCAACTTTTATACAATCTATCCGGCTTCCACAAGGTATGAAAAATTCTCTCTTCTCTAAAAAACAAGAAGCTGTGCGGAAAGATGTTGAGCGTGCCTTTGGAGTCTTGCAAGCTAGATTCGCCGTTATTAAAAATCCATCTCGTTTATGGGATAAATACAAAATAGCAAATGTTATCAGAGCATGCATAATACTCCATAATATGATTGTCGAGGATGAAAGAGGAACATACAGTTACCGAAACATTGTTTCTGAATTTCAACACGGAGAAGATGTGGATCAAACATATACCGTCGGTGCACCAGTTTGGGTTCCAATATGAGCACTACGATTACTCGGCTTACAGAAATTCGGGATAAAAAAGTCCATGTACGGTTAAAAAAGATTTGATTGAGCATATTTGGACTAACTTTGGACATCTTCCAGATAATGAAGATTGATTAAAAAAATTCTATGAATTTAATAAAATGTATGTTTTTATCTTTGATGTTTGTATGATTTATGTTTTTTATTTTCATGTTTTAATTGTATAATTTGTTTTTTTTTTCAAGTTTTTGTAACTTTGTAATTTTCTTATGTTTTTAATGTCAATGTTATATATTTTATTTAAATTTAAACTTTAATATGTTTTTATTTATTTATTTAAATAATTAATTTTTAAATTAAAAATACTATTATTTTTTTCAGGGGACCAATTGTGAAGGACACCAATACTCATACCAAATTTAAAAAACTCTCAAAATAAAAATAAAATATATGAAGGACCAAAAATTGTCCTTGACCGATGCACATGGCCTAAATTCCACAAAAACTTTTAAAATCTTCAATTCAATACACCCTTCTAAATGCAAATCTGACACGATGGACCTCTATTTTTGGGTGGTCTAAAACCAATCATCTCAAGCTTATCAACTTTGTTTCTCTTAAGAAAATAAACATTTCCCAACTTTGCTACCAATGCCAATAGCATTAAATGTGATCAAGACCTTTCGTGTCTCACCTGCTACAAAATTGTCCAATGACTCAGAAAACTTCTCCATTCTCCCTAGATCTGTAATCTCTCTAGATCTGTATATAAATTTTTCTTGTTTACAAAGATGCTAAGATAGTAAGATATAGCAATATAGACACAACGATTAACCTACTTCATATTAATAACAGTCCTCATCATGTATTCAACTAGAATAATTAATTTTATGGTTATACAGAAATTTTTTTCTCCAGTAGAATACTTTTGCATGCATGTCAGACTTATGAAATCGAACTTAATGAGCAATATAACCATCTCATGTATCTTTGAAGAGCTTTAAGGTCTCATACAATTATATTTTTAATATTGTAAGTGCATATTTTGACTTATTCTCGCAAGGATTGTTAATTTGATATAATAACAAATTCTCTAATAACTAATATAATTTAAAATCATAGATGATTGTGACAGATGGTTATATTAAGAATTTTATAATGGTTTCCAACTATATTCTAAAATTATCTACCTTATATGTAGGAAATTGAACAAACTTTTTAAACAAAAATCGATTGAGTAATATATGTTCATTTTTTTAATTCAACATATGTAAAAATTGTAATTTTGTTATACATATGTTTATATAATAAAATAATTTTAAAAATAAATAAATCAGATGAAAGGAGATAAGGAAATTGGAAAATGGTAATTCGGATTTACTAGAGATTGATTTTAAGAAATTTTGTTAAACATGATAAATATTGGTTTCTAATTTTCTTAATAAATAATGAATACCAATAGCATAGGGTTGCAAATAGTTTAGAATTCAAAGATTTTTTTATAAAATGTACCAGCAAAATGTATATATTACTATACTTCTAAATCTCACCAAATCACAAACTATATTTCCTCTAAAAAAACTAAGGGTGTGAATTCAACTTTACAAAATCTACAAAATCTTCTAAAATCTTCAATTCAATACACCCTGGCCTCCTAAATGCGAATGTGACAGGATGGACCTCCTTTTTTGGGACCTCTAAAACCAATCATCTCAAGCTTTTTTAACTTTGTTTCTCTTAAGAAAATAAATACTTCTCAATTTTGCTACCAATGCCAATAATATTAAATGTGATCAAGATCTTTCATGTCTCACCTGCTACAAACTTGTCCTATGACTGAAAACACTTCTCTAATCTCCCTAGATCTGTATATAAATTTTCTTGTTTACCAAGATGCTAAGGCGCTTTGCACAAAAAAAAAACTAGGACGCTAAGGCACAAAAAACACTTCTCCCATCTCCATTGTATATCTCTATTTTTTTCTCTAGTATAGAGTAGCTCAAAAATAGAGCATTGTTTTTCTCTAATGTATTACTCTATTTTCAACTCTATAATAGAGTTAGTGTAAAAAAATAGAGGTGAGAATAGAGTTGCTCTATTGCTCTATATAGAGCAATCCTATCATTTTCTATATTTTAGAGTAAAATATAGAATAGAGTTGAAGCAAATATTACTCTATAATAGAGATTTGACTCTGAAATAGAGTGGGGTTGGAGATGCCCTTAGACTATCATTAGTGGGAGCAATGGTGAACGTTTCTCCAAAAAATAAAAAGAATTATTTTTATTATAGATTTTCTTTTTTCATTTAGTTTTTAATATATGATCCACTAATAAGTGACACTTATCTCATTTCTTATGAGAATCGATTCTCAAGTTGCTCTAGGGAGAATCGTTTCTCCTACTTTTCTCTTCTCTCTCTTCTTTTTATTATTTTTTTAATAAGAGTATTTGTATAAGCAATCCCGAGTAATGATGTTCTTATATACACAACGATTAACCTAGATCTGTATAAATTTTTTCTTGTTTACTAAGATGCTAGGGCAAAGCCTTATATATAGAACGATTAACCTAATTCGTAGGAATCCTCATCATGTATACAACTATATTAACCAATTTTATGGTTTTATAAAGGGGAAAATCACATTTCAAACCTTCAAAGTGTAACTGAGTAGCACTTTAAACCTCGAGAGAATTTCACTAACAATATAAACCTTTAAAATGATTTTACTAACACTTTGAACCTTCAAAATCATTTTACTAACACTTTAAATCTTAAAACTAACTTTCATATTTGTACCGCCATAAAAAATAACGGAATAATAATATTCGTCAATACAAAATAGTTAACTATGTTGGTTTAATTTAAATTTTAATTAGTTTTAGTTTTTATAAATAAATAAAAAGAGAAAATAATAATTTGTATTCATCTTCATTGTAGATAAAACGTTTACAACGTCACTCTTCACATTATTAATCTTTTTAATAAATGCATCTCCTCAGGATTCTGATTCAAATCGATTGACTTCTCATTGAAAACCAATGAATCTTCTAAATATGTTGTCGTCTTCAATTTTACATTTGTCAAATGTTTTAACCTTACCTCTGATTCTTCATTTTTTTTTCTTTGATGTTTTTTTTTTTGTTTTTTAATATTTTTTATCAATGTAATAAATAATTAAATTAAATTAAATTAAATAAATTAAACAAATATTTAAATCAAACCAGCATAGTTTAACTATTTCACTTTGACGGATATTGTTGTTCCTTCATTTTTAATGGCGGTACAAACAAGAATGTTAGTTTTAAGGTTTAAGCGTTAGTAAAATCATTTTAAAGGTTTATAGTGTTAGTGAAATAATCTCAAGGTTTAAAGTGCTACTCGGTGACACTTTGAAGGTTTAAAATGTGATTTTCCCTTTTATAAAGCAAATAAAAGAATCCAGTAAAATATGTTTGCAAGTTCCCTCTCATTTTGTAAGACATACATTTCAGACTTTTGAAGTCAAACTTAATGAGCAATATAACCCTCTCATGTATCTCTGAAGAGCTTTGAGGTCTCATACATTAGATCTTAAATATTTTTAGCGTATATTTTAACTTATTATCGCAAAGATTTTTAATTTGATATAATATCTAATACAATTTAAAATCATAGATAGTGGTGACGATTGTTTATATTAAGAGTTAAATTTCGACTTAATATTAAAAATTTTAATAGAATTTAAATATTTATAATATCTTAAACTTTTTATGTTGTTATAATATGTTGAACCTTTTTAGAGTTAAAATATTAATAACACCCCAACTTTTAATAAAGTTTATATAATTAAAATATCTTAAAAATTATATAAAGTTTAAAATTCATAATAGTTGAACATTTTATAAATTTAAATATTTATTTTATTTTACAATTTATAGAAACTTAAATAGTATAATATTTTGAAACTTTTAAAAAGTTTTAATTTGTTCAACCAAAGAACCGGATTAAACATAATAAAATTTTTAAATTTGGACGCTTGAAAAACCAATCTTCCTGCTCATTCGTAGTTGGATGCATATTATTCCTATTTATAATAGTTATGAGCCATTTCTAAAATTATCTAGCAATGTAGGATGTTGAAAGTATTTAAAAATAAATAAATGAGTGATATACGTCCGTTTAAAAAAAAATCAAATTGCAACATATGTGAAAGTTTGTATTTTTGTTATACATATGTTTTATGTAATAAAATAATTTATATAAAAATTGTATAAAAAAGAATGGAGAGAAGGAAATTGGAAAATGGTAATTCGAATTTATTAGGGAGTTATTTTAGAAAGTTTTGTAAAACATGTAAATTTTTTAGAACTTAAGTTGTTTAGAACATAGGATCTTAAATTGTTCAGAACTTATTTTTTTTTTTACAAAATGTTCTTGCAAAATGTATATAGTGATAAGATACTTCTAAGTTTCACCAAATCACAAACTAGATTTCCATTTAAAAAAAAAAAAAAAAAAAAAACTAACAATTCTATCAAAGTACAATAAAATCTCACATAAATCTGTCAAAAAAAAAAAAAAATCTACAACATCTTCTAAAAACCTCAAATTTAATACACCTCCCCGCCCCTCCGCCCCACACACCTAGACCTCCATTTTTCGACCTCTAAAATCAATCATCTCAAGCTTTTTTTTTTTTTTTTTGTCAAAAAACTTGCTTTCATTCAAAGAGAAACAAGTACAAAGCAGAGGACAAGAGTCCCAAAGTTTAAAAGATTACAATAGAAGACATCCCCTAATGTCATAAAAAGAAAGATAAAAGTCATCGATTTCAATTCCAAAAGAGCTATGAACCAATAGCTTGAGAGCCCACTGGCACATGTGAGATCATGGTGAATCGAGAGGTCATCCTCGAAGGCTTCAAAGGACGAAAGCTTGGTCACGGTCATATGACAAAGTGACGTTGATGAAGGAATCAATGCTTGCATTCTCACCGGAGCGAGAGGCACTACCCAAAGTAGCAAGACAGCAAGAATCCAGGTGACTATGTTGTTGTAATCGCTGAAGGGTTGCTTTGAGACCCAAAGCATAAGGAGTGGATCTCTTCGATAAAACGCAATATAATCTATGTAGTATGGTATCCGGTTGATAAGAGTGATTGTAAAACGATGCTTGACATCATCAGATGGTCAGCTTGAGTGATAACCGTCATTGAACATATCTAGTTCAAGACCTTGATTATCTCTTTGGCTTGAAAGATTCAATATACTTAGACCATAATTGTACAGGCTTAAAAACACATACCACAAGTCTCTAGTATCGACTAAAACCAGGATTCTGACATGATATATGAATAACCAGAGCAACATTGGTGATACCTTTCTCCCATGGAGTCTTCGGCCATTGAGAAGAGGGGATCGACACAGTGTTTGACTTTGGCAGGGCATAAACGGTTGATCGCTGGAACTGAGTTTTGTCGTTTCATAACTTTTGTTAAGGTTTATGGACTTGGGCCTTGTGATGGTAAGTGGGCCAACATGTGAAACTAGGTCCACTAGGGAAAACCCTAGTTTCTCAAGCGGACGCCAAAGACAGGATTGGGTGTGACGGCTGACCGGAGTTCGCATAGAGAGTTGCGGTGTAAGAAACTTATCCGGTGTGTGAAGGATCAGCGGTAAGGGTCGGTGGCTGTGGTTTGATTCGAGATTGGAAACTAGGTCCACTGGGGAAAACCCTAATTTCACAACCGTTTGCCAAGTTGAGTATTGAAAGTGATGGCTGCCCGAGATTGACGGAGAGATTTGCGGTGTACAGAGCATCTCTAGTGCGTGAGAGGTTAGCGGGAACAGACGGTGGCCGTGAATTGAATCAAATCTAGAAACTAGGTCCACTGGGGAATACCCTAGTTTCTCAAACAAATACCAAGGTAAAGTGAAGCGGCTTCCCGAGTTTTGCAGAGAGCTTTGCTGAGCAAGGAGCATCTCTGGTGATTGAGAGATCAGCGGGAGCAGGCAATGGTCATGGTCTGGTTTGGAGGCAGAGGTTAAGAAGAATTGAAAAGGATTATAAAAAGGAGAAAAAGGGGGAAAAAACTTGCAAAAAAGATAGCTAATAGAAGTGGATCTAGGAAGAACAAGTATTGAAATGGTGAGATCCCGACGCTGGCGAGCAATAGCACTGCCGGCGCCGGAGAGCTTGGTTGGAGGAGGTTTCTCGATAATCGTGTCTGGAAGCTTTCAAAGCTAAAAAGGTTTTTTTGTCAATCATCTCAAGCTTATCGACTTTGTTTCTCCTAAGAAAAACAAACATTTCCCAACTTTGTTACCAATGCCAAAGCATTAAACGTGATCAAGGGACCCTTCGTGTCTCACCTGCTACAAAATTGTCCAATGACTCATAAAACTTCTCCAATCTTCCTAGATCTATAATCTCTCTAGATCTGTATATAATTTTTTCTTGTTTACGAAGATGCTAAGATATAGCCTTTTAGACAACGATAAACCTAGATTTGTAAAAAAAAAAATATGTATACTAAGATGCTAAGGCAAAACCTTATATACACAACGATTAACCTTGTTCATATTAAAAACAGTCCTCATCATGTATTCAACTAGTATAATTAATTTTATGGTTTTATACAGAAAAAACATTCTTCGAGTAGAATACGTGCATGCATTTCAGACTTATGAAATCGAACTTAATGAGCAATATAACCATCTCATGTTTTTTTTGAAGAGCTTTGAGGTCTCATACAATTATATTTTAATATTTTAAGTCTATGTTTTGATTTATTATCGCAAGGATTTTTAATTTGATATAATAACTAATATAATTTAAAATCATAGATGATGGTGACAAATGGTTATATGAAGATTTCTATAATGGTTTTGTGCCATTGTCTAATTAAAATTATCTACCTTATGTAAGAAATTTTACATACATTGTTTTTAAAAATCGATTGAGCAATAGATGTCTGTTTTATAAAATTCAAATTGCAACATTTGTGAAAATTGTATTTTTGTTATACGTATATATGTTTTATGTAATAAAAAAATTTTTAAAAGCAAATGTAATCATAAAAAGATGAAAGCAGAGAAGGAAATTGAAAAATGGTCATTCGAATTTATTAGAGAGTGATTTTAGGAAATTTTGTTAAATATAATTGTGACAACCCGTCCCACGGACCCCACTAGTTCCCCGCTAGCAGCTCCAACGGACCTTCCGTGGACCCTGCTAGCCCCCCGCTAGTCATCCTAACGGATCTCAAGCTGGCCCTGCAGGGCATCGATCCTAACCCATCACTGCAGATCAATTGGTGACAGCTTGTCTTGTGGGAAAGTTGTTAAAGGGTGAGGACCAGGGTTCGAGGAACGCCTGGCGCACTAATAACCTACTGGTGGATTGGGATATCCACAGTGATGGGTTAGGATCGATGCCCTACAGGGCCAGCTTGGAATCCGTTGGGATGGCTAGCGGGGGACTAGCAGGGTCCACAAACGGTCCGTTGGAGCAGCTAGCGGGGGGCTAGTGGGGTCCGCGGGACGGGTTGTCACAATAATAGATGTCAGTTTCTAATTTTCTTCATAAACAGTAAATACCAATGACATAGGTTCGTAAATAGTTTAAAAGTTCAAAGTTTTTGTTACAAAATGTACTTGAAAATGTATATTGATATGTATAGTTCACATTGGAAGAATTGTAAATTTTGTAGACAATATACATAGTGTGTGCCAATTCTTGTTGAGAAAGCATAGAGTTACCAAACAAAGAAGGCTATTGTTTACATAATATAATCAATATAAATATATCAAATGAGTGTTCTATGGTATGTGTCATGTTGATATTTTTCAAATATATGTTTCAAAACGGATCAATAGTTGATATGATGAATTGATAAGCAATTTTTAACATCAAAATTTGTAACAAATAGAGAAAATATTTTCTAATTTGTTTTGTACAATTTTATCTTTATAACATAATTTTTTTATGAAAGACATATATGTATTGTTTTTAATTTTTATTGACCAGAAAGTTTTAGACCAAAATCCATATATTTTAGTAGATATAAGCATCAAAGCACATAAATATAAATTAGCCTCTTTCCAAATGGGTCACACTAATGGGGAGACCACCATACCTCTTTTGGAGAAATCCTTCTTAAACTCTCATCAACTTATAATTATCAAAATATTTTTTTATTTTTTATATGAAGTAGGTTTCTAAGGGTTTTATGGAAATCTAATGGCTTTCTGGAAATACTATTGTTTATAAGTTTAAGTATGAAAAAATCATATATATATATAAAAGTCAGGTTTTGGTCTCTCTTTATTGGTTGATTTTAATTTATTGTTTTCAATTTTTTTTATTTTTTATTTGCTTTCTAATTATTTAATAGCTTGAAACAATATTTAAGACTCAATTAACAAAATACATTTAACTCACACATTAAATAAAATTATAACTGAAAATAACATAAATTATGCATTAATCATATTCCACCATTCAATTTTATTCAAACACAATAAATTATAATTATGCACTCACTCTTCTTTTGTAACTTCCATCAATTTTTATCATATAAATAAGCATTCTCTCATAATAGCATTTTTTTACTTTCACATTTTCATATTCTCTCATTCTCTTCCATTTCTCTCATTCTCTTTTACAATACCTCAAATCATTTTTTTATTTTTTTTTGTTTTTGATATCTTATTTTTGTTGTATGGGTTACAAAAAACCAAATGAAATATCATTGTAAATTTTAATTTTAGAGACTGCATGATCTATATTTTACATTGTTCTTATTTTTAAAGATTCATCTCCATTATCTAATTTGGATTATCATCTTATAAGTAATCATTATCTTCTTATCTCCCACCAATATCAAATGTTGTTATATCTCATATGTGTTGTAAGAGTTTGATTCTATATTTTAATTTAGAAAGTATTATATATATTTAACATTTTTCAATTTTATTTTATTTATATAAATAAAATAAAATATTTTTTATATATATCTTATCTTTCTAATCTATTCAAATTTATTTTTTAAATTTCCATAGTTAAATTTAAAGAGAAAATAACATTCACACCTACTTTTCCAACATTTAATAACAAACACACCCACTTTTTGCTACTACTATACTTTTACCCTATGAAATGACATTTTGCCCCTTAAACTTACTAAACTATCTTTAACATACACATACTCTCTCTTCTACTTTATTTTTTTAATCCAACCTCTTTTTTTCATAATTAAACAATAAATATTTTTTTTTCTCATTTACCTTTTTGCTTTTTCATCTTTCTCTTTTTTTTTCCAACCTCACGTTTTTTTTAGTTTTCTTTTTAAGAAATTCAAAACAATAAATGAAAAACTGAACATCAAAACTCAATAATTTTTGAAAAAATTGGATTGCAAAAAAAGACAAAAATGAAGAACATAATTTTAAAAGAAAACCCAGAATTTGTACACTCACTACCACTCTCTTGAAATTAATTTTATAAACTTCATTTAACATAAAACCTAGAAATTTTTAGGATAAACTCGATTGCCAAAAAAAAATTGACGACTATGATTTTAGAAATAAACTAGAATTCGTATATCCACTACTACTCCCTTGAATTTGATTTTAAAAACTCATCTTATCTATACCACCATGATTATGTGGATATGACCATGATTATGGTTTGGGTACAACGACACATTGAACCTGTATGACCATGGTCATGTGGATACCATTACAATTTGTGGATACGAGTTACACATGTGGATAGTACCTTCAAATCCATATGGAGTTAGTACCTTTGAATCCATACCTCCTGAACCCTACCCCCTACAACATAAACCCAAAACATAGACAATGAATCCACATACATTATCTTAAGTCCAAAAACTTAAATTCTTAAACCTAAACCAAAAACTCTAAATTCTAAATCCTAAACCCTAAATATTAGAACTTGAACTCTCAACCCAAAATCAAAACCCTACACCTTAAACCTAAAACCCTAAACTTTACACCCTGAATCTTAAATCCTAAATCTTAAAACCAAAACATAGACACATCATTCACCTAAGCCCTAATACATATACCTTAAACCCTAAACCCTAAACCATAAGTCATTCATGTTACTTCACATGCGGAAAACATCCACAAAAGTGCATCCACAAAACCACATCCAACCAACCACATTACATACTCAAATTATGAATTTAATAGCCTAATTAAGTAAGTATCCACAATTTACCATCCACTTATCGTCAAGCAAATGTTCAGCTAAAATTAGATAGCATATAACTATGTTTGTGGTCAAGTCCAAGTGGACATTTTATTATGGATACAAATTATCATTAACACTATACTTGATTAGAACAAATATGTTCTAAGTTAAAAACTATCATTAGTGATCCCATGAACATAATTTAAATGATGTTCTAAGTTCTAACATACATCTTTCATGCATGTGTCCAACAAGCACATGCCAACATATTGAGGCTAATGACCACGTGGTCGAAGTTTGGTGGATAGGTTTTGAGATTAATGACCATGCATGTGTAGTATGCTTGTAGTGATACTTCTAACTCCTAGTTCTAGATGAGAAAATAATGCAAAAACGTTTGGATAAAAGACATCTAAATGGCTAATTTATCTTGACATGACCATAGATATATGGATTTGATGTTGTCATTGTACCATAATGTACAATAGTTCATCTAAAATATATTAAGATAGATCTTAAAATGTAGAAAAAATTAAATCATAACTTATTGTATAAAAATAAATATATGGACATGTTGTCATGGACACCGGAATTGATGGGTATTACTTCTATTCTGAATTGATGGGTATTACTTCGATAATATGTTTCCATATGGACATGTTGTCATGGACGCATGAATTGATTGGTATCCACATGACCATAGATATATGGATTTGATGTTGTCATTGTACCATAATGTACAATAGTTCATCTAAAATATATTAATATAGATCTTAAAATGTAGAAAAAAATTAAATCATAACTTATTGTATAAAAATAAATATATAATTTTTGATAATAACTATTATAATAAAGAGAAAAAGAGAAGAAAGAGAGCATTTGTCTAAAAAAAAAAAAAATTACACCCAACTTAGGGGGAGAGGACAGTTTAGTCATAAAAAAAAGACACATAAGCAAAAAAAACTTAGGAAAGTATAGAGAGTATTGAAAGTAGGTGTAAGTGAAAGAAGTTTTATATAAAGTGGGTGTGGGTGCTAATAACTCAAATTTAAATTCACTGATGTTGGTTTTAACAAAAAAAAAAAAAGTTTCTTTGAGAATTAGATATTCATATTCCTTTTAAAGGATCAATGTGTAAAAATGAGTTAGCCACATAAATAATTCACTTTAATATATATATATATATATAATTGACTTTTTGCATTCATTTTAAGTCTTTCCTTATTGGTTTATTTTCATTTAATGCTAATTGCTTAAACAATATTTAAGACCCAATTAACACAATATATTTATAACTCACACATTAAAACAAAATTATAACTGAAATAAATAAATTATGCATTAATCATATTTCACCACTCATATTTATTTAAACACAATAAGTTATAATTATGCACTCACTTTTCTTTTGTAACTTCCATAAATCCTTATCATATTAAAAAGCATTCTCTCATATTAGCATTTTTTACTTTCATATTTTTATATTCTCTCATTCTCTTCCACTTCTCTCATTCTCATATACAATACCTCAAATCATTTTTTGTTATCTTTTTTATTTTTGATTTCTTATTTTTGTTGTATGGGTTACAAAAAGCCAAATGAAATATCATTGTAAAATTTTAATGCTAAATTTTAATTTTAGAGACTGTATGATATATATTTTACATTGTTTTTATTTTAAAAGATTTATCTCCATTATCTAATTTGGATTATCATCTTATAATTAATCATTCTCTCCTCACCTCCCACCAATATCAAATTTTGTTATATCTCATATGTGTTGTAAGAGTTGGATTATCAAATGTTGTTATATCTCATATGTGTTGTAAGAATAATGATAATTATCAATAAATCATCTTTGTTTTGTTTATGTTCTTGCATGAATTCAAAACTCATGGTAAGAGTGTGATTATAAATTTTGCTGAATTTATCTTATATTTTGATTCTATTTTCTTTTTAAATGTATTTCTTCCTTCCTTCTTTCTCTTTTTACTATTTTCAATGTTCAATTACATATGTATAATAAAAATTTGGTGGCTAAAAAAAAAATTATCGAAGCATATTCAACAACACTAATTTTAATCAAAGCCCAATGAGGAAATCAATCAAAAGAAATCATCTTCATACATATATATATATTTTATTATTAAAAATATGCAATGTTTTAACAAAATTAACTATTATAATCGAATTATTAAATTAAAATTTCTTAACTCTCTCTTACCTCCAATTTTGTTTTGAGAATTTGTATACTCATCATTATATATAGTTCTTCTGATCCAAAATATAATAATATAAAGATTATTATAGTGTTTATTTATTTCAAAATTTTGTAATTTAACGATTTTCTATATAAAAAACAAATTGATATTCCCATTTCAAAAATCTTAATACAAAGAGGAAATCAGAATTTAATATAACAATATAGCTTAAATTAAGGTGAATATAAAAGAGATTAAAAATTAAATTAAATTTTGGAAATTTTAATTGCATTTCATATAGATTTTATAAGAAATATATTTGATTGATACTTCAAATATAATTTTGCAATTTAATTATAAATGTTTTAGGTAAGTTTTGAAAATTATAGTAAATTTTTATGATTTGAATAAATAAAATGTATTATTGACATTTAGAAATTTTTTTGTTATATATGTTTTTCTAATAAGAATTTCAAATATATATATTTTAAATACCAATATTAAAAATACTATTTTAAAAAACTTTATTAAAAAATATTTTCAGAAAATTCTCATAATTTTGTGATTATGAAATAAACTAAAATAAATTAACATATATAATACAAGAACCCACGCATATGCACAAGATATTACCTAGTTATTATAACAATAAACTTTACTTAAATATAATCTATCAATATATTAAATTCAAGGGATTGATTTGTAAATACAGTAGTTTAATTCCAAAATAAGATCGTTTAACAAATTCTCAATAGATAAATATATTAAATTTTAAATATGGAAGCAAATACGACATCTCCATTTTGCCAAAATTATTGACCCTCGCATTAAATTCAAGAAAAAAAAAGACTGTCAACACAACTACGTAAAGCAGAAGAGAATATATAACCACACATCCCAAATTTATAAATGGATAGCTACCGACACGAATTTACAAATTCTTCTTGCTACAATAATTTTTTTTGCTATATAATGACCGACTCTATTTTGTGTTATACAAAACGATATAATAATCTCTCCATAAAAAACATCACCAAAGAAAATGGGTTCATCACTGAACATCATCCACGTGGAGAAAGTCACTCCTTCAAACTCTAACTCGTCCGAGTCACTCACTCTCCCACTCACTTTCTTTGACCTTCTCTGTTTCAAAATGTCTGTAGTTGAACGAGTCATCTTCTTTCGACTAACCGAAGCAACTCGCTCTTTTTTCGACTCAGTCATCGTCCCAAACCTCAAAGTCTCTCTCTCTTCATGCCTCTCTCATTATCTCCCGCTCGCCGGCCACCTCGTTTGGAAACCACTTGATCCCAAACCCAGCATCGTCTACTCTCCAACCGACGCCGTTTCATTCACCGTCGCTGAGTCAAAAGCCGAGTTCTCCCGCTTAACCGGGAAAGAACCATTCTCCTCCACCGACTTACACCCTTTAGTCCCTGAGTTACAAAACTCCCACGACTCGGCCTCGGTCATGTCGTTTCAAGTCACTCTGTTTCCAAACCAAGGGTTTTGCATCGGTGTAACCGCACACCATGCCGTTTCAGATGGGAAAACGACAGCCAGTTTTCTCAAATCTTGGGCGCACATATGTAAACATCAAGATTCATCTCTACCTCAGGATCTACTTCCGTTTTACGATCGCACGGTCATAAAAAGTCCACCAAATGGCGATATTAAAATTTTAAACTCATGGCAGACTTTAGCCAAAACGTTCACGGGGGGTAAAGAACCAGTAAACCCCAAGAGTTTAAAGCTTCCTCTGTCGCCCGTGATTAGTCCTGAGGCAGTCCGGTACACTCTTGAGCTCACTCCCGAAAATATCCAGACGCTTCGGGAGAGGCTCAAGAGAGAGTCTTCCTCCTCTTCCTTGTCAAAGAAGCTTCGTTTGTCGACGTTTGTGATAACATTTTCATATGCTTTAACTTGCGTAATCAGAGCTCGAGGTGGAGATCCGAATAGGCCTGTCGGGTTTCTGTTTGGTGCAGATTGTCGAAAAATAGTCATCCCGCCGATCCCACCGAGTTATTTCGGTAATTGCATCATCATTAATAGTAGAATTCCATTAACCGCAGATATGTTTATGGGTGAAGAAGGGTTTTTGGCTTCGACAATGTTAGTGAGCGAGGTGGTTGAGCAATTGGACGAGAGTGTGGTGTGGAAGATCCCTGATTTTGTTGAAATTTTTAGTAGTATTCCAGAAGGAACACAGGTTCTATCTCCTACGGATTCGACCCGGTTTGGAGTATACGGGTTGGATTTTGGGTGGGGCAGACCGGAGAAAGTGATGGTTGTGTCGATTGATCGAGGCGAAGCGATATCTTTGGCCGAGAGTAGAGATGGGAATGGTGGTGTGGAGATTGGCTTCTCCCTCAAGAAACATGAAATGGATGCTCTCATTGATTTGCTCCATAAAGGACTGAAACTTTGACCACTTATTTACAAAGAAGATATGCCAAAAAAAAGATTCTCACAATTTCAAAATAATGTTTGTGTGTTTGTGCCACTGTCTGTCACAGACTCATCCTTATTTTTATTTCTTTGTGTGTGTGCTTTGTTGTGGTAAAATGTATTTAGAATTTGCAGATTTTTCAAATGTGATGGTGCAAAAATGTTTTAAATGAAATTCAATTATTCAACAATGACAAAGTATGAAATATGTGCATTAACTTAGGCGGTATTTTCTCTCAAATGGAAGACTAAACCCATAATATTTTCGCATTTTCTATTTGGGACAGAATTATATCTTTCTATGATAGATATTGTCTCTTAACTTAGATAGGATGATGAAATACTCTCATGTTAACATAATAAATTCACGATAAGCATATATGATATGTCATATTCGTCATATAAATTCACAATCAATTAGTTTTACAAATTTCACAAATGGATGAAACAATTGAATTTAATTGTCACTACATTCATCCTGATATCTTACTGCTTATTTATGAACTTCGAATATCTACACTACCAACAATTAGCCGATATCTTAACCAAGGGTGAAAGGACTTGGAGTACAATAATTTGAATATTTTTTTTGTAGTTTGTTAGTGTAATATATCTAACATAGATAGTTGGAGAAATTATCAAGTGATATATAAAAGTTTATGACCTTTGCACTCATAGCCAATTAGTTTTAAGTTAAAAGCTCACACTAGAATCCAAATTTAACATGGTATCAGAGCCACCTGATTGTTGGGCCACCTTGTGGATATTGTTCTCTCGTATGCCCACGCTTGAGATGGTCATGTCTGAGCGTGGGAAGGGGGGGTGTGTTAGTGTAATATGTCTCATATTGGTAGTTGGATAAATTATCAAGTGATATATAAAGGGTTAGGATCTCTTCACTCATTGCCAACTGGTTTTGAATTAAAAGCTCACAGTAAACCCCGAATTTAACACACTTTGACAATTTTGATATACATGAATATTTGATTAAACGTCATTATGAGATATTATAGGTTATAGTAAAAAAAAAAGTTTTATGAGGTGACCTTTGGAATACAAGAAAATGTTACATCTATAGCAAAGGTCGACCAAAAATCATAATTCATTGTGATGATTGACATTTATCTAAAACTATAAAACTGAATGATTTTATAAAATTTATGTCCGGAGAGTTAGATATTTCCGGCTTTATTTCCCAAGTCTTGAGATCTGCTTTCCAAATCTTGAGTTCTGTTTTAAATAAAATTTCTGCCTAAATTTCTAATTTATCCGGTATTGTAATATGTTTGGCTAAATGAAATAAAATGAGACTATTGTGAAAAAAAAAAATTATAACTATTGATGACAACACACAAAAGTAAGTTTTAAGATATTAACTTATATCTCTGAAACTCTTAGTCTAGTGAAGAACTACGTCTCGAGTTTTAAGTTCACTCTTTTTTTAGAAGTGTCTTTAGTCAATTGGTTAAAGCACCACCTCTACGACGGACTCTACTAAGCCGCGGTACCCAGCGTAGTAAAAGTTGGTTATGGATCGGACCTTGTCGATTCAACGATGACAAATATATATATACATTCATCTCTTCTTTGTCTTCAAATCACTCTCTTCCCAAACCAAAGCTTCTCCATCCAATGAATATTTTATGTTTAAACTATTCCCGAATAAAATATAAATGAATAAATTGTTTTATATTAATTATTCTAGTTATGTTTACAAACCAAAATATCTCATTTTTTTATAATAAACATGAATTGAGTAATTATTTTCTAACATCCATATGAGGGTAGTTATGGTGCTTCATATATAAAAATTATTAACAAATGAGGAGAACAAAGTAAGAATTCCTCATCAATATTTAATATTTTGAGAACTTTCTTAGATATTTTTCAAGTAAATAATGGTGTCACTATATTTTGTGAGATAAAAAATTGTTACTAATCCCCTAATATATTACCGTCCACGTGTATTCAATTAGATTGATTGATTTTAAAGTTGTAAAAGAAAAAAATCTTCAAATGACAGTCTTTTGCGAGTTTAAAAATACATCATGAAGTCAAAGTTATCGAGCAACGTAACCATCAAATAACATAGACAAATTTGGATACTAAAAGTGTGAGTTTTGAAGCATTCGGATAATCCAAATCCGAAATACCCTATCTGAACTCGACCTGAACCAAACTCGAACATAAAATCTAGAAATACTCAAACAAATCATATATCTCTAAACTCGAAAATCCAAAATACCTGATCCGAACTCAAACGGGTAGACGTTTCATATATATATATCTGTAGTTATTAATTTTTATTGACAAAAAATTTTAGACCAATATTCTAGTAGATACAAGCAATCAAAGCATATATAATTTTATTTTATTTTTGGCAAACAAAGCATATATAAATTAGTCTCCTTCCAAATACGTCAAACTAACGGGAGAAACCACAGTTTAGCTCTTTTGGAAAATTTTTTCTTAGACTCCCATTAACCCCATCATTATTTTTTATTTTTTTATGGCGTAGGTTTCTAAGGGTTTTCTAGAAATCTAATGGTTTTATCACTTTATCGAAAAATCAAACTTTCAAAATGTCAATTTTTTACAATATTATCCTCAATCACCTAAAAATGCAAATCTATATGAAATCAAAATTAGTACACAATATAAGTTTTATACATTAGCTTTTAAATTTTAAAAGACAGATTTGATTTTATTCACAAAATCTTCAATTTGACATATTGTATTATGTATCAATATTTTATAAACCTGATAGTAAAACTATGAGTTAAAATATTAATAATAAACTAGCATATTATTTTTATTTTAAATAAGAAACCTGAGTTAAATTATATTATACATTTGTGGGAAAAAAAACAAAATTATATTACACAACATTCATTGATCATTAAATTTTTTTATCAATTTTATTTCTAATCTTTTGTAGAAGTACTCATTATGTATTTTAAAATTTATTGTTACTTATGTTGTTTTTACTATTCCCTTTCTTGTATTTTCTGCTTTTTATGTAACATATGTTAATGTTGTATTTTAAAATATTATTTATAAATTTGAATATGAAATAATAACAATTGCACATAAAATATTTTAACTCTAAAATGAAAAAATAAATTGAAATTTCCCAATTCTGGAAGCAAATATAAAGATTTCCACATCGCCAAAATCATGCATGAAGAGTAGGGAAATTTCTACAACTCTTCTTTCTGAGTGCAACGAAGAAGGGGATACTTTGAACACAACCATTTCGTTAGTTTTTTCCGGCGAGTGTAGCCTTTGGTGTCGGCCATAGTTCCATTTCATACTTCGTTTGCAGTTTCTTCTCTTTACATAGAATTCATTTAGATCCAGAGACCCTCATATCCATCTTCTTCAATTCATGAAAAAGTTCCTGAGATTGCCGATGAAAAGAGATGGGTTTCATCGACAATTCAATCCATGCAGTCCACCTCAGATCTATTCCTTTAATCATAAAAATCTGGGTACGATTTTAGAGAGTCATGTTGCATAGTATCAAGATTCAGTTAGAGAGTGTATCAAAGAAAGAATAATTATCATTACGTGTAAAGTGTGTGATACATTAGTGTTATCTACAAGTATACCAAATATCAAACTAAATCGGTTATATTGTCCCGGTTATCTAATACACCCCCCTCGAGCCTCTTAAGTGGAATTATGTGCAGGATGAAAGAGGCTTGATATGGACATGCGACTGAGTAAGGAATGGAAAGGCCCCGGTTGCAAAGCTTTCGTCAGAATATCAGCATGTTGGTTGGCACTCGTGACATGAAAAAGCTTTAAGAAACCTGCCTTCAGTTGATCACAAACAGTGTGGCAATCAATTTCAACGTGCTTGGTCCTCTCGTGAAAAACTGGATTAGTTGCTATATGAACAGACGACTTGTTGTCGTAGAATAGCTTGGCAGTAGTCTGAACCTTAATCTTGAAGTCCTTAAGCAACTGATTCAACTAATCCAGTTAAGTTCAGTTGCCGTTTGCTGCTTCTTCGATTTCCATCTTATCAGACTTTTACCAAGATACACACAATAAACAGAAATTGATCTTCTAGAGTCCGGACACGTTCCCCAATCCGCATCAGAAAAAACATTGAGGTAAAGATCAGAATCTGCTGCGTAGAATAAACCTTGACCAGGATTACCTTTGAGATAATGACAAACTTGTTGAGCTGCCTGATAGTGAACGTCAGTCGGGCAAGATAAGAACATTGCTAGGCTTACAATAATCCTGTAGTTCCCAGTACGATGTAGCAAGAACTGGCTCCAGTAACGTTCCCATATCCTTTCGAAGGGGAACATTAGGATTCATAGGAACATTGCTAGGCTTACAATAATCCTGTAGAAGCCAAGATATCCAAAGCATATTTCCTCTGACAAAGAGAAATACCACAACTATTGCGAGCAATCTCAATGCCAAGAAAGAACTTCGGTGCACCCATATCCTTGATTTTGAAATTGGCATGTAGAGTAGCCTTGAGCTCCTGTAAGTCCCTATCATTATCAGAAGCAATCATAATATCGTCTACATATACAGTAGAGCAATAAAAGAAGAGCTTGTCTCTTTGACAAAGAAAGTATTGTCAGCAGATGATTGAACAAACCCTGCTCCGAGCAACACACTAGAGAAGCATTGGTACCACTGACGGAAAGCCTGCTTCAATCCATAGAGAGACTTATGAAGTCGACAAACAGGGTTTTTTGGAAGTGAACCTTCGACGGCAGGCGTATATCCTTGAGGCAAAGACATGTATATTTCCTCATCAAGAGTACCATGCAAAAAAAAGCATTAGTAACATCCATCTGAGTTAGGGTCCAGCCTTTAGCAGATGCCAAACCGAGCATAAGTTTCACACTACCAAGCTTAGCAACAGGGGAGAAAGTGTCAATATAGTCGATGCCTTCCATTTGAGTATACCCCTTTGCTACTAGCCTAGCCTTGTATCTATCCATAGATCCATCCGGTTGTATTTTATTGTAAAAACCCATTTACACCCTATAATAGTCTTACCTGGGGGTAAAGAGACAATGCTCCAAGTACCACTCAATTCGAGAGCAGTGATCTCCACATCCATAGCCTTGGGAAAGTGAGGATGGGCCATAGCTTCTTTAAAATTTCGTGGTTCTGTTTCAGTTGAGCAAGAAAGAACAAAAGACTGATAGGAAGGATGGACTTTAGAATAGGTAAGAACAGAAGAAATAGGATAAAGAACAAGTGAATCTGAGGGAGAATCTGAAGTAGAAGATGAAGAAATTTGTGTAAGATTGCAATGGTAATCAGATAAGTAACCTGGAGCCTTAGCTTGTCTCTTGGGCCTAACAATAGGTAGATCAACCTGTCCTGTTCCAGCTGTAACAGTCTCTTGTATCGGATGAACAGCACCAGGATGTGATGCAGATGACAAAGATGATTCTGAGTGTGGAATAATAGGTAATGATGCAGTTGGTGACTCTGAATGCACAGGCTCATGATCAACGAGTTCAATCTCAACAGCTATGGCTAAAGGTAAAATCGACTTGTTAAAAAAATCACTAGAAGGAACTGATGGAGAAACATTCTTAAAAGGAAAAATATGCTCATGGAAAATTAAAAATCTAGTTATTTGAATCATATTCGTTTCTAGATTTAAGACCTTATATCCTTTGTAACCAGTAGGGTATCCTAGGAAAATACAAGGTTCAGCTCTAGGTGTAACCTTGTTTCTATCCTTGGCTATTGTTGATGCATATCACAAGCAACCAAAAGAACGTAAGAAAGTATAATCGGGCAACTTTTGAAAAAGCTTTCATAAAGAGAAATTTTATCTAAAACTAAAGAAGGAATCCTATTGATGATAAACACAGCAGTAGTAACACAATCACTCCAATAGCAAAGAGGAACATCATATTGAAACAATAAGGCACGAGCAACATTAACAGATGTTGATGCTTGCGTTCAACTTCAGAGTTTTGTTGCGGAGTGTATGGACATGAGAAATGATCAATGATACCATGATCCTTAACAAGTTGAGCAAAAACTAATTCAGGAGCATTGTCACTACGAATAGCTTTAATATCAGTTTGAAATTGAGTTCGAACATGGGATAAGAAAGCTGGAAAAATTGTATTAACATCACTCTTATTTCTCATCATATAAAGCCAAATAACTCTTGTACAATCATCAACAATGGTTAGAAAATATCTATAACCCTTTATTGATTCTACAAAAAATGGCCCCCAAGTATCTAAATGAATGAGATCGAATGGTGAAGCTGAAAGAAGTCTTTTTTGTTTTGCTAATGGACAAATTTCACAATGATCATGATGTGAACTAGATGATATAGGTAAGATACCAGACATATGTTGTAACTTGACTGAAGATGGGTGTCCTAAACGTTGGTGCTAGACACGTTCATCCACTTGCAATGATCCAGAGAATGATGATGAAATGGAATCTGCAGATGCAGATGCAGAAATGAGATGATGCTCCAAAATGTATAAACCATGCACAAGAACACCCCTACCAATCGTCAAGTCCCGAGTATGGTCCTGGAGATAACATGTATCAGGATAGAAATGAGCAGAACAATCATTTTGTCTCAACAAAGAACTAACACTGATAAGATTGAATTTAAAACTTGAAATGTAAAGTACATTATGCAAAACTAATGCATGCGAGACATGAATGGTGCCTGTATGTGTGATAGGAACTCTAGTGCCATTCGGTAAAGAGACTGTTACACTTGAGACATGAAAAGTTTCACTAAACATTGAAAGGTCAGAACAGACATGACTAGTAGCTCTTGTATCAATTATCCAACTACCACTAGGCAAAATGGAATAAAGAGTGGATAAGCACTAATGTTGAAAGGTTAAAATATGATTTTCAAAACGCAAGCTAGAAGAGGGAAACTCAATTGTCACAGTACCATAGGTAGAAGTAGTTGCCATGGCACCATGCTCAGTTATGAACAAGCCAGCTTGTGTCGGTAGTTAGCAACAAATGCATGAAAAATCCATTCGCTTGACAGGAGTAGCCGTAGGATAGGGGGAAGACTGCTCTTGAACCGTGGACTAAGAAGCATTGAGTTAATGAATCAAAGACCGAATCTGATCAAGAGTGAAAATACTGAGATCAAGATTAGTTGCATTCATAGCAGGTGGAGGCATATAAGCAAAATTCAACACTGCATTGGCCATTACACCAGGTCTAGAGCATTGTGATTGCTGATACTGATTCTGGAGTTAAGTTTGCTGAGGGAATTGAGGATGCATCCCTGAAGAATACACAGCACGAGGTTGAATAGATTGTTGCATTGGTGGCATTGAGGGACGTTAAGCCAATTTGTGACCAGGTGGATAACCATGTAGTTTGTAACATTTTTGAATGGTATGACCAACCCTATTACAGTGAGTACAGTATGGCTTCTGATGTGACCGAAAAGCAGCATTTGCAACATTATCAGCAGAACCAGTGTAATATCCATTATTAGCAGTAGACCATGTAGTTTGAAAAGCTACACTTTCCAAATTTTGTAGCAGGTTGAATATTTTTTTGCCTCTCATCCTCGGTAACCAAATGAAAAACCTCAGCAAGCGTTGGCATAGGCTTCAACATTAAGATGTGCCTGCATGTTGGTTGATAAGCTTCATTTAACCCCATCAAAAACTTCATCACCCGAATACGATGTTGTAATTTTTCCCACAACACTGTTGCATTACACTCGCACTTACCACAAATGCAAACAGGAACTTCAACATAGTTCTTTACTCCTCCCATAATGTAACCAAAGCAGTATAATAGGTAGTGACGTCCATGGATCCTTGTTGCAAACCACTCAACCGTTGTTCAATTTCAAAGACCCTAGGTGCGTCATCTTGCCTAAAGCGAGACACAATATCTATCCAAATTGTAGCAGCAGTAGGCATGTAAAGTAAACTCTGACCTATCTGCTTCGAAACGGAGCTCATAAGCCAAGTTATCACCATATCATTGCATCGTGACCAAGAGCCTGCATCTGGATGATCGTCAGGAGGTTGAGGAATCGTACCATCAATGAAACCAAGCTTGTTTCTGACATTAAGAGCCATGCGCACATAACGACACCAAGAATGGAACTCCGAGCCAGTATTAAGCCGATCTAAAACCAAAACCATCCCTGCGTGATCGGAGGAGTGAAGGAAGTACATATTCTCATATTGATCCATTGGGCGACGCGACACTAATGTCAAATTAGGGATCACCGTATGATTTGACGGAACCAAAGCCATATCCGAAAAGAAAAAGTGAAATCGATAACAAGATTATAGAAAAATTGAGCTGGGATAACACGAATCGAAAAGAACCAGCACCAATCAAGGTCAATCAAAGAGAAGAAACTAAGAACAAACAGAGAACGAGCTCAAACGTGAGAAGCTCAATCACAGCGATATAGAACTGGAAAACAAATTCAAAGATCAACGGAGTGATAGATGCACTCATGGTTGAAGAATCGAGCTAAAAAAAAAAAAAAAAAAAAGAAAGAATAATATATCATATCAAGATTCAGTTAGAGAGTGTATCGAAGAAAGAATAATTCTCATTAAGGGTAAAGTGTGTGATACATTAGTGTTATATACAAGTATACCAAATATCAAACTAAACCGGTTAATGTTATCTCGATTATCTAATACATAGCCACCATCAGAGGCCTTGAAGAGTCCTCAGTCCTCAGTTTCGGCACAACCGTCAAGGAACTCTCGGGCTCGGTAGACCAAAATCTCTCTCTTCCATAATTATGCGTTTCGGTTGGCCCTTCGTAGCCATCCATCTCTCTTGTAGAGCGTTTTTTTGGCGATCACAATTGTGTTGTTGCCGGCGTTTCGTCTCAATCTATGTTTCATCTTCTTCTTGCAGCCAATTAGACGTCATTGGCCTAAGAATGAAGTGGCATTTTCCGCAGTTGTCTTTTCCCTCCGCCAAATGGTATGGAGATGTAATTTGGATATTTGATCCTAGTATCATTTGGACTTTTATTGACAATGAAAGCGAATGAAAGAGATTCTTAATGCAGACATCGGTTCATAGCCCCGGTTCGAAACATTTCCTAAGGATATGGTGGCAAGAGATCAGGTTGTCTTTGATTTTAAAAATAGACTTTGGCAAATTTTTACCTTGGTTTTCATTATCGATAAAGGAATTTGGACAGCCGTTAGTTGTTGATTTCAATGGGTGATTTTGGGGATGTCAGCATGGAAAGAGATTTAGAAAATGGTATTCATCATTTCATTATTTATGGGCATTAGCTATAACAAAGAAAAATGTCATCTCCCGTTGTTGGAGATGTGTTGTTGGGAAGCGATGTAATAGATGGATCGTAACCATTGATTGTTTCAAAATTTATTGGAGTTTCGTCAAAAGAAATATATCCAAACAAGATGATCATGTGATGAAGAAGACGAATAAGGAAGATAATAGATTTGATAATCTATTAGCGTGTAAGGCTTACAAAGAAAAGCAGCATTTTATTCACTTGTTCGATTGTGTTTTCTTCTTAACTTTTAATCATCTCTTTGTTAGATGTGTATGTTCTAGAATAACTATGTAATCTCTGTTTCAATTTTAATAAATAAGTAAGATATTAAAAAAAAAAAAAAAAAAAAAAAAAAACGTTGACCCTCGCTTTAAATTCATGCTTCAATAATTTCCAACTATATTAAGGGGGTGTTATTGGAGATATGATTTCTAAATGTATACAGAATTGTAAATTCTAAAAATCCATGTATTTGGATTTTGAAATAAGATGTTTTATCCTTAGATTTAAATCCTTCTATTTTACACTTTCAAATCCATTCAAATCCATTTAAAACATAATGTGGATTTTGAAATCCAAAAACAAATCATTAAATGAATAACAGAGTATTTTAACAAATATTTGTAAATCATAGAACCAATAACACATATTTAAAACCAATGATTAAATAACACATAATTTTTGTTTAGATTTCTAAATCCATTAAAATCATAGAACAAATAACCCCGAAGAGTGGCTCTCTTTTGTGTTATCGTTTTTATGAGTCATATATATACAAAGTTCTCTCTCTCCATCAAAACATCACGAAAGAAAATGGTTTCATCACTGAATATTATCCACCTGAGCGAGTCACTCCTTCAAACTCCGACTCGTACGAGTCACTCACTCTCCCACTCACTTTCTTTGACCTTCTCTGTTTCAAAATACCTCCAGTTGAACGAGTCATCTTCTTTCGACTCACCGAAGTAACCCGCTCTTTTTTCGACTCAGTCATTGTCCCAAACCTCAAAACCTCTCTCTATTCGTCCCTCTCACACTATCTCCCACTCGCCGGCCAACTCGTCTGGAAACCACTTGATCCCAAACCAAGCATCGTCTACTCTTCAAACGACGCCGTTTCATTCACCGTCGCCGAGTCAAAAGCCGAGTTTTCCCGCTTAACCGGGAAAGAACCATTCTTCTTCACCGAGTTACACCCGTTAGTCCCTGAGTTACAGAACTCCGACGACTCGGCCTCGGCCATGTCGTTTCAAGTAACCCGGTTTTGCATCGGCGTAACCGCACATCATGCCATTTTAGATGGGAAAACGACAACCAGTTTTCTCAAATCTTGGGCGCACATATGTAAACATCAAGACTCATCTCTACCTCAGGATCTACTTCCGTTTTACGATCGCACGGTCATAAAAAGTCCACCGAATGGCGATATAAAAGTTTTGAACTCATGGCAGACTTTAGACAAAACGTTCACGGGCGGTAAAGAACCTGAAAACCCTAAGAGTTTAAAGCTTCGTCCGTCGCCCGTGATTAGTCCTGAGGCAGTCCGGTACACTCTTAAGCTCACTCCCGAAGATATCCAAACGCTTCGGGAGAGGCTCAAGAGAGAGTCTTCCTCCTCTTCCTTGTCAAAGAAGCTTCGTTTGTCCACGTTTGTGATAACATATTCATATGCCTTAACATGCTTAATCAGAGCTCGAGGTGGAGATCCGAGTAGGCCTGTAGGGTTTGTGTTTGGTGCAGACTGTCGGAAAATAGTCGTTCCGCCGATCCCATCGAGTTATTTCGGTAACTGCGCCATCGTCAATAGTAGTATTCCATTAACCGCAGTTACGTTTATGGGTGAAGAAGGGGTTTTGGCTTCTACAAGGTTAGTGAGCGAGTTGGTTGAGCAGTTGGACGAGAGTGTGGTGTGGAAGATCCCTGATTTTGTTGAGTTTTTTAGAAGTATTCCACAAGGAACACATGTTATATCTGCTACGGGTTCGACCCGGTTTGGAGAATACGGGTGCGATTTTGGGTGGGGAAGTCCGGAGAAAGTGGTGGTTGTGTCGATTGATCAAGGGGAAGCGATTTCTTTGGCCGAGAGTAGAGATGGGAATGGTGGTGTGGAGATTGGCTTCTCCCTCAAGAAACATGAAATGGATGCTCTCATTGATTTGCTCCATAAAGGACTAGCTAAAACTTTGACCACTTATTCTCATAATTTCAAAATCATATTCGTCTGCTTCTCATTTTTGTTTCTATATTTGTGTGTGTTTTTCTTTTGTTGTTGTAAAATGTATTTAATTTGCAGATTTTTTTCAAATGTGATCATGCAAAAATGTTTTAAATGAAATTCAACAATGATATACTTTGAGGACTATGTGCATTGTGGCAGCATATGCAACTAGGCGGTATTCTCTCTCTAATAGGAGACTAAACCAGAAACTTTTTGAATTTTTCTATCTGGAACAGGATTATAGCACGCTATGATAGATATTGAGCCAGTTCTTTAAGTTGCCGCTGCGTCTCTTTTCTGCGAGTAAAAATAATAAAGATTGCCAGAGTTTAAAACTGTGAAATGAGTCTCCGTTTCTGCTAAAACAAGTCGCAGCGACAGTTTTAACTATCACCTGTTTTTCATGGCGACACATAATATACTGGTAATCTTCGTAAAAAAAGTCGCAACAACAGTTTTCACATTTATTTGGCCACACATTGACATTTAAATTTTGGCAGCCCGAAGAAGAGGCAGTGGCAACATAAGGAACATGCTAATTGTCTATTAACTTAAATAGGATCATGAATTACTCTCATGCTTTTAACATAATAAATTCAAGATAAGCATATGATGTCATATCGTGACAATCAATTGGTTTTACAAATTTCACAAATGAATGAAACACATTGAATTTAATTGTCACTACATTCATCATAAGATTTTGCTGTTTATTTGTGAATTTTGAATATCTACACTAAAAACAATTAACCGATATCTTTACCAAGGGACTCAGAGTACAACAATTTGAATATATTCTTTCCATTTTTTAACATTTTTGATATACATAAAAGGTCTGGCAAGAAGATATGTCAAAGAAGGTTTTCCAAATAATATTATACAGTTTTGATTTCTATTTTTAATATTCGCGATAATATGTTTTAATCGATTGACCAGGATTATTGGCAAAAAAAATAACTAAATAAATAAAACTGGTTACGTTTAATGCTATTGGCATTGGCAGTTGATAGCAAAGTTGGGAAATGTTTATTGTCAAGAGTTAAGAGAAACAAAGTTGATAAGGTTGATGATAAATTGGTTTTAGAGGTCTCAAAAATGGGGGTCCATCGTGTATTCGTATCACACTCGCATTTGGTTTTGGATCTCGTAAATTAAATTGATGTCGAGCCCATATTTTTATATTTATCATGTTACGTTTCCTTCAACCGAAATTATACGTGATCAAGACCTTTCGTGTCTCGGTGTCTCCCCTGCTACAAACATGCATGTCTAATGACTCAGAAAGCTTCTCCAATCTCCCTCTAACCTTCTTCGACTTAAAATTTATGAAATCTGTCAAAAACCTATATTTGTATAAAGATTTTCTTGTTTACTGAGATGCTAAGGCAAAGCCTTGTATACACAACGATTAACCTAGTTTTTACAAATAACAGTCCTCATCATATATTCCACAAAATAAAAACTCTACCAATAATATACTTTTTGCAAGTTTACTCTCAGTTTGTAAAAAAACATTTCAAACTCATGAGGTCGAATTTAACGAGCAATATAACCATCTCATGTATCTTTTTCGAAGAGCTTTTGAGATAGCATAAATTATATTTTCAATATTTTAAATGTATATTTAGACTTATTATCACGACAGTTTCAATTTGATATAATATTTAAATAACATATCAAAGTCAAAGCTTAACCTATTGAGAAATCAAACCAAAGGTAAATAAAAAATTAAACTTAAGCAGAGGGGTAGATAAGCCACTAGATGCTCGTACATCTTTCCTGAAATCTTGAAAAATCTCAAAGGCACATATCACAGAATATGCTATGTGGTTGTATGTCTTAAATATTTTTACCTTGACAAAGATTCTTGCAATAATCGCATAATGGTCGATAGTTATTACTTTTGTGAAAAATTTGAACCTCCAATAAATATCCTTTTTAATTTGAAATTTTGACCAGGCTTCATGTATCAGTCTTCACCCAATAAACATTCGGTATAAATACTAAATAGTGGTGCAGCACTCATCACACCAATATCTGTTGGTATCTCCTAAATCACGTTCACATACCTCGCACCAATCTTTCTCACATATTTCTTTCGCAAATAAAAGTTTGAGAAAAAGTTCGTCACGTCTATACCTTGCTTTGCATGGTAAAGTAAAACATTTAAAACATACAATAAAATTGCATTTGATGCAAATTAATTGTTTATAACACTACAAGAAACTCTGTGTTTAGCGACTACCACTTGTCACTCTTTATTCAGTTGCAAAAAATAGCGCCATTTAGCGATTTATTTACGACAGTTTCCCGACCAAAGTTACGGAAGAAACAAAACAGTACCACATTTACGACGAAAAAATATAGTCGCAAAATAATCGCAATTTGAGACTGTTCAGTGACAGTAATTTATAAAAAAGAAAGAGTCACAAATTAGCAACGAATTTGCAACGTATACTCCGGTCACAAGTTTATTTATCGATAACTTGCTAACTCTTATTTTTTGCGACGAAGTTGCTACCACATGTGCGACTTATTTGCAACTTCTTTTGCGACTATTTAACGTCTAACACCTGAATTAAATACTGTTTTGCGACTCCTTAGCAACTCTTAATTTTTTGAATTTGAAATTTCACATTAGAGAAATGTTAATATGTTTCTATACACATTTCCACTTTGAATTGATCAATATCAGTCATATAAACTTTGTCAAAGCTTTCAATTTCAGTATTTAGACACAAAAATTTCATAATATCTAAATAATTGTAAAGAGTTACATGTTATTTCATAAAAAGGTTTGTAATTTTATGAAAATTGTAAAACAAAGATATGAAAACAATATTTAAAGCTTATAAACTATTTCATATACTCTAGAAGACAATCATGAGTCCATATTGTTCATTGATATCAATAGAACTGGTCAAAAATGATAGATTCCAAAATTTTTTATTGTGACTAAAGTCTGAGAGTCACAATAGAGTAACAAGTTGCTACTAACTTGTTACTAACTTTGCGACTCTTGCAATTTTGCGACTATCTTGCTACCAACTTTGCGACTACTGTGCAACTACTTTTGCGACTGCTTAGCGTCTAACACCTATGCTAGATACTCTTTTGCGACTATTTAGCGTCTAACACCTGAATTAGATATTGTTTTGCGACTCCTTAGCAACTCTCGATTTTTGAATTTGAAATTTCACATTAGAGAAATGTTAACATGTTTCTATACACATTTCCACTTTGAATTGATCAATATCAGTCATGTAAACTTTGTCACAGCTTTCCATTTCAGTATTTAGACATAAAAATTTCATAATATCTAAATCATTTTAAAGAGTTACATGTTATTTCATAAGAAGGTTTGTATGAAAATTGCAAAACAAAGATATGAAAACAATTTTAAAGCTCATAAACTATTTCATATACTCTATAAGAAAATCATGAGACCATAATGTTGATTGATATCAATAGAACTGGTCAAAAATGATAGATTCCAAAAATTTGTATTGTGACTAAAGTCTGAGAGTCACAATAGAGTAACAATATGCGACTAACTTGTTACTAACTTTGCGACTCTTGCAATTTTGCGACTATCTTGCTACCAACTTTGCGACTACTGTGCAACTACCTTTGCGACTGTTTAGTGTCTAACACTTGTGCTAGATACTCTTTTGCGACTGTTTAGTGTCTAACACCTGAATTAGATACTGTTTTGCGACTCCTTAGCAACTCTCGATGTTTTGAATTTGAAATTTCACATTAGAGAAATGTTAACATGTTTCTATACACATTTCCACTTTGAATTGATCAATATCAGTCATATAAACTTTGTCAAAACTTTCCATTTCAGTATTTAGACACAAAAATTTCATAATATCTAAATCATTGTAAAGAGTTACATGTTATTTCATAAGAAGATTTGTAATTTTATGAAAATTGCAAAATAAAGATATGATAACAATATTTAAAACTCATAAACTATTTCATATACTCTATAAGACGATCTTGAGTCCATATTGTTGATTGATATCAATAGAACAGATCAAAAAATGATAGATTCCAAAAATTTGTATTGTGACTAAAGTCGGAGAGTCACAATAGAGTAACAATTTGCGACTAATTTGTTACTAACTTTTGTGACTCTTTGAATTTTGCGAATATCTTGCTACCAACCTACAACGATTTTGCTACCCTTCTGTGACCATTGTGTTACTCTATTTGATAGTTGTCTAATTTTTAGTATTTTTTGCCAAGATTTAGGTGCGTAATAGTCCCCCATTTTTTTTGTATGTGTCTCTTTTGCGACTACTTTGCGACTCCTCTTCATTAATTACTAGGCAAAGAATCCATTTAGGGTTTCTTTATCTCTTTCTATATTTTGGCTAAGTGTCGAAAACCTCTCAAATCTCTCTTCCTTCTCCTCTCGAATCTCTCCTCTTTTCCTCTCAAATCGATCAAATCTCTCTTCTTCTCCTCTCAAATCTCTCCTCTTTCTCAACTCTCTCTAATGGCTGGTAGGAGTCGCGGAGGTATATCCGCTGGAGGTGTTAGGGGTCGTGGAGGCAGATCCACTGGAGGTGTTAGTGTTTACAATGGTGCGAGTACAAGGGAACCCAGTTCTGCCGCAGTTAATCGGGCCTCCAATGGTGCGACTTCACGCGGAGGTCAAAGTGGTGTCGGAACGTCCTCTCACTCCTCGAATCCATCAGGCTCTCAGTCTGTGACTAATTCAAGTAGAACTATGTCGTCCCAATTTCCGCCGAGGACACAACCAATCGCCTCCAGCTTCTCAACCACCACCTCCTGCTTCTCAACCACCGCGGGTTGGTTCTCCACCACCGCGGGTCGCTTATCAACCACCGCTTCTTGCTCCTCAACCACCGCCTCCTGTTCCTCCACTCATACCAGAACAACCAGACCTAAACATGGAAGAGGATTACGACGAAGAAAACCCTAATCCCAATCCTGCTGAAGCAGAAAACCCTAATCCTAATCCAGCCTAACAAGACTACCAAGATTTGTATATTATGCTAGCTTTTCCAGGCCGACAACATCTCCCAGTTCTGTCTGTCGATCCCACCCCCGGCGTTGAGACTCTATGGTAATTTCTCTTTGCTCTTAGTGTTAGGTTGAGACTCTGTTTTTGTTTGATTGAGTTTAGTGAAAGACTGCTTTGTTTGATTAAGTTTTCCTTACTTTGTTTGCTTAGTTGTCTTTAAGTTACATCCGCTTGGTAGGTTGAGATTGATTTTTTTTTTTTTGATTAAGTTACAGGTTGTGTTTGATTGTTTGGGTAAGACTGATTGTGTTTGATTGTTTGGTTGAGACTAATACTCTGTTTTTGTTTGATTAAGTTTACTTTGCGACTTTGTTTGTTTAGTTGTCTTTAAGTTACATTCGCTTAGTGGTAGGTTGAGAATGATTGTTTTGTTGATTAAGTTACAGGTTGTGTTTGATTGTTTGGTTAAGACTGATTGTGTTTGATTGTTTGGTTGAGACTAATACTCTGTTATTTTTTTTATTAAGTTTAGAGAAGGACTGCTTTGTTTGATTAAGTTTAGAGAAGGACTGCTTTGTTTGATTAAGTTTACTTTGTGACTTTGTTTGTTTAGTTGTCTTTAAGTTACATCCGCTTAGTGTTACAATATTTTTATAGAGACTAATACTCTGTTTTTGTTTTGTGACAGGTTTAACAGACACAAAGGATAAAATTCTCGGGTGATTGCTCGAATATTTAGAAGGAAATTCGATGAACCTTTCTACAGCTGGAAGGTTACTCCTATACCCATTCAAGAGAGATATTTCAAGACATTTGCGGTAATTTCTTATAGCTTTCAAAGTTTTATTATCTCTCATAACTGACTTAATATCATTACTAACTTAAATCAATTGTATTTTGTAGCGGAAGTTCTATTGGGATAATGGGATTACTGAGCTTATTAAAGAGGGGTTCTTAAAGATAGCCAAGAAACGAATGAAAGGCATTGTTAGTCAAGCTAAAAGCAGTGGTAAACAACCTGTTTAGATTGGTGGAGAACTGTGGGCTGAGATGTGTGATCATTGGAACGAACCTGATGTAATGGAGAGGAGCTTAAATGCCTCGTAGTGCAGAAATTCTGATCGTGGTGGTCTTGGAGTCCACAAACACCTTGCTGGTCAGAAATCATATGTGTAAATTCATCAAGAAATGGTAATTTAACATTGCTTCCATGATTTTAACACTCTAAACACCTTGCTTCCATGATTTTAACACCCTAAACACCTTGTTTCCATGATTTTAACATTTCATAATTTCTTTGTACTAAGAAGAATTGGGCCGTCCGGTATCATTTGGCGAAGTGTTCATGAAGACACATACTCAAGCTGACGGATCGTTTGTTGATCAAAAAGTTAAATAAGTAGCTGAGACTTATGAGAAAACATTAGAGGTGAGACTGTGTGAAGTGGACGATGATGGTCCAGAAAAATCAGGGAATTCTTCTGAACGTTCAACTCATCGTACTCTCAACATTGATGAAAAGAATGAAATCTTTCTTAAGGTAACTCCTTAGTTTCTTTATTTTGCAACTTTTATGACTTCCTTGCGACCAACTGTACTAGCAACCGCACCTGACGACTCCATACCAGAAGACATCATACCACCAGCCACCGTGTCAGGTACTCACCACCCACCGAGTTAGACACAACACCAGCCACCACATCCCCTCTCTCCACTTACTCCAAGTTCTAAACACTGTATTTTTTAAAAAACATGAATTGCTTGTTTGAGACTGTTTACTTGTTTTTGCTTTAGGATGATCTTTTTAGTTAATACAATGATTATGCTAATCTTTATATTTCATGAATGATTATGATATCTTTTGTGGTAATTTGGTTTTCAATTTTAATTTATTGTGATTTATTCCAAATTTGATAGTTAAAACAGGTTTATTATATGCCAAAATGTCACCAAATTTCGACCAAATTTATTTATATGAAATTATCAGATAGTGCCAAAATGGTTACTAATATACGAGGGTTATTTTGCGACGACAACAAGGAGTCTAAAAATGGTCACACAATTTAATCACTAACTTGCGACTACTTGTAACTAACTTAACGACCGAAGGTTCCTAATATAAAGAGTCTGTAAAGAGTCGCTTATTGGCGACTATATAACGGCATCATAATTCTGTCGTAAATTTGCGACTATTTTGAAACACCTAATTTTTGCGACCATTTTTTAGCGAGCATCTGAAATAGTCGTGTAGTAGTCGAAAAGTAGGTTTTTGCGACTGTTTAGCGATGATTATTGGAATCGCTAAACACAGGTTTTCTTGTAGTATAATATTTTTTTTGCAAACCTGACATAGGAGCTTTTCTCCCGGATCTAAAGCTATGAATAATGGACATGACCTTTGTAATCAAATGACTCAGAAATTGAAACACACCTTACATAGTTACATCTAGATCAAAATTACATTCCAATATCGGACATTGGTAGACAAAGTCACTGCTAAGCCGTTCACAAGCATTGCATATGAAGTTATCATCATTATATCCACTTTTAGCCTTCAATGTAAGTGGATGAGGATGTAACACATGTTGTACTCGTCAAGGAGCATTGGCACATATGTTTCAAGGATAGTATAGTCACACTTGATACAAGAAAAGAAATTACCTTTAAAGATAGGTAAAACACACACTTGGCAAATATTGGCCTGTATTTGGGCTTCGGTATTATTACTTTGCTCGCCAACTCTAGTTTAGGGTTTACTCACTATTATGTTATGTATATAAACTTTGTACGCCGTTCATGAATAACATACACACATATTCTCTTTATTCCCTATTTATCGACACTCTTTGTGTTTTACAGGACCGTTTCACGAGGACTCTGATTGTAGCCGGGTCTACTATTTAACATATGTGGCAATGACTAATGTAACTTGAGTGGTAGCTTTGGTGATCAAACTTTATGGCATCAGCGGTTGGGACATCTTGTGTTTTCTGTGCTTTCTTCTTCACCCGTTTTGTTTGATGTTTTGAATTCTACTAGTCCTAGTCCTTGTGACGTTTGATTCCAGGCTAAGCAAACTAGAGATGTCTTTTTATGACAGTTCTAATAAAACAAAGGAATGTTTTGAGTTAATTCACATTGACATATGGGGACCATATCGTGTTGCATTGATCAAAGGTCAATTAAAACCTAATGTGCACTCAACCACGATCTAGTGGTGTCGTTGTAACACTTCAAGATCGAATCCACAGAGACCAAGCAATAAACTATGAAATTATATAGATCAAATATAGCTAAGGAAAAGAGAAAGTTTGTGTTTCAAGTAACCAATTAAAGACGGAGAATAAGTAAGGGTTTTGAAATCAGGTGAAGATATTGGGTGAAGGGAATCAATTAGGGGATACAACCATAAATTTAGATGATAGATTGGTAAAGCAATAGACACCGTTCTTGAACTCAAATCACAATTATATAACTAACCTACTTCCGCAGCGTTAGCTAACTATGCAAAGAATTAATTAGACCCTAAACTTCTGTTTGAATTTAGCTAAACAAGCAAGCATTAAGGTTCAAGTTTGATTCGTTCACAAGGTGCCTCAACTGCAACTTCCGTTGGCTAAGGTCCAACTTGCTCACCTAAGTTCTTTTCAAGCAATTCAACAACACTTTTGATGCCACGATGAACTAAACCTAAAATCATAAACTAGGTAGCTAATCCAGTTTAAGCATTAAGAACAACAATAGATGAAGAACACAAAAGATCAATCCCAAATCTAAGAACCTAAGTTTAGAAAATCATAAACCCCTTTTTGAAGCCGAAACCCAATAGAGAAACTACTCAGACATGGAGCAACAGAAACATCAAATCAAATATGAAGAAAACATGTTTGAATTGCAAAAGAGAAATAATAGGGTTCAGAATTCTTCTCCAAAGTGTTAAAAAGGATTAGAGATCTTCTCCCAAAGCTTACAAGTGCTCAAAGACTGCGTAGAATAAAACTTATGTCTCTAGAGGTCGAGCCTCGTGCTTAAATAGTGAAATAAAACCCTAAAAGTCGATTTAAAACGTAAAAAGAAAAGTTGCTTCGGATACGGGACTGGTCGATCTCAAATGAGTATCAGTTGATCTCGGATGATTTTCTACCTTTGCTCCATCTGCTTGCTAGTCCGATCAGTCATCTAGAGTTAAATCAATAACCCAAAGCACTCTCAACCACGATCAAGTGGTGTCATCGAAGCACTTCAGGGTCGAATCCACAGAGACCAAACGATACACTATGAAATTATGTAGACCGAGTATAGCTAATGCAATAGTAAGATTGTTTCTCAAGTAACCGAATCAAAGCAGAAAATAAATAAAGGTTTGTAAAATTTAGAGAAAGTGTTGAGCGCAGGGAATCAATCAAGGGTTATGATCACGAAATTGAGTGATGGATTGGGATAGCTTTAGGAACAGTTCTTGAACTCAAATCTCAAATATAAAACTAACCTACTGTCGCAGTATTAGTGATCTATGCAAGGCAATCGGATGAATTCTAAACCATCGTTTGAATCTAAACAATCCTAGCAAGCTTTAAATTCTAGTTCGATTATGTTCACAAGGTGCCCCACTTCAACTGTCGTTGGCTAAGGATCACCTTGCTCACCTATGTTCTTTCAAGTAATTCAACAACACTTTTGATGCCTAGATGAATTAAACTTATGATCATAAACTAGGTAGCTAATCTAGTTTAAGGAATAAATACAACAATAGATGAAGAACTCAATAGGTCAATCCCAAATCTAACAATCTAAATCAATGAAACATAAAACCCCCTTTGAGACCCGAAACCCAACAGTAGAACTACTCAGACATCGAACAGAAGCAATCACAAATCAAATATGAAGAAAACATGTTTGAATTGCAAAAAGAGATAATAGGGTTCAGAATTCTTCTCCAAAGGGTTAGAAAGGATTAGAGATCTTCTCCCAGGCTTACAAGTGCTCAAAAACGGCGTAGAATAAAAGTTGTTTTTCTAGGGGTCGAACCCCGTGGTTAAATAGTAAAATAAATCCCTAAAAAGTCGGTATAAATCGGAAAAGGAAATATTGCGTCGGGGACGGGAATGGTCGATCCAGAAAGGATCAGTCGATCCAGAACGTTTTTCTGCTCTCACTCCATCTGCTGACTAGCTGGATCAGTCTTCAACCAATTTAGCTCCAGATGCATATTTTCACCCCCAAAACGCTCAGATTCCTTCCAAAGTCACCTAGAACCTGTAAAGACTCACAAAGGACTAAAAGGACTCTAAAAGCACACTTGGACCTAGGAAAAGACTCAAAACAAACCTAAAACCTATAGTTAAAACCCTATAAAATGCAGACACATCAATCAGTCTTCAACAAATTGGGTCCAGATGCATGTTTTCAGTTTTCTTCCAAAGTAACCTAGAACCTGTACAAACTCTCAAAAGACCAAAAAGACTCTAAAAGCACACTTGGACCTAACAAAAGACTGTAAACAAGTGTAAAAACTATAGTTAATTAAAACCCTATAAAATGCAGATACATCAATTCCCCCGGACTTGAATCTTTGCTTGTCCTCAAGCAAGAACAGATAAAAACTCAGGAACAGAGAAACGGTTTGAAAGTGGAAACTCACATATTCTTTGGAATCTCTTCTTTGCACTCTTCATCACATCAAATTAAGAACTACTTTTTGTACTCTGCCCGTGATTAGGATCAACACTCCCTACTCTGAACTCAACAACCTTAAAGAACCTTCACCATCCCCAATGTTCTCTCTCTAAATCAGATTAGTCTAAAATGTGTAGTCTCGCAGCAGGAATATCAATAACTGAACTTATTGACTCCTTCAACTTTTTTATGCCCAAGACTTCCTTCATATGCTCCCTTTCCTGTCTCTTTTCTCACTTCCAAAGGATCAATTTTTCCCTAATTTTCTAGGGTATCATTGTATTTTTTTTTATCGATCATTTGCTCTTTGCTTTTGGACAGGTTTCCATGGGTTCCGAAGGATGCACGGGTTTACGCACAACCCCCAGTTCACTTCTTTATTACCTATATCCTCTTCTTCTTCTTTCTTTTCGCTTTTTTTTTACTGAGTATTGAAGGAAAGAGAGAGGGAAGCATACTTTGTGAGGAGTTACATGCCTTGTAATTAAGGGAGGAGTCTTGTTCGATGTATACCAAGTCCCAAGGCAAGAAATAAAATCCGGTTAAGTCCTTTCAAAGCTAGAGACAACGTCAGATCGGCTTAATGTTCTCTTCGGTGAGGGTATTTTGGGGTGTGTTGAGTCTTCTCATGTTCATTCCAAGCTTCATCCTAAAATCAGAAGTACTAAAGTAATCATAAGAGTGTTAGATCAAAACAAAAGATTCCTAGAAATGATCATAGTTTCCCAACATTTTTTTGTTTTTGTTTTTGTTTTGTTTTAGACTCGATAAAATGACTCAAATGAAAGAAAAACAACCAAAGGAAACATCATTAGTAACTTGAAAATATCCCTCCCCTGGACTTACTTCACACCATCCTGGTGTGATAGAAAATCAAGAAAAAGGTATCTCTGACATTAAAAGATAAAGAGAAATAGAAAATCCTAAAATAGGAAAAAGAAAAACTGCGGTCAGTCGTTCGGCTAGCGGGATGGTGAGGAGGTCGCCGAATGATCAGAGTGGAGACTCTCAGTAGCTGCATCATTGGCGTCACTGGCAGCAGTAAGATCCGATGGTGGTGGTGCAAAACAAGATGGTGCAAGTCCCTGAAGCCAAGTAGCCAATCGCGTGAGAAGCAGGTTGTTCTTCCTCTGGGTGTCGTAAACCCACCTCTCAAATTCAGATTGAGGTGCTTCTTTAGGCGAGTCAGCAGCAAATTGGCTCACATCAAAGGGAGGAAACGGTGAAAAGGAGCGTGCTGGATGCGAGGAATCTGAAGCAGCTGCAGGATGTGTGCTGCGTGGGGCCTTGCGAGAAGCATATCCAGACTCCTCCATCCAAACCACCTCGTCAAGGTCGCATAGTGCTAAAGCAGAAGGCTCAAAGGCGATGTTCTCCGTCTTGCGCAGTGAAGTGTAGGAAGGCATATGAATCCGCATGTAACAATGGTGACCGGCTTTTTCCTGAAATCTGTAGACAAAGTTTTGGCGGACAAGGATCTCACTGGTGAACATATATTTGAGGTCAAGGAACCTCTTCTTCCAGACGGAAGTGAGTGATGGCAAAGCGATGCCACAATACTCGATGATAGGAGTCACCAAGCTACCCATAAGTATCCTCTTATTCTTAGCCTTGGCCATGTCTTTCCGTACCTGCTCAAACTCCTTAAAAAGCAAGAATCCAAAGTTAACATCGTGAGTTTGATGGTGGACCGGAGAAGTCGGAAGGTGCAGAAACCGACGTAGACCGTGAAAGAAAATCCACAACTCAGGTAGTTGCAATGTGCTAGTTTCAGCCCTAGCATAAATGGTGTTGCTCAAGAATTTATCAATGATTTGAAGAGCAGGGTTGCGGATGCGGGACTGCCTCGCTCCGCGTGAGAAATAGTTCCCAGCTCCAATCATATCCCAAACATCCAACCTGCTATCGAGCTTCTCCATCTTGCATTGCTTGTTTCGAGGGAAACCAAAAATGTCATCTAGGTCGAACATGGAGATGGTGTAATGCTTCTTGAGCAGAAAGAAACTGATCGAACAACTCTAAGCTAACGAATCAGGACCATCAGACAAATCCACCCTCACGGTGGCCAGAAACTCTCGTGCAAGCTGCTCATGTAAATCCCATGCTTTCTCAGCAAAAGAACCAAACCCCATGTTCTTTACCAACTCATCAAAATCTGTAAGCATAACCATCCTCTCAAAGAGCTCTCGGTCAGGAAATCGAGTCGGCTCAATCTTACACTGACCCAGAAATTTTAAACTCTTAGCATCCTCATCATTCCAAACTCGGGTTGGTGGCTCGTCGGTAGGAGTTGCAGGTTCCTAACCACTGCGGTGTCTTTTAGGCATCTCCTGCAAAAGAAATGAATTCCAATATGTGAGATAGTGAAATCAATTGAAAATTCCCCTAATCAACCAACATAAGTTACAAGCCTATCTCTAAATTCAAGCCACAGCAGCCTAAATCTATTTCCGAAACTTCCTTAGAACTATTCAACCCATCAATTCGCAGCTCAATGAGGAAGAAAGATTGAAAGAATTATGGACAACCAAAATTGAACCTGGAAATCGGTGAGAATCGAACAGAAGAATGGGGAAAAGAAAAACTTACCGTGTTCGACTTTGATTCTACTGTGGGAATATAAAAGAGGGTGTAATCCGAGTGGATTGAATCAAAACCTCAACAAAATAAAGAAAAATCGAGAGGGAAGAGAGGAAGGAAGAAGATGAAATTAGGTTTAAAATTCTGGTATTGGGCACGAATCCGGGTTAACCCGGTTCAATTTAAGTCCAATAACCAGAATAAACCGATTCCCTTCCTTTTTCTCATTTTCCTCAAATTTACTTACCTGGAACGGGCGATCAGTGGATCCGGAAATGGCCGAGGGACATTCCTTGAAAAGAATTCGCATCTTTTGCGTTTCGTACTTTTCCCATGAAGACTCAATACCAACATGACTAGCAGGGAACTCCTAAACGAAAACAAAACAAAACAAAACCAAGATCCTAAGGAAAAATATGAAATGATAGGGGAAAACAGAGCTAACCCCATTGGGTTGCCTCCCATTAGCGCTTGTTTAAAATCGCGAGCCTAACTGGTCATGCTGCTCAAGCAGCATGGGGATCCACCAGAGGGGTAGTAGATTCCTCAGTTGGATCATGCTCAGTAAGATATTGGTTAAGGTGTTGACCGTTAACAGTAAACTTTCACCATCATGGTTCCAGAGAACGACGGCTCCATAGAGCATAACTTCCTTGAAGCAGAAACGTCCAGACCAAGGAGAATGTACCTTGTGAGGAAAGATCCTCAATCGAGAGCTGAAGAGTAGAACCAAATCATTAGCAGCAATAGGAACAATTTTCTTGTCTTGCATCGTTTTAGTGCGCTCCTTGTAGATTTTGGTGCTCTCATATGCGTTCATGCGGATCTTATCCAGTTCATTTAGCTGAATCAGGCGTCGTTCGACTGCAGTATTGACGTTGAATTTCATCTGCTTTTTCTCCCAAAGTGAATTGTACTCGACCTCAACAGGTAAATGGCAGGACTTCCCGTAAACCAACTTGAATGGTGTGGTGCTAATAGGTGTCTTATAAGCGGTCCAATAGGCCCATAAAGCATCATCAAATTTAGCAGACCAATCCTTCCTTGTTGAGTTCACTGTCTTCTCCAAGATGCTTTTAATTTCACGGTTTGAGATCTCAACCTGCCCACTAGTTTGAGGATAATATGGTGTAGTGACCTTGTGTGTTACTCCATGCTTCTTCAGAAGATTCTCGAAAAGTTTATTGATAAAGTGAGTTCCACCATCGCTTATTACCACCCGCACACCAAATCGTGGAAAAATTATGTGCTTGAACATCTTAAGAACAACCTTCGAATCATTGGTGGGGCTTGCTAATGCTTTGACCCATTTGGAGACGTAATCTACTGCCACAAGTATGTAGAGATTGTCGTAGGAAAGGGGAAATGGTCCCATGAAGTCGATTCCCCAACATTCAAACACTTTGATTTCCAAGATAAAATTTTGTGGCATCTCATTCCTTTTGCTTATGTTCCCACGTCGCTGGCAAGCATCACATCGGGAGACACGTGCATCACGGAACAGAGTAGGCCACTAGAGGCCTGCTTGAGGTACCTTGGTTGCAGTTTTGAACGTACGATATGGCCTACGTAGTTGGATCCATGACAGTGGAAGAGAATTCCCGGAACTTTCGATTCTGGGACACATCTTCTGTAAAGTCCATCGGCACAATGCTTGGCTTGTAAAGGTATGGTTCATCCCAGAAGTAGCGCTGCACATCCCGCAAAAACTTCTTCTTCGCATAACCAGTAAAGTTGGGAGGTTCCTCTGCAGCACACAAATAGTTTGCGATGCTAGCATACCATGGAGAATCATCCTCGATTTGTTAAAGGACATTAGCGTCGGCTTCGTCCTTGAAGCATTCCTCAAATGTTGAGACTACATACACGTTCTCCTCAGGAAATCGGTCATCGATAGGGGTCTCTGCATCAACCCTTAGCTTAGAAAGATGATTCGCCACTCCATTTTCCACACCTTTCTTGTCTTTAATTTCAAGGTCGAATTCTTGCAGGAGCAAAATCCACCGTAATAGCCTTGAATTGGCATCTTTTTTAGTCAGTAAATAGCGCAGTGCAGCGTGATCAGTATGAACAATCACCTTAGAGCCAACCAGGTAGGATCTGAATTTCTCGTACGCAAAACCTATGGCTAGCTCTTTCTCTGTCGTGGCATACTTGGTATGTGCTCCATCGAGTGTCCTGTTGGCATAATAAACAACATGCAAATTACTATCCTTACGCTGTCCTAAAACTGCTCCAACAGCAAAATCACTTGCATCGCACATGACTTCATAGGGTAGATTCCAATCGGGTGGTTGAACTATTGGAGCCGATATCAGTGCCTGCTTAATTGTGAGGAAAGCCTCTAGGCACTCTGCATTAAACTCAAAGGAGATATCCTTGAACAACAGCTGGGTTAGTGGCCTAGCTATTTTAGAGAAATCCTTGATGAACCGTCGATAGAATCCAGCATGACCAAGGAAGCTACGTCTTTCCTTCACTGTTTTAGGCGGCTGCAGACTGGACATCACCTCAATCTTAGCCTTGTCAACCTCTATCCCCTTCTCAGAAATTTGATGACCAAAGACAATCCCATCTGTGACCATAAAATGGCATTTTCCCAATTCAGAACAAGGTATTTGTCCACACAATGTTGAAGAACCTTGCACAGATTAGACAAACACGAAGAGAAAGATTAGCCATAAACCGAAAAGTCATCCATAAATACCTCCATGATATCCTCTATCAAGTAAAAAAAGATGGACATCATGCAACGATGGAAGGTAGTTGGGGCATTGCATAACCCAAAAGGCATCCGCCGGTAAGCGAAGCTGCCATAAGGGCAAGTGAAAGTCGTTTTCTCCTAATCATCCGGGTGTATCAGAATTTGGAAAAAGCCAAAATAACCATCCAGAAAGCCTAGGTGCTCAAGCATTTGGTCGATGAATAGAAGGGGGAAATAATCTTTCCTAATGGCTACCTTGAGCTTGCGGTAGTCGATGCACATTCGATGTCCTGTTACTGTTCTGGTTGGGATCAACTCAAGATCTGAATGGTAACAACAGTCAAAGCGGAGCGGACACAGCGGACACAGCGGACACAGCAGCATTAAAGTGGTTGTAGTGGACAAAGCGGTCGGAGCGGACCCAAAAAGCGGTTTTATAAACCGAAAAGGCGGACAAATTAGACTACTTTTATTCTATTCTTCAAATATGATTATAATTTTTTTTTAAATTAAATTTTCTTAATACAACATAATAAAAATATGAAAATATAAAAAATTACAAACTCAAATATAAAATCAAATACTTTGGTTTTTCCATAACATAGTTGCGATAGTTTCTCGAATGTTCGCCATGTGTTGTCTATCTGCACTCTCTGCTTCGTCAAACTCATAAGATGCATTGTCTTGATCCTCAGTTTGAGTTTCTGTAAAATCTTCCACAAAATCTGCATCTGTAAAATTTGAAACTCTAATAAAATTATGAAGACCCATTGTTGCAATAATTACTCTCTTTTGGATATCCATATCATATCTTGGAAAATCGGTTAAAATTCTCCATTTCTTCTTCCACACCCCAAAAGTTCGTTCAATGATAGATCGAACAGATGCATGAGACCTATTAAACAATTCTTCCTTATTTCTTGGAGGGGGACCAGTATAGAACTGTGACATGTGATATCTCACAACTCTATTTCGTGTTGACCTATAAGGAGCTAAAAATCCTTGCTTATTAGGATACCCAGAGTCAACTACATAATACTTGTCTGTAGGTAGTAATGGAAATTCAGAATTGCCATTTTGTGCAAGTGAAAGGACAGCTGTATCGTGACATGAACCCGGTGCTCCATTCCATACGTATGTGAATAGCATATTCATATCACAAATTGCCATTATGTTGATGCTTGCATAGTCGTGTATGTTCCAATACATGGCGTGTAGTTCAGGCTTTACTTTAACACACACATGAGTTTCGTCCATAGCTCCAACAAAACCACTGAAATATGGCCATTATCGTCTATCAGCTTGTAAACGCTGTGGAATCCGGTGTAATTTTTTGTGTTGTTGGTGTCTTGATGTAATCTCCCGCTAGAAGTTCTACAGCTTGCAACACTTCACCAAATTTTCTATTCACAGTTTCTTGGTTTCATCCAAATCGTAAGTCAACATCTCCTTGAACTTCATTGTGTCCGCACACTCGTAGAAACATAGCGGTACTCTCTTCAACACTTACATTCAGTGAAGGTTGTAATCCATAATTTTCTTTTACAATAGTGCATAGTCCTGTGAAGGCAGCAAATGACATTCTTAATAATTGTAAACATGCAGCATGGTCATTTTGAATACGATTCCAAAGATTTTGCCACCCTAACCCTCCACCGGTTTTGTATGGTCCTTTGTGAAAATGATGTTCATAATAATCCAATGTTGGATTTATTAAAAGATCTTCTATTTGCTCATTTTCCAAAGTCCATAACTCGAACCTTTCTACATCAGATAAATTGTGGAGTCTTTTTGAATGTAGTTCACAAATTCGAAAAGCCTGAAATAACATTAAAATCACATAAGTCACCAGATTTTTTTTTAATTATGATCACAAATACCATATAAATAAAAGCAACATATTAATAACACATAAGTGCTTTATCAAACTGACATAAATATCATAATTTTTTTCCCAAACATAATTTTCACATAAATAAACTACTCTTCATCATTTTGGCTCATGTCATTATAAAATAAGTTTTGTGGAGGAAAAGGTTGAGATGTCGATGCGTTGTTTTGTCCAAAAGTGTTAAATAGTCCCACTGCTCCTGGTGTTTGAAACATTTGACCAGTTGGTGAATTATTGAGAAACCCTAGGCTTGGGGATCCTACTTGTGGTCTTGGTGTATAACATGTAAAGCCTAACCCTAGAGATTCAAAACTTGATCCTGGAGAATATCGACCAATCCCTATACTCAGAGATCCTACTTGTGATCTTGGAGATGGTCGTTTCTCAAAATTTATTGGTGCCAAAAGCTGTTCAAAACCAGTAGTAGGTGGATCAATTGATATATTTGGAGTTCTTTGGCTTGTATGCGTAGACATATTGCCTGCAGATGATGGATCAGATGATCGAGGTGTAGACGATCCACTTGGTGGGCGAGTGGTTCCTATATGTTCACCATGTCTTGTAAATCCTCTTAGAGACTCCATTAACAATATCATATCCTCATTAGTCTGAAACCTAGTTGCTGACATCCAATAATTACGCCAAAAGAGATCAGTCTTCAGAAGTTGGAGGCATTGAATGTAGAAATCATTGTATCTTAGAATATCTAATGATTCAACTATCTCGACTGCCTTTTCAAACTCGGTATAATCTTCGCGGTCAAAGGCACCAGGGCGAAGTCGTTCATAGGTTTCCCTTTGAAAGTCTCTAATGGACGACATTGTCTCTTGGATGGTCGATTCAAAATTTTGCCTTCTACGCGGTGCTCGTGTTCCGCTAGGTCCCCTTGACCCAGTTCTTCGGCTAGATGATGGGTCAGCTCTTGAATGTTGTTGCCCACTACTATCATGTATCTGAATTGGTGACTGTGATTTGATAGCCTTACGTGAGAATTCATATGACGGTTGTGAATCATCATAAATGTTCACATGATACGTCTCCTCGTTTTGTTGAGTTTCTGGAACCTCATTTGGATCTGAACCATCATTGTTATCACCGTCATGTGACTGTTCATTTTGAATTTAAGCTCTTCTTTGTCGCATAGAATACTGACGCTGCGAACCCACATCTAAGACAGCAAAGCCGAGAGACTTGGTTTCCCTATCTTTTGGTGGTTCTCAGTTCAGACGTGCAAGTTTGCTAAACTCCTAAAATAAAAAATATGTATAAGAAAATTTTCTATAAGTTTTTAATCTTAATAATTATTGGAAAAAATAAGGACCTGTTCACGGTCATTCCACCATCCATCTTCTGCCATAATCTTTCCCGTAATATTATCAACTGAAATTCCAGTATAACGTTGTAGTTGCTTCCAAAGCTTGAACTCTTTCTTCCATTGATCAATTTTATTTTTCATTGTCTCCCATACTAAACTCTCACCGTAGATTTCGTTGAACTTACGAACTATAAATGCTCTACCCGGTTGGCCAGGATCTTTAAACCTATATTGATGCATTCCTAATGCTTCATCGTATAGGTTAAGTAGTGTTTTCTCTTCATCAGGAGACCACCGATGTTCAACTCTCTGCATATATACATTAATTCTAATTATTGTTTTTTAATATTAGACATGTCATATTTTGAAAAGTTTTAACTCTAGTTTTTCATTTTAGCTACATTAACTTAAAATATTATTAGAGATATGCATCAATTATTTAATATTATGTTATCAATATTTTAATTTATGAAATTGTAAACTAATTAAAGATGAAAATATACAATAATTAACTCATATAAATATATATATATATATCATTAATTCTAATTATTGTTTTTTTAATATTAGATATGTTATATTTTGAAAAATTTTAATTCTAATTTTTCATTTTAGCTACATTAACTTAAAATATTGTTAGAGATATGCATCAATTATTTAATATTATGTCATCAATATTTTAATTTATGAAATTTTAAACTAATTATAGATGAAAATAAACAATAATTAACTATATATATATATATATCATTAATTATAATTGTTTTTTTAAATATGAGATATGTTATATTTTGAAAATTTTTAACTCTAGTTTTTCATTTTAGCTAAATTAACTTATAATATTAATCGAGATATGCATCAATCATTTAATATTATGTTATCAATATTTTAATTTATGAAATTGCAAACTAATTATAGATGAAAATATGCAATAATTAACTATTTAAATTTCAAAAAATACATAATTTTTTTAATTTTAATATTGAAGCTAGATATGTCATATTTTAAATAAAAAATGAAAATTTATTAATCTGTATTAGTTATATTTATTATAATATTTTTTGAACCATTAATCAATTATTTGACAATATTTTAAAATTCTAAACTGAGTAAAAAAATCTTTCTAAACTTATAAACTATTGATACATAAATATTCACAATATGCTAGGATAAAGCATTTATCTATCATAAAATAAGCTAACAAGCTTTAAGTTTTATGAAAACAATTATTAAACAATATTTTTTTTTATAGAAATTTACCCTTATTCTTGTAGAAGGTTGAGATCCAGTGTTTGTATTTCTTCTCCTAGAAGACATCATTATAATGAAGCAAAAAAAAAAAAAAAAAAAAAAAAAAAGTTAATCAATAAGTGAATATATAAGATAAACTTCCATGAATGCTAGAACTTTTTTTATATAGTAACAAGCTGAACAAACAATAAAAATGTTGAGAGGATTTTTTTTTTTATATTTTTCAGTTTATTGTGAAATTTTGTAGCAGAAGATGAGAGTGAATGGTGTAGATTTGGTTCTTTCCGATTATAAAGACCAAATATGAGAAAAAAATTAATTCAAAAGAAAAAAAAATTGATTGGTTGTCAAAAAGCAAACCACTTTTCTTTGGACTGGACCACTCCTCTTGTGTGCATGGCCTGCTTCCCTCTGCGTTCCTTCTCTTTTTCTGTCCGCTTTTACTTTTTCAATTTTTTAAAATATATTTTTTTAGTCCACTTTACTGAGGTTAGAAGCTGAATGGACCGAATAGTAACAAAGTGTGGACAAAACCATAAACGGACAAAACCGCGGGGTCTGTGGTAACCATTCACTACCTCATTCTTTTCATTCGCAACTACTGTCACCCCTCCTTTCTTTGGTATTACATGGACCGGAGTCACCCAGGTGCTGTCTGAGATTAGGAAAATAACTCTAGCTCCCAACAATTTAAGGATATCCTTTTTCACCACTTCCTTGAGGTTTGGATTCAGCCTTCGTTGGTGTTCTATAGAAGATTTTGAAGGATCTTCAAGGTGAATGCGGTGAGAGCATAACTCCGGTGAAATACCTGAAATGTCATCCAAGGAATAGCCCAAAGCCTTCCTATATTTTTCAACTCGCAGAGCAAGAGTTCGGTCTCAATATTATTCAGGTTAGAGTTAATAATTACTGGATATGAAGAGTTTGGTCCAAGATAAGCATACCTGAGTCCTTCTGGGAGTGGCTTTAAGTCCAACTTTGGAGCCTTGAGTTCGCTCCAGTTCTCCTGGTTTTCTTTGGTCTCATAGCAGAGTTCTGGATCAACCGATCCAAAAACAGGAATGGTCGTTCCACTGCGTTTCTTTGTGATTTTTCCGCAGAAGAGCCGGATCGGTCAGTCCAGTTTGCAAGTTGACAAAAGACTTCGCATTTTAAATTTGCTGCAGCATTCGAGTGTTTCTACCATCCTCACGGTCTCTTCATACAAGTATCTCAACTCCGGTTCCTTCTTTGTCAAAGCCACGGCCAGGTGATCACTCGAACATAATCACTTTGTCATAGATCTCATCAGCTATCTCTCCTATGGTGTCAATCCAGAAAGTTTGGCCATCGATGGTGGGTTTCTTAATCACTTTCTCTAGATTTAATCTCAAAACCAAATCGTCCATGTGCAAATCAATTTTTCCCTCTCGGACATTTATCATTGCACCAGCCGTGGCGAAGAAAGGTCTTCCAAGTAGAATGGGTTCTTGAGATTATTCGTCAATAAGTTTCAAAACAATGAAATCAGTGGGTATGTAGCAATTCCCAATTTGCACTGGGAGATTCTCCAATATTCCTTCTGGATGTCGGGTAGACCGATCAGCTAGGACCAAGGTGACTTAGGTCGGCTTGAAAGTGTATAGACCAAGCCGTGTTGTAACGCTGAGTGGCATCAGGCTCACGCTTGCCCTTAAATCACAGAGGCAATTATTGAACTTGAGATCTCCTATTGTGCAAGGCAGCATAAATGGTCCTGGATCTCCACATTTTTCTAGCATTCAATTTTGAAGCATTTAACTGCATTCTTGCATGAGATACATTACTCCTTTCTCCAAATTGAGCCTATCAGTGAAGATCTCCTTCATATACTTCTTAAGAGATGGAACTATCCGGATTGCTTCGATAAAAGGGAGTCTGACCTGAAGCTCTCCTACCACTGATTTCAGCTTTGCATACTCTCGCTCCTGTATCTTGGATTTACGACGTGTGGGAAAAGGAAGCTTGGGTACATATTGCGGCTGGGGTTTGCAGGGTTGTTCTCCCTCAGCAGTTTCTGTACCAGAGAGTTCAATGTCGTTTGCAGCTTAGTTAGGAACCTTATCGGAGTTGCTTTTCTGTTCTTGTATCGTGAATTGGCCAGTCTGATTATTAGATCGGTCAGTCCCTTATTTCTGCTGCGGCTCTTTCAGTTCCTTGCCGCTTGGAAGGGTAATGACATTCAAGAATTCTTTTGGATTAGTCTCGTTTTTCCCTGGAAGTGTTCATGGAGGTGCCTTGACTCTCGCTCCAGATTGTGCCACTTGGTTCTTTAACACTCGCATGTGAGTGTTTAACGTTTCTATTCTTCCATTCAGCTCTGAATACATGCTATCGATCTTGACATTCACCTCTTTGGCATTTTTCTTCTGATTTTCCATCAATGCATGCATCATCTGTTCCAATTTGTTTTCTTGTGGGGCTACAGATTGCGGTGGGGGTGCTTGATAACCCTGTGAGAAGTTGTTGACTTGAGGCTTCTGCTGGAAATTCGATCCTCCAAAGCCTGTCCCCTTGTTCTGAAAGCCCTGTGTGAAATTGCTCTGTTGAGGTCGCGGCGGTAGACCTGATCTTGAGGATTCTCAACATTGTTGCTTCTGTAGGATAGGTTAGGATGATTCCTAAAATTCTGGTTGAAACCTCGATTTTGAAAGTTTCCTTGCCCTCCTATGTAATTCATCTCCTCTGTATCCTCAAGGCATGTCTCGCCTCCGAAGTCTACATATCCCACGGCTTGTTCTTCGCATAAGTTAAAGTTTTGGTGATCCCTTTTCAATAGGAGATTCACTTTGGTAGTGAGGTCCTTAATAGCATCAGTCTCGACAGCATTGACCTGCACCGTATGATCGTAATCTGTACCATGATTGCTATTGCTTGCTGCAAGATTTTCTATTAGTGCATTGGCCTCATTTGCAGTGTTGGTGGAGAAATCTCCTTTGCGGGCTGTGTCTAACGCTATCTGGTACTTCTGTTCGATACCTCCATAGAAGATGTTCATCAGGTTCTATTGGGTGTAACCGTGGTGAGGACAGTCTCTCAAATATTCCTTGAACCTCTCCCATGCTTCGCAAAAAGCCTCCATGCCTCCTCGAGAGAATGTAGTGATTTTGCTTTGCAGTTTGGCTGATCGAGATTTGGTGTAGAAGTGATTCAAGAAAGCTGCTCTACATTGTGCCCAAGTGGTGAGCGATCCTGGATCTAGAAGATTCAGCCATCTCAGCGCCTTATCCGCCAAAGAAAACTGGAATAATGTCAGCATGAGGTAGTCGTAGGGGACACCATTGGACCTCGTCGTACTAGTCAACCTTTCAAAAGCCTCGATGTGATCTAGAGGAATCTCCGACGACAACCCGTTGAACACACGATTTTGAACCAGATTGATTAGACTATGCTTGATCTCATAGTCTTGCCTCGCATGAGCTGGTGGTTGAATCGCGGATCGATTAGCAAACAGCCTGTTGTGAGCATCTTCGTCCCTCAAGGTGGTTTGCCTTGCTGGCGGATTTTGTTCAGCTTCGTTTCGCTCTTGCTGGACTTGCCTCTGCTGTTTTTGAACGATACCTACTTGAGGGTTTGGTTGGCGAGCATCCGTTTCTTCTCCGTCAGCCATAGCGTTGATCTGGGCTCTTGCTTTTCGGTTTTCGCGTTCCAGCTGTGGTAACTCCTCTTTTCGCAGATTACGCAAATCAGTTGGCTTGTGGCTTTTTGTTTGCATGCACTTGAATAGAAAGAGGAAGAACACAAGAACAAATCAATAAATTAAAGTAAAATAAACCTTACACTAAACGTGAATCTAAAATTTCAAAGGCAACATTTTGGTCCCCGGCAACAGCGCCAAATTGATCAAAAGTCAATTATAACCTAATGTGCACTCAACCACAATCTAGTGGTGTCGTTGTAACACTTCAGGATCAAATCCACAGAGACCAAGCAATGCACTATGAAATTATTCAGATCAAATATAGCTAAGGCAAAGAGAAAGTTTGTGTTTCAAGTAACCAATTAAAAACGGAGAATAAGTAAGGGTTTTGAAATCAGGTAAAGATATTGGGTGTAGGAAATCAATGGGGATACAACCATAAATTTAGATGATAGATTGGGAAAGCAATAGACACCGTTCTTGAACTCAAATAACAATTATATAACTAACCTACTTCCGCAGCGTTAGCTAACTATGCAAAGAATTAATTAGACCCTAAACTTCTGTTTGAATCTAGCTAAACAAGCAAGCATTAAGGTTCAAGTTTGATTTGTTCACAAGGTGCCTCAACTGGAACTTACGTTGGCTAAGGTCCACCTTGCTTACCTAAGTTCTTTTCAAACAATTCAACAACACTTTTGATGCCACGATGAATTAAACCTAAAATCATAAACTAGGTAGCTAATCCAGTTTAAGCATTAAGAACAACAATAGATGAAGAACACAAAAGATCAATCCCAAATCTAATAACCCAAGTTTAGAGAATCATAAACCCCTTTTTGAAAGCCGAAACCCAATAGAGAAACTACTCAGACATGGAGCAACAGAAACATTAAATCAAATATGAAGAAAACATGTTTGAATTGCAAAAAAAAAGAAATAATAGGGTTCAGAATTCTTCTCCAAAGTGTTAAAAAGGATTAGACATCTTCTCCCAAAGCTTACAAGTGCTCAAAGACTGCATAGAATAAAACTGATGTCTCTAAAGGTCGAGCCTCGTGCTTAAATACTGAAATAAAACCCTAAAAGTCGGTTTAAAACGTAAAAGGAAAAGTTGCTTCGGGTACAGGACTGGTCGATCTCGAATGAGGATCAGCCAATCTCGGATGATTTTCTGCCTTTGCTCCATCTGCTTGCTAGTCCGATCAGTCTTCAATATATTGGCTTCAGATGCATGTTTTCATCCCCAAAACACTCAGTTTCCATCCAAAGTAACCTAGAACGTGTACAAACTCTCAAAAGACCAAAAATACTCTAAAAGCATACTTGAACCTAACAAAATACTCAAAACAAGTGTAAAAACTATAGTTAAAACCCTATAAAATGCAGACACATCATGCATCTTCTTGTGGTGATGTTTATTTTATGGCAATTGTTGATGATTTCTCACGATCCATTTGGACACATCTACTGTTGGAAAAGTCTGAAGGTAGAAGTGTTATGGAAAATTTTTGAGCCTACTCCAAACGACAATTTGATAAGAAAGTCAAGACAGTGCGTAGTGATAACGGTACCAAGTTTATTTGTTTGACAAAAAATTTTGCAAGTAAGGGGATTCTTCATCAAACTTCTTACGTTGGTAGACCCCAATAGAATGGATGGGTTGAACGTAAGCATTGCCACATTCTTAATGTTGCTCATTATTTGCTATTTAAAGGTGGTTTGTCGGTTTCCTTTTAAGGATAAGCTGTTCTCACTACTGAATATGTTATCAATCGAACTCCTTCTAAGTTACATAAAGGTCAGTCCCCTTATGAAGTTTTGACTGGTGTTAAACCGGATTATGGTCATATGAGGGTGTTCGGTTCTTCTTGCCTGTACACATTTGTGAGCTCGTGACAAAGATAAATTTAGGTCGCAAAGTCAACATTGTGTATCTGTTGGTTATCCCTTCGGCAAGAAAGGGTGGCGTGTGTATGATCATAGAACACATGAGTTTTTGGTCTCTTGTGACGTTGTTTTCCACCAGACTGTGTTTCCATTTCTACTCAATGCCGATGAGACATCGCCTATGCACCATGGACATGATGATTGGGATTTACAATTGGGTTCCAGTGACACGCGGAGTAGTCTAATCAGTCTTGATGTATCTTCTTTGGAGACACAAGAACCTAGTGTGGTTTCTTCTACGCTTCTGCCAATTGATGTATCTTCTGATATACGTGTACCACAAGATAACACTATGGTTCCTATTCCTGTCACTTTTGTCATCTCCTATCAAGATAAGGACAAAGTTGTTCTTAATGCTGCTCCGAGTGATGTTATTGCTGCTGGTTCAGCGGCTAATGTTGGTTCTTCTAATGCGACTACTTCTCTGGATGAGGATGACGAGTTATGAAAGGGAAAACGACAAAATTTTCCTAATACTAGATTGACTGGTTATATCACATATATTGCTTGTGTTCCAGAAGATACACATCACGCTCACGTTGCTCCCATCACTCTTGAGTCTTCGTCTATGGGTCCAGGTAACACAACATATTCTCTCACGCATTATATTGCTGATGATCTATTCTCCCCTACCCCCCCCCCCACATCGTGTGTTTCTAGCAGCCGTGACTACATGTATAGAACCAACTTGATTTAAAGATGTTGTGCAAGACGATAGATAGAAAGAGGCTATGACTCATGAGGTAGACGCACAAGAAGAAGCTAAGACTCGGATTATTGTTGATTTACCACCCCGGAAGACAGATCTTGGAATTAAATGGGTGTATAATATCAAGTATAATGTTGATGGGTCTATTGAAAGGTATAAATCTCAATTGGTTGTTCTTGGAAATTGACAAGTTGAGGGAAAATATTATGAAAAGAAATGTGCTCTTGTAGCAAAAATGTCTATTGTTTGTGGTTTGATGCAAATTATTTCGTCTAAAGGATGGAAGGTCCATCAGATGGACGTACATAATGTGTTTCTTCATGGAGATCTTGAAGAAGAAGTTTATATGCAGTTGCCCATGGGTTTTCGTCATAAGCACCCTAATAAGGTGTGTTCTATACATAAATATTTGTATGGTTTAAAACAGGCACTACGGTGTTGGTTTGCAAAGCTAATAACAGTTGCCCATGGGTTTTCGTCATAAGCACCCTAATAAGGTGTGTTCTATACATAAATATTTGTATGGTTTAAAACAGGCACTACGGTGTTGGTTTGCAAAGCTAATAACGGTGTTGCTAGAGTATGGTTTTGAAGAGTCCGATACAGATTATTCCTTGTTTACTTTGACGCGCGGTGATGTTGAGTTGCAGGTTCATTTTTAAGTTGATGATCTCATTATTTGTAGTAATCATCTACCATCGTTGAGAGAGTTTAAAGAATATTTGGGTCGGTGCTTCCACATAAGGATCTTGGGAAGCTTAAATATATCCTTGGTATTGAGGTTGCTCATAGTCCGAAAAGAATATTTTTTTATCTCATCGGAAATACGCACTTGATCTTGTTGCTGAATCTGGGCTCTTAAGTACAAAGCCGTCTAAAATCCCTATTGTTCAAAATCATCAACTTGACCTTGATGGTAGTCCTCTTCTTCCGGATCTTGGTCGCTATCGTCGTCTTGTTGGTCAGCTCATTTATTTGATGGTGATGCATCTTCAGATTTCCTATCCTATTCATATTTTATCTCAGTTTATGAAGACTCCACGTGAAGCCCACTAGGATGCTGCCTAACAAGTGGTTCACTATCTCAAAGGGTCAGTTGGCCATGGTATTTTACTCTATTCCGACACGGAGCTCACACTCACAGCATATTGTGATGCTGATTGGGGAATATGTCCCTTAACTCGTCACTCTCTTAGTGCCTATTTTATGTTTTTTGGAGGATGTTCTATCTCTTGGAAAACTCAGAAACAAAAGGCAGTTTCCTTGCTCCATCTTGAAGGAGAGTATTGGACTGTATATGGGCTTCAATATTATTATCTTGCTCGCCAAGTCTAGTTTAGGGTTACTCACTATTGTGTTATGTATATAAACAGGGGCGGATCTACACTTAGAGTAGGTGGGGCACGTGCCCCATGCTACTTTTTATAAATCCGCTTCTGTCAGCTGTACGATTGGTTTTCTTAGCTCACTTGGCAATAGAGTGCCCCATGCTAGCTTCTTGGTGCCGGGTTCGATGATTCAATTCATGATTTTCATTGATTATTATGTTCTTTTTTCTGTCCAACTCGCCTGCGTTTTTTTCTTTTTGCTGTGTCTCTGATTGTGTCTGTACTCTTCTACATGTTTTTCTTTATTGGTTGGATGCATTTTTTTATTCTTTATTATTTTCTATTTAAAAGAGCATGTTCTTTCAGTTGTATTTTTATCCTTCTAATTCTAGCTTAATTCATTTAATAACTTAGAGTTTATTTGTGTGATACTGTTAACTAATTAAATTTAAATAATATTTATATACATTACATTCTTATAGTGAGTTGTAAAACTTGTAATTGTGCATTTTTAAATTTATAAATTAGAAACCAATATGACCAATATTTCAAAAAAATTTGGTATATTTTTTCAAATTTAAAAATATAGAAAAGATGAAAAGTATACTTATATATAGATTTTTTTTTTTGTGCAACACTTATATAGACATATGTATATATATATATATATATATATATATTAGATAAACCTAATATTATTAGTTATACAATTGTGCCCCATATTAAAAAAGTTTCTGGATCCGCCACTGTATATAAACCTTGTACGCCATTCATGAATAACACACATATTCTCTTTATTCTATAGCAAACGTTGTTTTCATCATAAGGTATATTGACCTCGAGTCGAAGATGGTGTTCATGAAGAAAATGAAGTATTACTCCATCAACAATCATATGAAAAGGTCTAGCATCTTGTGTTATATCGAGTTCTTCTGGTACACCCTCGAGTTGTTTTCCATCCCACACATCTTTCACGATAGCACATCTTAAATGGACAATATAATCACTACACTTATCACATATATATGCACAATAATCATTAATAATACTTTGACGACAAACCCCCACAAGACCAATCTCCATATCGTACAAAAGAAGCGTATGAGATACGATGGTGGTGACGTGATATCTTGATAATACGAGGGAAATATAAGCAATCTTTGCACCTAGCACATATGTAGGTGGGATCATTTTTTCTCAACAAACCACAAACGTCGCAAATTAAAAAAAAAAAAAAAAATCTAGGAGGTGGTCATGACTTTTAGGCTTGTTTTAAAAGAAGGGTATAAGTATCAGTTTAATCGCACATAATGGATGCATGATAGCCTGACAAATGGTACAATAACAAACTAGAGATTTTGTTACTCTCGCGCAACATAAGCATTCGATGTTACGATGATTGGAAGGATAATGAAAATGTTGGAGAGAATGCTTCGGGTGGTAAGGGTGATTGATTTTAAGTGGAGACTCGACACATTCTTTATGGTACACTTTTTCACAGTGAACACATAAATACTTTTGTGTGCCAAAACTTGAGCTGTAGCATGCAGAGCATCCCTCATTGGCATCAAATATTTATTTATCCTTGCATGACGAAGAAGATAAAACTGAATGATAGTCTATAGATGGATGGTTTTGAAATTTTGTAGAGAAGATGAATTCAAGGGATGAACTAGAGGGAAAAAAGTGTGATAAGCTACAAAGGGTTTATTTCAGAAAGAGAAAAAAGAAGGATAAGACGACAGAACGTGTGAAGGACCACCTAGCTTATTGGCTGAAGAAATGGTTGACCTTGCACGTGAGAGTGTTTAGGCTGAGATTGGAGCAGAAGTTACGAGGCGTATATACAAAGATGAGAAACATCACAAAGAAGGGGAGATGAATGTTGTGAAGGGTAAGCCGACATGAGGCTGCTTGGGAAGAAGAACCCTAGGGATTTGAGTGAGGGTTGCCAATCTTCTCTTCACTTTTCATTATATTTTTTGGAATCCTGAGAGAACCTGGTTGAGATTTGTATTCGGTGTTTGAACATTTCATTTGGGAACTTAATTTAAGCATTATTCAGATTAGGCTTTTGATCATTCTTAGTTTATAAACATAAACTTAACAAATTGGTGCATTTATGAATGGTATTGTAGGTGATGAATTTCAATATGTTGAGGAGGAAAGGACTATTATTGCAGTGTAATGGTGAAGATGACTTATGGCCACTTTGGAAGGGACGATGCTGATTTCACCTGGAGGTAGTGAAGCCTCACAAACATGATGTAGTATCGATTGTGTCTTTTTTTTATCTTCTGTGTGTGTTGGTTCAATTTTTTTCATCAACTTGTGTCTTTGTCTTTGTCTTTTTTTATCGTTTGTGTCTTTGTCTTTTTTATGGAGTTAATGAAACATCAAATTGTGTTATTGTCTTCTTTTTTTTTTTTTTTTTTTTTTTTGCCAGCGTGTTATTGTCTTCCTTTCAGATATTAATTTATAATATTTTATAAGAGAGAATTTTGAAAAATAGATAAAATAAGAAAAAACAACAAAATAAAATTCAGATTTTATAAAGGAAAACAACAAAATAAAATTCAGATTTTATAAGAGAAAACAATAAAATAAAATTTAGATTTGATAAGAAAAAACAACAAAATAATATTTATATTTTATAAGTGAATAACAACAAAAATAAAATTCAGATTTTACAAAAGAAAATAACAAAAATAAAATTTAGATTTTATAAGTGAAAGCCAACATAAATAAAAATGGGCTGTCCATGGTCATGACCAATTGGAAATGGTCTTAATGGGCATAGACACTTTTTGGACCATTGTCCATTTGGTCATGACCATCTTCCGCCCATATAAAAATTGTCCAAGCGGACACGCCCATTGGTCGCTGGACGGACCATTTGACCCCTCTAGATATGATCCTGGGACATGTCAATGATCTCTTGGTCCATGCACAACAGCTCATGAAAAATAATGCGGATAAGCATCGTGGAGAGGTGGTTTTAGGGTTGGCCATCTGGTCTACTTAAAGCTTCGTCCTTACCGACAACAAACAGTAACTCGCCGTGTCTGTCAGAAGCTCACAACCAACTTTTTGGTCCATATGAGGTGTTAGAACGTGTTGGTAAAATGGCTTACTTGCTTAAGCTTCCTGAGGGTGCAAAGATTCATCAGGTTTTTCATGTGTCTCAACAGAAGCTGGTTACTGGTTAGGTGGTAACCGCTGCCTAATCTTTTCTCTCAAACTGATGAGTTCATTATTGAGCCTGCAGAGTTGTTCGGTACACGTTACAGTGCTGAAGGATACTTGGAAGGGTTGATTCAATGGCAAGGCCTCCTTGCACACGAAAACACTTGGGTTATTGTGAGGGATCTAGTGGCCCAGTTTCCTTCGATTCCGCTTGGGCATGTCAATGGGAGGGGGGGGGGGGGGTATTGATAAGCCATAGAGGGTTTATTTGAGAAAGAGGAAAAAGATGGATAAGACCGTTGACAACACGTGTGAAGGACCACCTGGCTTATTGACTGAAGAAATGGTTGACCTTGCACGTGAGAGTGTTTAGGCTGAGCTTGGAGCAGAAGTTAAGAGGCATTTAAATAAAGAGGAGAAACATCACAAAGAAGGGGAGATGAATGTTGTGAAGGGTTAGTCGACATGAGGCTGCTTGGAAAGAGAGGAACCCGAGGAATGTGAGTGAGAGTTGCCTATCTTATCTTTCACTTTTCATTATCTTCTTTGTAATCCTAAGGGAACCTTGTTGAGATTTGTATTTGGTGTTTGAACCTTTCATTTGGGAACTTAATTTAAGCATTATTCAGATTGAGCTTTTGATCCTTCTTAGTTTATAAACATAAAATTAACAAAGTGTGTAATAGTCTATATGTGGATGCTTTTGAAATCTTAAAATTAAAAATCTCGTAGTAGGACATAAGAAAAGAGGTTGAAGAGAGTGGTTGTGGCTTGCTGCTTTACCATCAACAGATTACAATCTTTCTCTTCCTCATGAAAACCACCGACGGAAGCCATAGATGCATGCATGTTCCTTAGTATGTTAAAACTATGATAAACAGTTTCCACTTTCCACTATATATATGAAAATTTGAGTCCAAAAACCTCCATTTACGTTAAAGGACATGTGGTTTAATTCTTTTCTTTGTAGTTGTGACTATTTTCTTCCCATGCACGCAAGGTAAATGTAGGACACAACAAGAATTTACTTCCCCATTAGTCACAACAACTACAAAGAAAATAATAATTCAGATAAGCTCGATATAGTTTTCATTTTTTTTTCCAATATTAATGGTATAATTGTAATGTATAAACTATAAACGATTGTGTATGTCATTTCCATATTTTCTCTAGTACAAATAAATAAACAATAAAGAATATTAAATAAAAGCTGATGTTTAAATTCCCCAAACCAAAACTCCATGAATAAAAAGAGTTTTTACGTGTATGCAACAATACTCTCTCTGTACAGTGTAACACTTAACCTTTCCTTCGGTTTTGTAGCACCAAACCTCTTGATTTTAGTTCACAGCAGAGAGGGGAAATCTTGAATCTGACACAGCTGCCTCGTAAAGAGAGGGAGCACGAATAAGGTGTTGCTGCTGCTGCTTTGCATCCCCATTGGCTTGCTTCAACAATTTCTCATCTCGAAATACTCTCAGTAACTCCTCTGATGCTGGAGTTCGAAGTTCCTCGATGGACTCAATGCTCGGTATGTCGATTGGTCTTTTCCTTGGCGTTGAACATGATGGTTCATCCACCTATTGCATCCAAAACCACATCAGTATTGTAACTAGACTCTTAAGACCAACTATAAACTATGAAATGTGCGGTTTTCTTGGTTTGTTTTTGTGCGAGTTGAAATCTTAAAACTTACTACATATTCATCAAGAAGACATTTCCCTGCATTCTCTGTGATCTCTACGATTTTGTGATTGTGATCACTCTTGAGCTCTACCAAGTCTTCACAGCATGGAATGATCATGGAGTTGACCTTTGTACATGCATCATTATCGAGTTGCAATGAATCTGAAAAAGAAGTAAACGTTCAGCAAAAAAATGATGAAGAATCTTTTGAATCTGTCAATTTAAGGGAGTTAGTTAGCTCTACTCACGATCAATGGAAGTAAGGAGGCTGCCATTTGCAGCATCAAAAACATCAAGAGAGGATGATACAGCAGACGAGAATTGAGAGCGTAGGTTCTCATTGGCATCCATGCCACCTCTGTTGAGAGATTGAAGTGATAAGTGACTTGTAACAAGTGAGAAATGGTGAAACAAAGAGAATTGTTTATGCGGAGATCAAACCTAACGATGGAGTCAACAGAAGCCACATTGTTTCGTTCTAGACTAACTAATGATTCTTGAGCTTTCCTCCACTGATGTGCACTCATCTCGGCCTTCTCCAAGCTACAATTACCCATTTCAAAAAGTCAAAGAAATCCATGAAAAAAAGCTCGGCACTTAAGATAAGATATGCTGTGAAGTTTTGTAAACTGTGAGAATTTTATTTATACCAGTTTAAGAGAACTTCTTGCATAGCTTTCTTCCCACTCTCAACTGCTGAAGTGTCCTCGTGGTGGCTTGATTCGGTTTTCTTCATGTGAAGGCTCCACTCAGCTTTAATGGAAGAAGTTGAATCTTGCATCGTTGACATCTCATGCTGTAAGGTGGTTGTTCTGGTGGATGCACTCTCGCGTAGATCGTGTACAGCCATTTGGACCTAAAGAAAGATTGAAGAGTTTGCTCAATGCCTTTAATCAAATGCATTTCCTAATAACTAACATGCAGAATTGCATACGTACAAGGGTTTTCTTCCTAGCATTAGAATTTGCCAGAAGTTCTGCTACTTTCTCAAGCAATTGTCTCTCTTCATTTGCAGCACATTCCTACAAGACACAGGAAATAGCATTAAAGCCTACACAAGGTTGCACATGTGTCAACAAGCCAAGAACTGGGATCACCTCAAACTTGTTTTCAAATTCACTCAATTTCTTGTGGTTAACTGTCTGAGCTTCTTCCACAATCCCGGTTAGTTTGGTGGCATGCGTGTCTAGAGTCTTGAAGAATTCCACTGTTACTTTTGAAACTGACCTTGCTGTATCTACGGCTCGTGAGTGTGCCTGCAAATAATAATGTTTCAAAACCAACATGTCTGATTCAATATTGTAACATTTTAAAGGATCATCGAGGATTATTAAACCTTTCGTTGCTGCTGAGCAAATGTAATAAGCTTCTCTTCCTGTTTGCTAAGGCTACTTTGGAGATCTTGCAGTAACATGTCAGCCTCGGAAGCAAAACCCTTGAAAACCTACACGAGACAACAAAGGCCAAAGATTGACTCAGAACAGAGATAACAATGGGTCTAGTGGGATAGATAAAGTACTAGACTTACATTCTCAAGTTCATGCGAATGTTTCGAAACTTCTGAGTTCAGGCTACCAAATGTCGATTGAGAATTTCCATCTAGCTTCACAGCTATGTTATCAAGAGCTTCGATGCCAGAACCATACACCGTCTTAAATTTGGAAAGTCTATCACGGAGTTCCTCAGTAGCCTATACAAGAAAAAAAGCAGAATGAGGCAAAAATGGTCGGTGAAAACAAAAAAGGAGAAAGAAACAAAGAAACCAAGTTCAAATTATGATGTTTCACCTCAGATTTTGTTGAGACAAACGACTCCATGTCTTCCTCCATGTGTTTAAGCTGAACCTCTTGTTGAGTAACAGAAGAAGCAACAGTCTTATGCAATAGCTCAAGCTGTTGTGTGAGCTGTGACTGAAACTTTTGGATGAGAAATCTGTTTCCGTCCTCGATTTTGTCCTTTCTTTCTGCATATCAACAGCATATATGAATCAGGGAACATCTATCTACATAAATTGAAAAATTTGGTCCATGAATAATTTACCTATTTTGGAAAACAAGTTGGAAACATCTGATGCTGCCGTTTCTAGTTCTGTCCGCAGCTGAAAGGCTCGCTCGACCAGTGATTTTTCTGAAAGTAGCAAGAAAATTGTCAAAAGTCCTAACTGCTAAAATACTCCACATGAGTAGACTAGTGAGGTATATCAAGTACCTGACTTGAGGAGATTAGATATTACAAATTCCTTCTCTTTAATCGTTGCATTCGCCTGTCTGTATTTTTCTTCAAGATCAAACAATGAGCATTCAGTTTCCTCGAGCTTTTTCTGATATTTTGTAGAGAGATACAGTTAGCTTTTCATGCATTTCAATCAACATAAATAGAAAATGGCTCTGCGAGGAGTTAGAAGAGAAATCAGGCCCAGGCGTATACCTCAGTTTTCTCAAGTTTCTCACTCAACTCCGCTGTCAAAAGCTGCTGAGAATTGTATAGTTCCTGAAGTTCAACTACTCGCTGCAGGGCAAATATAATCGTTACAGAAATATCATGTGAGGCACTTATGGGACATGAAATTCAGATGATGTGGGTCATACCTTGTCCTTGGATTCTGATTGGAGTTCTAATCTTTCTATCTTCTCAGCCATTGCCTATGATTAAGATACAACTGAATAGTGTTACTTTTCACATTCAGGATTGGAAAAAGGAATAGATAAGAACCATTGAGTTCAGAAAGTAAAACCTTTTTTTCAGCCTCTTCTTGAATATAGCGGTCTTTTGGTATATAAATCCCATTTTTCTCTCTCGCAGCATATACCTCTAAGAAAAATATAGGAAATTTATTAATCAGATGCAATAAGGAAAGCAGAAAGGAATAAAATTTACAATACCATGAAAGGAATACTATGAACTAATAGATCAAATGATCATACTCATACCTTGCTTCAGTCGGTCAATCTCAGAGTAAAGATCTTTCATGACAGCAGTTTTCATCATCTTCTGGTTGATCTGGAATCAAGAGGAAGTTACTAGCGCTGTTGTTTTATGCAAGAGATAATATTTCAGAAGAATGTCGTTAAAACTCACCTCTGGTTTGTTCTTGATATTCTTGGCACGATGTGCATAATCCAAAGTGCTTAGAGTCTCTTCTAAACAATGGATGGAAGGTGAAATTGTAGCGATGACACACGTTTTCGTCTTTCCTCCCAATGAATCCCTCAGGAGTCTCGTCAACTTGCTATCTCTGGAAATTCAAAAAGGCAATAGCTGAGTACCCTCTAATGGCAACAAGAATATTATAAACTAGTAGTTGCTTTCAAGTTTCAACTGATCACTTGTACCTGTAAGGAATATGACCAGAGTGCTCAACAAGGGCGTTAATGACACGACCAAGAGTAAGTAAACTCTTGTTGATCTCTCCAGCCTCTCTGGCTCGTCCCTGCAACAACAATTGTCAAATCACTTAGCACTAAATTCCATGACTGCCTTGAAGACACTGACATTAGAGACAATAATAATAATAAGATAAGTATACCTCTCGCGCACCAGAACGTGAGATATTTTCAGAACCAGCAAGGTCAACAAGATTTAGTTTTCCACATTTGATCATCTCTTCTCCCTCTGGAGTATTTTCCTTGATGTGAATAGTGATAGAGAATATTGAATGAGAGCGACTACTTTGCTTGTTCAAAAGAGTTTCAGCTGTACGCCTTTTCGCGGAACCTTTTTCCAAAATCTTGTATATTTCATTCGCTGTACTAACTATCTCTTCTTCTAAGCCACGGACAAAAACACTTCCTTTCCCGTCTTCCATGAGAGCAATCGATTTTTTAGACTTCTCATCAACAAATTTTATAGTCTCTTCTGGTGCTAAAAGATCTGAGATTTCCTCGTTGTATAGCTCTAGGAAGGTGACCTTCATGCTATATTCTGCCCCCTGAGCTTCTAATATATCGAAAATTTGCTTAACAGCTCTTGGAATAACACCCGCATCACTCGGGAACTCACCATTCTACAAAAAAAGCAACCATAACTATTTAACAAAAATACATAAAAGATGTACTGAATCATACAGAAGCTCAATAGGTTTGTTTTAGAGCGATCAACCTTTTTCCTCGCACCTCCTTCCATGGTATATGTCTTTCCAGTTCCGGTCTGACCATACGCAAAGATGGTACAGTTGTAACCCTCAAGTACTTCAAACACAATCGGACAGATGGCTTGGTCATATAAGTCCTTCTGTTGAGATGCCGGACCAAAGACCTGAGTAGTGCACAGAGAAACATGAGACAATTGAGAGACAAACATAATCAAGAAACAGGCTTAAGACAAATATATAAATCAACTCTATAACCTTATCGAAAGCAAAATGTCTATCAATATGCTTTCCAGCAATACTCTGAGTAGCAGCAACTTCTCTACGGTTCTCGTTACATGAAATAACCACCGGTGTATGTATTCTAGCCTCATCCTCACTCAATGGCCTATAAAGAACCAGCAAGAAAGATCGAAACCCAAAAGACACCAAAATACAAAAAAAAAAACACAGAGCAGCTTTAGCCACTAATAAAACCACACCTGCAACGCAATATGACCTGCACATTCACACCCTTTTCTTTATCATTTCTATTTGAAGAATTTGAGTCAGAAGATCTCGACTCTCTAGCTGATTTATCACTTGATCGTGGTGTCTGAGCTGGTGAGAGAGATACAATCCCACCTCTCCGTTGCTGAATCGAATCCATTCTGCTGAAATTATCTACCATTTAGGTTCCCTCAACTCATTCAATTGCCCTCCTGCACAACAAAATCGATCACACTGAGTAAATGGATCCAAAGGGGAACCAAAACAACATTACTCAAAACCAATCAAGCATATATAAAGGTAACATTTTTTTAGATACCCAGAAACTAAAACTACAAATTCTATACTCAAATCCTAATTTCGTATAGTTTGACTCAAATTTAGCAACTTTCTGACTCAAATTGACTCCATTTAAAGAATCAGCAAAAAAAACAAAAAAAAAATGTGAACACTTTGGTGAAGCTACTTCAATATGTTGTTACTCTAATACCAAGTTCATCTATAGATCGATGACAGGAATCCGGATCAAGCGATCGATCACTGAAAAAGAAGAATCTTGGAAAATAAGAAAATGAAGTCATTGAGTAGTACTTTTCCAGGAAACTAAAACACTCTGGAGATTTGAAGACTTACACAGAGAAGGACAAGGCTTAGCAATGGCGGATACGAAAGAGAGAGACTTGGAGAGAGAGAGTGTGACTTCTTCAAGTGCATTTATTGTTCCTTCTTCTCAAAGCAGAGATGAAGATGAGAGATGAAGTAAAAGGCACAAAACTAAAAAGTTAAAAAGATGAACGTTTGTAAACGACGTAACGGTTTAAGAAGACCGGATCCAACCGAAATCTTGGTTCCGGTTTTCTGATTACTTATCCATATTATTTAAAAAAAATTTATGAAAGAATAAAAATATATATATATATATATCATAGTTTCATACACATTACTATAATTCATTTTAAAAATTTATATTCTGTATAGATAAAATATAATTGTGAAACTTATCCGGTTTGATTTAATTGAGGCTAACGGTTAAGTTTGGGTTATTTTGAATCTGAACTTGTTTGGTTTTAGTTAACGGCGTCAAATCAAATCGTTTACTTGAATTATGCGTTAATTGCTCTTTCCATTTTTTAATGTTTTATAATTAATTAAGATTTTGTTTTTTTCTTTCCCACTAAATTCTATTTAGATTAGAAGACAATTCTTTTTAAAACGTCAGATTCTCATATTAGAAGATTAGAAGACAATTTTGTCTTTCCCGTTTTGAGGGGAAAAAGTTAGAACCTTTTTAAGATTTTTTTTTTTTTTTGTTAATTTTAAAATTAGCTCATATTAACATAAAATTTAAATTTTAAATTTGAATTTGAGATATCAGGTAGTAAACTAACGGGCTTAGTTTATTTATTTTTATGTGAAAATAGTCCAATTTCTCACCTAATTATCTATCTACTAAAAAACGACAGCCACACAATGCAAAACAATATATAAATTAGATATGACACAATAGTCAAATATTATTAATAGAAAAAAAAACTAAAACTTATAATCAAACTTGTAAACTTTTTTGTTGTCCTTCTAAATCTTACAAAAGTCAAATGTGTTCATCCAATGAGTTTGAGGTCATAGACATGTCCCAAGTTATTTCACATGTTATGGTAAAATTAATAAATCCTATGTAAAACCAATATGTCAATGTTAGACCACAATTAATGTTCTTGAAATTAGTAAGAAAATAGTAATATACTACTAGATTATTAGTGAAGAAAACTATTTTATGTTTGGCAAATATATGTTTGGCAACATGTGGTTTCTACATGAGATGTTATGTGTATATTAAGGAGTGAATTAAGAAGCTTGAAGATAAAGGGTGAAGGGAAAGAAAAAGTGTGGGGTTAAGAGAGCATGTGATATGATCCCTCTCAACATGTGGTCTTCTTTTTAAAAACCCCTTTTGCTTTTTATTTGCTCATCTCCCTCACTCTCAACACACACAAACACACATATTATAGTATCTGAGTAAGTGTGTGTGTTTGTGTTTTCTCTTAAAATTTGTGTGTCAAGCTCAGCGTTGCACTCATATCTACGCAGCATCTTTTGGTACCAAACACATGTGGGGTTTACTTTTACGGTATCGATAGTTTGGTTCATATTTGTTGGAATAGGTGATGTATTAATTTTGTAATATTCAACATCACTATTCTTACACATAATTATCGTATCTATTGACCAATGACTTTGAAGGTAACACAATTTATCTAAAATTTTTACCATTTTTCATAAAAGGAACAAAAATTGTTGGAGCTATGAATACTATCGTCAAATTTTGTTTTGGAACAAGACCCTTTAAAAGTATATGTTCAAGACGGTTTATGATTTATTATGCACTATCATTATATAGAGTAATTTATCTCTGCAAATGGAAGTTTATAATCTCACAAAGTTGCTGTTGTAAATGTTTGCTTAATATGGGCTTATTTGGTGTGAATCATGAACTGAGCCTATATTGATGTGAAGCCCATACAGGATCTAGGTTGTGTGGTCTACAAGACTAAACCGACATAAACTCTAGGATTTCACTATATAAGGGAAGCTATGGTTGAAGAAGAACGTAGCAAACACAAAGATATGCGCTAGCGCAGACACAAAAGAAGCTAGTTGTACATTGGTGGCGGCTATAGGGCATAGTGCAGGGCGCTGTGAAGAACAGATGCAGAGACGTAGGGTGGAGTGCAGAGAGCATGCGCAGGGTGTTGTACATGGAGCTTAAAGTTGTGCGCAGAACCGTGATAAAGGAGTAGAAGCTTGGCTGGGGTCGAAGGGCTGAGAGCCGGACATAACCTTGTCTAGGTTAAGGTTTCTTCAGGACACTCTGATGAGAGACCAAAGTGGAGCTGCTTCTTTGGGGTTTTGGAGGGGAGAGCTGAACCAGAGACAAAGAGAGGGGAAGAAGAAAATAATCTACTATGTATTTTCTTCTTCAGGTTTCTTTGTAGTTGCTCTTTAGGCTTGTATATGAAACACTATGTAAAACTTTAGTTGATTGATAGTGGATGTTTGTGGAGAAGGTTCCCACACGAGATGTACCTTCTGCATGAGGGGAACTCGTTAAATCTCTGTGTGATGTTTATGTTATGCAAACTGATCTGTGAAGTAGAAGAGGAGTAGGGACAGAATCACGGTATGCGGTTCACTACAAAGGTGAATTGGGGTATATGATTCTCAACAGTTGTGGTTAAAACAAATTTGTTTGACATATGAGTTTTTCGAGGTAATAAATGACTTTAGTCTTGTATATTATGTATAGACTTTACATGTGTATATCCATACTGCATACATTTCGCTTGCGAGACACTCTATCAAAAGTACTGCATTAGCTTGTGTCTTACTTCAACTCTTTTTATTTGGTAAATATACTCTAGTGATTCACATGCATTGTTTCAGAGGTTTTGATTCCTTGCCTCCACCATTACACAATTTCATTTCCAATGCCAGTTTCACATTTAATTTGCTTCTTCATTTTTTGGTAAATATTTGCTTCTTTTTTTTTAACTGTAAAAAGTATACTATAATGTTAACACAAGAAAAGCTTAATTATCACAGGTTTTAAAAAATATATTTGGTTTTAAGTTTACCAGTTGGAGTAAAAAATCCAAGAAAATCGCCAAAATCAATCAATTTGCAACAGTTGAAAGGGCATAATCATCCAAAATGCACAAGTTGTCAAAATCTGAAAATAAGTTGTAACTTTGTCACAAACGGTTGTTAAAAATCATGGATCATGACTATTTTATAAAGACTCATCTTTTTCTTGTGTTGGTATCAATGTTAAGTTTATACCATTTTTTTGTGTGACAGGTCACAGAGATAGCGGAAAAGACCAAATAAGAAGCAAGCAAAAGAATACACCAAGATGGTCTTGTATATGGTGAACAAAAAAAGTCACCTTATTTTTATTAGTTACAAATATGGTCTTGTAATTTCTCAGCCCACTTGAGTTAGTTTTGCAAGAAATTTTGAAAATGGTTTACTTTTGTATTTAACCCAATGTTTTGGATCATTTTTAGTAATTATAAATTACTTCAATCTTTTCATTTTTGTATAAAACTATTTTACGAACTAATACAGTAGGGAGACTTGCAAAATTGGACCCCTAACTTGAGTCAATTGCAATTTTAGACACCTCTTTTTCTCTCTCCAACATTTGCCACTTTCTCCTTATTAAATCTGTGATCATTCATTGTATTCACGAAAATGCCATTATTTCTGATTTATTTGAATTTCTTGCTAAAATATTTATTACATCTATATCCTCATCTTCTTCTTTTATTTACGGTTGTGCCACCACCATCAATTTTCCAACAACCATGAACAACCAAATTTGAAGTTCTTAAAGCTTCAACAACCTGAATTTGTAAGCTTAAATAACACCCAATGCTATGAGAATTTCATTTTCTTCCATCTCCTCTCCATTTTAATCCAAGAAAATTTGCAAGTGCATTTATCTTGTTATATGTCATAATTCTTGGATAGTGATTAAATTGGTGCTGGGTTTCTTCCATGGTGACTAAAGACGACGTCCTCAGTGCTTGTCATTGCGAAACAACCACCGATAAGGTTATTTTTCCGGTAGATTTCATGATTTTCCTTGATTTTTTTGCGAAAGTAGACTTCATTTGTTAGTCTAACCGTCATAATATTATGTAAAGTCTACTATGTGGTCAATTTTGCAATTAAAATTTTATCAAGTTTCGAGCCCGTAGACTGCAATTTCCGTCTCCTTAATTTCATTTGAAAACAAAAAAATATGGTTCAGACTGCATTATAATCTTTCCGTCAGATACTTCATTTGCAGTCTACTAAGGTGTATTTTTGCAATTGACCAAATTCTTGACTTTTTAGTTATGACTGCCGAACGAAGTCTTCTTACAATAATAAACGAGTAGACTTCTATAGTGACTATTTTTGGCATTGACCAAAATATTTAAGCATTGACCGTAATATTATTATATTAAAATAATTAGTTGACTGCAAAAGAAGTCTACTTATTAAAAAATTCAAATGTTGGTCAACCACAAAAATGACCACGGCAGACTGCAAACGAAGTCATCATTATTGTAGACTTCGTACGAAGTCTACTTGGCGAAAGTCAAACTTGGTCAATTGCAAAACTAACCACGACGAAGTTTACTTTTTCTTGTTGACAGATAGTTGAAATCTACATAGTAGACAGAAGTCTACTTTAAAGTCAATAGGTTGGTCAATTGCAAAAATAACCAGAGTCGACTATAACTGAAGTTAACCAGATAAACTTTCCATTGAAGTCTACCTAGTTTTATCTATTTAATTGCAAAACTAACCAAAAAAATAACAAAGGAAGACCACAAAAGAAGTCAACCGGTTCTGGTAGACTTCGTTCGCAGTCTGCTTTGTTAAATTGTAATTGCAAAAATAGACCGCAAGAAATAGACTTCATTTGAAGTTATCCTCGTATAGTCTTTTTTATGTCTACCCGTTGATGTGAACATGAAGTCAGCATTATTTGAAAACCAAATTATTGCAAATTGGTGAATAATTTTTAAGATTTTCTTGTTGTATTCTTTGATATATGTTATATACTTGCCTCTGTATGTTTTTGACATGAATCCATATTATATATATGGAGAAATCAAGTTTTTGGTTTTCATAGGCAATTAGGTCATTAAGGTAGACTAATTTAGGAAGTCAACGTGTTGTAGTTATCTGTGAAGTCTGTATAATTGACAAAAAATCTTGTTTTTAGAAAACCAATTCCGGTTTATTTGAAACAGTACCAGAAAAATATAAACAAACCGACTTCTTTGGCAGACTTCTTTACCAACTAACGTCAAATCAATTAAATCAATTTAAACCTTGTAATGATTATGTCGACGACTTCTCTGGTAGACTTCTGCACGGGAAACTGAACCGTCTGCAAATCAATCAAATCAATTTAATATTTGTAATGATTATGCTGAAGACTTATCTAGAAGACTTCTTCTAAGAATATAGAATTCTACAATTATAAGTATGAAATGAAGTGATATATAAACTTTTTAAGAATTACCCAACTGTGAATGATTTCAGTCTCCAACACTACAATGAAAGGTATTCTTAGCTATTAGTTGTTACACTAAATCTTATTGAAATTACAAATTTCTATGAATTTTTTTTTCAGCTTTTGGATAATTTGACAAATTAGAAGAGAAACCTGCCATAATTTTATAAAAACTTATATTTTTTATTATGTCGACGACTTCTCTGGTAGACTTATGCACAGGAAACTGAACTGTCTGCAAATCAATCAAATCAATTTAATATTTGTAATGATTATGCTGAAGACTTATCTAGAAGACTTCTTCTAAGAATATAGAATTCTACAATTATAAGTATGAAATGAAGTGATATATAAACTTTTTAAGAATTACCCAACTGTGAATAATTTCAGTCTCCAACACTACATGAAGGGTATTCTTAGCTATTAATTGTTACACTAAATCTTATTGAAATTACAAATTTCTATGATTTTTTTTTCTGTTTTTGGATAATTTGACAAATTAGAAGAGAAACCTGCCATAATTTTATAAAAAATTATATTTTTTATTATGTCGACGACTTCTCTGGTAGACTTCTGCACGGGAAACTGAACCGTCTGCAAATCAATCAAATCAATTTAATATTTGTAATGATTATGCTTAAGACTTATCTAGAAGACTTCTTCATGGGAAACTAAACCGTACTTTGAACTACAGATCTCAAATTTTTATTTAAAAAATACAAAAATAATTTATTATAATTTATTATAATAATTAAATTAATAATAAAAAAAATCAAAATCTCAATTATTTACAAACATATTCTGGGTAATTCTCTTCCACCTTCACTGCTCCACCGCCCCATCTTCTGTTTAATCTTCTCCTCCGGCTGTAAAATTCTCGGCCTCCATCATCTCCTGTTTAAACTTCTCCTCTGCCTGTAAAATTAAAAACAAGAACAAGCTTTGGTAAAAATCTGACTTCAAGCAATTAAATCATAAAAATCCAAATAAAAGTTGAGATCAAACTTGAAAAATAAAGAACTAAACTTTTTCCAACAAATTACCCAATAACAATTCTCACATCCAAATAAGAAAACCCATGTAGAACCCAAATTCAACCAACATAAAACTAAAAACCTAGATTTGGTAGGTAGATATGAAAACAAAACCTTTGGCATTAGATTTGAATATGAATGAAGGTCAGATCTGGAGAGAGATTCGTAGAGTCACATCTGCAGAACTTCTTCAATAGAAAAACAAGAGAGAAAAAAGAGGATGGATTGGAGTTTTAGATCTACTTCTTTTTTGTTTTTTTTGGAGAGCCAAGATATATTTGAGAGAGAGACAAGTAAAATAAAAGAGAATCTAGGGTTTTCATATTTATCTTTGTAACCACGAAATATTTTGTGGTATATGTAGCTAAATTTTTGAGAGCAACAATATTGGAATTTTTTAGAGAGAAATTTTGGAGAGAGAGAGAGAGATCACATAAAAAAATAGGGTTGACTTAAAGAGAAGTATATATATAGTTAAATTTAATTATCCGGTTAGGTTAAAATCAAAGAATCAGTATGTATTCGGTTATGTTCAGCTATCGGTTTGGTTAAATTATCGGTGAAATTAAGATAATATAATATTAATGGTTGATGGCATAACAAAGTCAACCACTAATAATCTGTAGAGAAATCTACTTAAACAAACCCTAAATCAAATAATTTTTGCCTAGTCAACATTTTCTTGTTTAATTTGACTCGTTTATATGTAAATTTATTTTATTTTAATGCATGAAGTCTATGTGGTTATTATTTGATCAATAAGTTTATCAAATTATTTTTTATAATTTTTTTAATTAAAATTTAATTTATAATTAAGGAGTAAACGTCTTTTTATGTCTTCTTGTTGACGTCAATTTGTAATTCACCTTAAAGATATCTACGGCAGACTTCCTCTGATTAAATCTGTCATTTAGGCTTCTGTTTTTTGTTTGGTCGTAAGGGGGTCAACTGTAATTTCAGCACCCTTAGTATTTATGTTTCTCGAAAAACGAATATGAGATCTATGAACTCATTCAAATGCAAATAAAGGTACTAAAAATGCAATTGTCCCAATATAATATGAAAACACAATTATATACATAGTCTTTCCTCGAATTTATAATTATAGTACTCTTTTAGGATTTTAGCCATGTTTAGATCTATTTATAGTAATAATAATGCAAATTTAAGAATGGCGGGTAATTAGGATCTATCGTAATGCATGCTTGTGTCCAAAGCATGATGTCAACACTTGTTGTTCCCCTCTCTCGTTCAATCCATTAACACATTTTGACAGAAGAGCTAGCTAGACTCTAGACAATATATAAAGCAATCAATCTCAACATTTAAATGTCTTACCCACTCCACTCTCATCTCCCTCTCTCTTCTGGAATAGGATTCGTCGGAAATATAAGAAACCGGCCGATGTGAAATTGTTCAATGCAAGATATCACATCCTTACCAAAGTGGCTCTGATCAACATTGTCGGCGTAAACCAACTTGTCTTCTGCATGTGGCTCTCGTGATCTCACCCCTCTCTCCAAGTCTCCATCCTTACTCTGATCCTCTCGCTTACCTTTATTGATTGTCGATCAAGACGATTTACCAATGGCCTCATTATACGTTCATATATGATGGAAATGATGCACCAGCCGTTGCAATCAAGGTTTACAATAATATGTATAAAGTTTAGAGATTGAGGATGCACCAGCTGTCAGCCCGTCACTATTAGTGACTATGTGATAATTGAGTTACAGTTCTCAATCTCTTATCATCCTAACAGAGCACGTAAGCTCTGTTACCTTTTCTCACGCAGGAGAAACTCACAACTCTGATCACGCAGGAGGCCTTCTCAACAGTCTCTCCTCTCTATTTATAGACTAAACTCATTAATAAGACTGCTATGCACGTGCATACTCTCTCTGATTACTCTCACATGTGCCTACTTATCAATACTTTCCCTTTCAAAACAGCTTGTCCTCAAGCTGTGATGTAACAATTGTAGTGAAGATAGAAAAATAGTGACTGCAGTAGAGAATAGAATCGTTGATGCACTGGTAGAGCTGCTCCCGAGAAATGGATCCGCTGCACTAACGTGACTTTTGTAGGTTGCACTGCTTTTTAGACGATGTGTTGTGTTTGAACCTAAACCACCAGTCCTTGCAAAAATTTATCCTCCCTAAATCTCTAAAACAGATATGTATACCACCCAAGCACAGCTCACAAACAACCGTCTTCCTCAAACTCTTAGTTTCTCCCCCCCCCCCCCCCTTTGAAATGCAGCTTGATCCTCAAGCTGTTGGACTTGCCTCTCTTGTATTCCTTCTGTTTGTACTTGAATTTCCGGCTTTTACGAAACTTTTGTTTCTTAAAATAATGCAAGAATTTGGCTGTGGTTGCACTTGATTCCTCAAAAATCCATTGCATCGCTCTTTGTATGACATAAAAACCGTATCCAAAAGCCAACGATGGTGTTGTCCTAGATTGCAGCTCACACTCGTTCCTCCAATTAACTGATTGTAAGAACCTCATCTCCAAGATCAGAGTGCAACACTAGTCTATCTTCTTCACCAAGTGTGTCACCAAACTGTTCCAATACCTGTTGCTGTCCCTCCGTATGAAGAACTGCAACTTCAACTAGAGCTTGAAAAGTTTGGTGTATGGGAAACACTCTGTTTCCATGCTCTCTTGCATGTTTCTTGTTCATGAGCTGCATATACACGCTAAGAAGCTGTGGCATGCTTCTTGAGTCCCAGCTCAACATCCTTGTGAACCGCAACCTTGGCTTATGTGACTTATTTCTCCGTCCCATGCTCAGATTTTGCTGCAGATTTCTTGTTTAGAACTTAAACATCCAGGTTTTGGGAGACAAGCTCAGCTTCCTCTGTTGATTTAATCTTTTGCTTCTCACACACAATCCATCGAACATGTGGTGTGTATGTTGCCTGCCATTGACACATTCAAGACCATATAGTGACTGAGCACTAGTTTTCCTCATACTAGCAGATGGAAAACGCTCAAGAACACCTAGATATTCACTTCGATTTCTATGGCTAGGTTCCAAAGTAGAGATTGGTACCTGAAGATGGGAAAGCGCCACAAACTGGTGAGATAATTGTGTAATTGATTCCTCGTGAGTACCTCCGTCTTTCCTTGAAATTTACTTTGACTGTATAATTTTAGGATGTTCTTGTAGCTGTAAGATTTTGTTCTGTAATAAAAAAAAAAAAATAATGTTAGTGTAAAGGTTACGGGATATGACACTTCGCCTCCTGAGACTGATATCAAGGTTGCGCTATGTAAGCATCTCTCTTCATGTGAAGAGGTCAAGGAAGTTGTGGACCTTGTGGTTACGTTCTCCCTAGGTTTAGTGGCTTCTTTCTTCCTCCAACTTGTGAATTTTTTATTTCCCTCAATTGTCAAGTTATTGAAATTCTAGCTAAAGACTTCCGTCACTATTGAATTTTACAGAAATGCTCGCGTTTTGATTTTAGGAGAAGGATGTGTCGAGAAGGCGCTAAAACTAAATGGATGTAACGAGCGAGGAATGGCCTTTGAAGTTAGATTTGTTGACTGTTGTGCCGGTAAAAATAAAACGAAGACGATGCAACGATGCTACTGGCTATATGCTCCCAGAAAGCCGCACCACCCGACGTACTTAAATTTGCTCTTGCTATTCTTGGTAGAAGATTAAATCCTCTCTCATTACTTTCGTTTTTTGTACTCTATATTAGGTTCTAAGAGGATTGCTCTTATGAAGGAGAAGGAGAAGGCCAAGGCTCTCTCTAAGGAGAAGACGAACCTCTTTGGTGTTTCTAACGGTAATACAATGCAACCTTTGTTTTCTCTGTTTTATTACTTTGATTTTTCTTTGAGATCACATACATGCTCTTGAACATATCCCAGGAAATAATTATAGTGTTTATCAAGGCAGACAAAATGTAGACATCTTTTATAGACTAAATGATATCACGACTTTAATATCTATAAATAATTTTGTCTTCAACGAGGAGTTACTGGAGTCATGGAACCATCATCGACGGAGCTGAGAGCGGCGTATTGATAGATAGATCCACTAGTCCTCGTTGTTCAAGTCTACTCCGGAAGAAAAAACCTGGTCGTTGAGGAACAGGTAGAGCATTTGAGCTAGTAGTGAGCATCTGGACAACAGCTGACATGGTTGGACGATCTTCAGCTTCTTCTTGAACACATAGTAAAGCGATATGGATGCATCTTGCAACTTCGCTGATTCGATACTTATTATGAAACGATGGATCCACGAGCTCTAATGATGACCCATTGCTCCATTGTCTCCAAGTCTAGTGAAAATTTTAGAACTTAATTAAAACTTTGGTCACTCTTGACAAAAGCAAAATATAGAAATAATAAATAATAATTGGTTATTTTAAGGCTATATATGTACTCACATATGTAACCAAATTGCCAGGACCAGTATCCATTTGATAGAGATTGCTGTTCTTTTTCCCACTTATAATTTCAAGAACTAAGACCCCAAAGCTATACACATCTGATTTCATGGAGAACTGGCCATACATTGCATACTCGGGAGACATATAACCACTATAACAAAACTCAAAGCTTTAAAATAGAAGCAACCATGTGACATGTCTTCAGCTAATATATGAAAAAACTTACTATGTTCCAACAACTCTCCTCGTATTGGCTTCCGTTTGGTCCATTCCAAAAATTCTGGCCATTCCAAAGTCGGCGATCTTTGGGTTCATATTAGCGTCTAGGAGGATATTACTTGCTTTGAGATCACGATGTATGATTGTCAGTCGTGAATCTTGATGAAGATAAAGAATCCCTCTAGCAATTCCTCCAATGATTTTGTATCGTCTAGTCCAGTCCAGTTGGCTTTGCATTTTAGGGTCTGCGCACGCATATTTACAATGTTACAAAAGAAGTGACATGCAATTTTGAAAAAAAAATATATCTTTAACTTCACTGACCAAAAATGAAGTAGTCGAGACTTTTGTTGGGCACAAACTCATAGACAAGTATCCTCTCATCTCTTTCCAAACAAAACCCTAGCAGTCTTACCAAATTTCTATGTTGAAGTTTTGCCACAACAACAACTTCGTTTGCAAACTCCCTTTCACCTTGTCCTGATGTCTTGGATAACCTCTTCACTGCAACATGTACTCGACTAGGAAATGAACCCTACAAGAAATAAATTTATATTTATAGAGACTAAGTTTGCAAATTGGATGCATAAGATCATGAAAAAGATGTACTACTTTCATGCAATTTTGTAGAAGTTTCACATAATCAATCCCATACATCTCAATAATCAAAGTATTGTGACAAATATCATGTTGGAAACTTGTTTTTTCCTAACACATTTTCTTTAAAAAATTATTAAGCATTGAATCTATTTATATATTTTGAAAGCAACTCATTGTTTTCTTCGTTTGTGGCCTTAGGACTAGATCGGTGGTAATACCTTGTAAACTTCACCGAATCCACCTTGACCAAGTTTGTTAGTCTCACAAAACTTATTTGTTGCTGCCTCAATTTCCTTAAAATCAAACTGAAGTGAGCCCGCATTGGTAATAGTATTTCTTTCTGCAAAAAAATCCATTCTGACAACTCAATTAGGATAGAGTAACACATAGAACATTCAAAGTGAAATTAATAAAAAAATAATAATAATAAAAGGAGATAGTTTATTTATCATTGGTGTTACCTTGAGTCGATGGTTCCCTCTCATAAGTCGTCCGTGTTTTCTTAGCCCGGAAACTAAAAACAGCTACGGACAGAAGAAAAAGAGCAATGATTGGAACAACAACAACGATGATTATGACATAGGTGTTTCTGCCTTTTCCTGCATTAACAGAAATATGAACGGAACACCATTGTTTTAGCAACTCTTGAATGTGTCAGAAACAAGTTTAATTTCTCTTAAAATATGTACTCAAAAAGAGGATAAAGTAATGTTACCACGACATGAAATCGATGCTGGTGGTGTTCTACTGGCGGCTTCATTATAGAACGAGTAAAGCTCGTACCTTGAATTACAACTAGGGTAAAGAAATCTTCCACCAGTTCTGTAAAGAAACATTCCATTGATGGACTTTTGTAGGCAGTGGAAACAGTCTTGTGTTGTAAGATCAGGAGTGCACTGAACGAGCAAGTACAAAGTCTTGGAGGCGATGGCCTTTCGTCTCGAACAAAACTTTCTAGAACTGTTCGCTGCGTCAATGGAAGCTTCCTTCAACGTGATCCACACCAAATCCCTGAACTGGTGTACTTGATCATTTTGATTAGTTAATGAAATATTAGTTCCGTTCAACATGCTAAAATTTCCATTGTATGTAACGGTCGAGAGAATATTCTGGTGAGAGTATCTGAGCATACACTCCTCGTAATAGAGCACGGCTTCTATTTTACACGGGCACCTATATAATGTCTCGTTGACAGAAAAGGCCACGCAGTTACGGCAAACTTCTTCGGAAACGTCTCCGCGACAAAGGAATAATCCCGTGACCCGGTCGGGGGCTGCTTGTCCCACCGTGGCAGTTTGGAATCCCGTAGAGTATGAAGCACTCGGGGAAGAGAGAGAGGACAAAAGGGTTTTGAGATTAGTGAAGTAAGTCATGTTTCTCGAATAAGTTATACTAGTGTTTGGACAAAAATGGTTTAAGTGTTTAGGAATTTGAGCTGGTGCTGAAGGAGGAGATAAGGAATAGGCAAATGTAAGACGAAGGAGAAAAGGAAAGAGGCAGAAGAAAGAGGCGCAAGAAGACATGTGCTTGAGTTTCTTCAGTTTGTGTGTTTATGAGATCATGAATAGAGCTGTCAACTGGGCGGACCGCCCATGGGCCTGTCCAGTCCAAATATAAATGGGCGGGCGTTGGTCTGGACAATTAAAACAAATGGTTTATATGGACGATGATAGATTTAGCCCGCAAACCAAATAGTCTCTGACCAGATGGACATGGTCGTGCCCAAATTTATAAAATTCTAGGGTTTTAAAATTTGGGGAAAAACAGAGAACTATCTAATTTCTTCGTCGCCTCTTCGAACAAAATAAAATGGACATGGTCCTCTTCGAATCACTCCATGAAGATCTTCATCTTCATATCAATTCGTGATTGAAGAGTTCGTGGGTACCCAATTCGATTTCTATAGAACTGTAAGATTTCTCATTTCTGATTCATTCATTCATTTTTCTCATATAGCATATGATTGTTTCTGAGATTTGCATTACTTAACATCATAAACATGTAATTCAGGTGCTAGCAAAGAAGTTTGAAGCTGGGATTGTTTCGCTTGAGGCTTGAGCATCGTTACTACGGGAAGAGCTCACCGTTTAGTTCATTGGCCGCTGAGATTGTTTCGCTTGAGGCTTGAGCATCGTTACTACGGGAAGAGCTCACCGTTTAGTTCATTGGCCGCTGGGATTGTTTCGCTTGAGCATCTACGGGATCAAGTATGTTTCTTGCTTTTTCTTCTCTTCACTTCACTCCTATCGAATTTGGGTTAATGGGTCATTCGTTTCTTGTTTCAAATGGGTTATCGGGTGAATTTGTTATCGGGTGAACAATCTATGTGTGTGTGTGTTTTCATTAGTTTTCACTTAGCTAGAGGACTATGGCTTTAATGATTTTACTCGATAGCAAAGAGGCTGTATTGTTGGTTTCTGTTAAAAGATTTGTGTTCAAAGTCAATGATCTTATGGATGAATAGAAATATGAGGAGATGTCGTTAGAGAGAACAGAGAATTTGTGACAGAACAATGATCTGTGTTGGTTTCTGTTAAAATGATATGTCTGTGTTCTCTGTTCTCTGTTCAAAGTCAATGATCTTCAGCAGATTTGTGTTTTTGCTAACATATCTGCTTGTAGAATCGAACTGAACTTGTTAGCATTTTATGTCTGATTCCTTTTTCTCTGTTTCTAGATCAGTCTGATTCATTCTTTATGTCTAGATCCCCATGGTTGCCAAATCCTAGATTGTTCGAACCATCATTTTTGGAATCAAGTTAGTTTCTTTTGAATCTTAGATGCATCTGTCTGCAAATGAGTTATTATGAGTAAGCTTGATTATAGAGGTTTTGTTCCACATTTTGGATGTTACTATGATGATGGGATGTCACTGAATTTTTTTTCTCTTTTGAACAGCAAAGGTCAAACAAAAAGGTTACATTCCCTCTCGTGTGGACAAACACTAGGTTGATATCTACTAGCAAAACACGAGTGTACTTCTCTGTAAATACAATGGTGAGCCTCTTACTTCTCTTGTGTTAGCGTCATTGTGTATTCTATAACATGATCTTGTTTTCGCAGGTCAGGATAATGGATTTGGATACTCAAAACCTTATTGATCAATACAACTTGGCTGATGAAGAACGCTTGGCTGATGAAGACAACTTGGCTGGTGAAGACAACTTGGCTGATGAAGACAACTTGTGTCTTGAAGATATGCCGCCAGCAACTCTTGAAGATGAGATTGTACCTCAGGAAACTGCTTCTTCTAGGATTGAACAAGGTACAAGTAGTTCAAAACCTTCTAGTAGACGTCATGCTAGATGTTGGAAGAACTTTACACTAGGAAAGAAATATGTTGATGGTCCTAAGGCTGGTAAACATGATGTTACATGCAAACATTGCAAGAGATATTATTGTTTGAATTTGAGTCGAAATGGTACTAACACCATGAATCGCCATATGCAATCTTGTTCAAAGACTCCTGGGAGTACACCTAGCGTTAATAGGAAACTGGATATGGTTGTCTTTAGAGAAAAAATTGCAGTGGCTTTAATCCAACATAATCTCCCATATTCCTTTGTTGAATATGAAAAGATTAGGGAGGCTTTTACTTATGTTAATCCTTCTATAGAGTTTTGGAGTAGAAATACGGCAGCATCAGATTGTTTCAAGATTTTTGAGATGGAGAAAAGTAAGCTTAAGACAGTTTTAAGTAGAGTTCCGGGTAGGATTTGTTTGACAACTGATCTTTGGAGAGCTTTAACCATTGAAGGTTATATTTGCTTAACAGCTCACTATGTTGATGTGGATTGGGTTTTGAAAACAAAGATCATATCCTTTAGTGCTTTCCCGCCTCCACATACGGGTGTAGCTATAGCAATGAAGATAAGTGAGTTGTTGAAAGATTGGGGAATAGAGAAGAAAGTTTTTACTATAACAGTAGATAACGCTTCTGCAAATGATAGCATGCAAGGTATTTTGAAGAGAAAGCTACAAAAAGATTTGGTTTGCAATGGGAAATTTTTTCATGTGAGGTGTTCAGCACACATACTAAATTTGATTGTGTAAGATGGTTTGGATGTGATTAGTGGATCTTTGGATAAGATTAGGGATAGTGTCAAGTATGTGAGGGCATCTGAGACTAGAGAAAATATGTTTCAAAACTGTATGGAAACAGTTGGAATTCAAACTGAAGAAGGTCTGATTTCAGATGTTGCAACTCGTTGGAACTCCACTCATCTGATGCTGTCTAGAGCAATACAGTTTAAGGATGCCTTATGCAACCTTGCAGAGGTTGATAAGAGCTATAAGAGTTTGCCATCAGATTTGGAATGGGAGAGAGCAGAATTGATATGTGAGCTTTTGCAACCTTTTGCTGAGCTTACAAAGATGATTTCTGGTTCATCATATCCAACAGCTAACTTGTATTTCATGCAAGTGTGGGCAATTAAATGTTGGCTGGGAGATCATGAGGATTCTAGTGATCCAGTTATTTGTGATATGGTTGAGAATATGAATGAGAAATATGAGAAATATTGGGAAGAATACAGTGACATATTTGCAATTGCGGCAGTTTTTGATCCAAGATTGAAGTTTGCATTTCTAGAATTTTGTTACAATATCTTGGATCCGTCAACCACCAAGTCAAAGTTGGCTCATGTGCGTAAAAAAATGGATCAACTTTTTGGAGCTTATAAGAAGGACACAAGCAATGTTGCTTCCACATCACAAGTTTCAAGAAGGAACATTCCATTTGGATATGATGTAAGTCTATTTTTTGTCTCTCATTGTTGATTCTTTGATTTGAATGTAAAACTGTGATACTTTGCGCTTGTTGTTGATTCTTATGTCAGGGATTTTATACTTACTTTTCACAAAAGAATGGAGGTAATGGAAAATCTCCTCTAGATACATATCTAGAGGAGACAGGATTAGATATGGTTCAGTTTAAAAGTTTGAATCTGGTCTCATATTGGAAAGATAATTCAGGTCGTTTTAAGGAGTTAGCCTTAATGGCTTGTGATGTTCTTAGTATACCTCTTACAACTGTTGCTTCTGAATCCGCCTTTAGCATAGGGAGTCGAGTGCTTAACAAATATAGAAGCTGCCTTTTACCCTCCAATGTGCAAGCTCTGATTTGTGCAAGGAATTGGTTTCGGGGTTTTGAAGAACTTGGTAAGTGATTTAGTTCTACATAGTATTTGCATATTGTAATATGTAGGTGATTTTACTAACAAATATTCTTTTGATATTGTAGGTGATGAGTTTCAATATGTTGAGGAGGAAGGGACTATTATTGCAGTGTAATGGTGAAGATGACTTTATCTTTTTAGTATCGATTGTGATGTAGTATCGATTGTGTCTTTTTTTTATCTTCTGTGTGTGTTGGTTCAATTTTTTTTAATCTTCTGTGTGTTGGTTCAATTTTTACGAGGTCCAAAATCCAAATTGTGTTTAACAAGTCCAACTTTGTTTCATCAACTTTGCTTATGGATTGTCTTTTTTATGGAGTTAATTAAACATCAAATTGTGTTATTGTCTTCCTTTCAAATATTAATTTATAATATTTTATAAGAGAGAACAACAAAATAAAATTCAGATTTTATAAGGGAAAACAACAAAATAAAATTTAGATTTTATATGAGAAAACAACAAAATAAAATTTAGATTTTATAAGAGAAAACAACAAAATAAAATTTAAATTTTATAAGTGAAAGCCAACAAAAATAAAAATGGGCTGTCCATGGTCATGACCAATTGGAAATGGTCTTAATGGGCATGGACATTTTTTGGACCATTGTCCATTTGGTCATGACCATCTTCCGCCCAAATAAAAAACTGTCCAAGCGGACACGCCCATTGGTCGCTGGACGGACCATTTGACACCTCTAATCATGAAGCTTCCATGCATGCAATAATAATCTTGACTAGTGTATTAACGTGAAGTAGGGGATGGTTTGTGACTTTCCTTTTTTATAATATTTTTTTGAAAACTTTTATAAATATACGCCAAGTATTTTCAATTTATTTTAAAACGAAAGTTTTGTTTTTTTTAATAACAAAAATATAAAGACAAGAAGAGTACGTCATAGAATCTCCAAGGCAATAGATGATGATGATGCAACATTTGAAACAAACAAAAGGAAAGGGTTAGCGATGAGAAAATGTCAAACAAATTCATATACCAAGTTGCGTAATACAACGAAACTTCTTCAAAGATTGAAAAAACCACACTCTTAAAGAGACCATGACCATGAGAAAGACAAAAAAAAATACGAAGACTCTTTTGCAGACGGTTGAGTCGGTTTAGTAAGTTCCAGAAGGTTATGTCGTATATTCTCTATATACATGGGATTAGTTCGTTTGTGGTCGAGATAAACACAAGGTCTGGTTTTCTTAAAAGTATTCTCTTTCGAGATACGTATATGTTAATCTAAAACGTTTATGTTCTAAGAATTTATACGTATCTAAAAATTTCGAGATACACATAAATTTATACGTATCTAAAAATTTTAATCTAGTATAAATTTATGTGTCAATTAAAACTCATGTTTTAAAACTCGTTAGACGCTAGTCGGACAGTTGGGGTGGGTCTAGCGCCTAAAAAAAATTGGAGATTAAACAGGAATTTACAGGAGACTAGTTTTAGGGTTATTTTATTAAATAAATAATAAAATATAAATATATAATATTAAATCTATGTATAATTCTCTTTATGTTAAGAAAAAAATATCAGATAAAATTTAAAACTATAGTATTCTCTTTAAAATTATGGTAAACATATAAAATCAAAATTTTAAAATAAAACTTTCTGATTTTAATTAAAGGTTTATATATTAATTATTGTAAAACATCACGTCTTAGTTTAGATGTCTAAATAACAAAAAAAAATATTTGATTTATATTTGGCTAAAAAAATAATGGATAAACACACAATTAAGTTGGAAGTAATCCGATTACGCTGGTTATAATCGCATTAAACATATCAAATTAAACGAGTATAATCGAATAATTGATGTTAGTTGGGGATTAGTCATTAATGGAGACGGAGAGGGTGGACCTAACGATTTTGCAGAGTATAATCGGTGCTAGACGGAGATTTTTAGAACAGAGACTAAAAATAGAATGAAAAGAATAGCATCATCATCATTTTAATAAATTAAGGAAATAAAATCTTATACTGACATAAAAACTCCAAAGAAAAAAATTGATGTTTATTACGGTTTTTGATTTGTTGTTCAATCACTATTTCTTTTGTTTTTGAGAATCTCTTTAACAAAAATAGTGTATGTAGTAATAAAACTAAAATCAGTATAATTAGACTAGGCATGGGAATTCGGGTCTAAAGAGTGATTTCCCAGAAACCTTTGTTTCATTTATTTGTTGCTTTCGTGTGCGATCGCGAGAGAAGAAGGGAGAAAGGGAATTCGGGTCTTCGGTTAGAGTTCGGATAGGAACCGATCGAATCTTGGTCTTTGGGTAGAGGAACTTAGGACCCGAGTAGTTTTGGTTTGGTTATCGGTTTGGTTCCGAGTCAGTTGAGATATCTGAATGGGTAACCGATCAAGAATTTTTAGCATGCTATATTTTATTCTAGGTTCTATATATATTTTTGTCACTGAAAAATTAAGAAACATGTGTGATCATGTAATGGCGGGTAAATAGGATCAATCGCAATGCATGCTTGTGTCCGAAGCATGATGTCATCATTTGTTGTTCCCCTGTCTTGTTCGATCCAAAAACACGTTTTGACAGAAGTGCTAATCAAGCAATCAATTTCAAGATTTTAGTTCTCTTTACCTACTCCTCACCCTGGCTTTCATCTCTTTCTCCGGGAACAGGAATCGTCGGAAGAAAAGAAACCGGCCGATGGAGAATGCCGTGGAGAGAGAGGCGTGGAAGGCACATGTGGCGATGATCGGTGTGCAATTGTTTAACGGAGGATATCACGTCATTACCAAAGTGGCTCTCAACGTCGGTGTGAATCAACTCGTATTCTGCGTCTTTCGTGATCTCATTGCTCTCTCAATTCTTGCTCCTCTTGCTTATTTCCGTGACAAAAGGACTAGACCTCCTTTGAATCGACGATTACTTTTAGCTTTCTTCTTCCTCGGCTTAACTGGGTAAGTCAGATTCTACATCTCTTTTAATCTCCCCATGACTGTGTGTAATCATTAAAAATGTTGTTTTTGTTCGTGGAATAGGATATTTGGTAATCAGCTTTTGTTCCTCATTGGTCTCAATTACACCAATCCAACTTATGCTGCAGCCATTCAGCCGTCGATCCCGGTTTTTACTTTCATCTTGGCTCTCATTATGGGGTAAAGACTCTATCCACTCTCTCTCTCTTTACTTCTCTGACTCTTGCAAAACAAGAGAATCAATCAATGTCTTCTCTTTTCCAATATTGCGTGTTGCTGCAGAACAGAGAGACTGAATTTATTCAAACTAGAAGGTCAAGCTAAAGTAGGAGGTACAGTGATTTGTGTTGCTGGGGCGGTTCTGATGGTTTTGTTTCGTGGACCAGCTTTGATTGGGGAAACAGAGGCTGAAGTCTTGGGTCATGGTGAAACAAGACACCCTGAAACATCTGGACACTTTATGTCTGGCTTTTTCAATGGACTTGGGAGATGGAATTTGGGAGTTTTGTGTTTGATTGGGAATTGCACTTGCATGGCTGCATTTCTTGCTATTCAGGCATGTCATTTTTCTTCCAGATGATAAACACTTCAGTTTCAGTTATCTTCTTGTCTTTGGACTGACCCCGCATTGTAAACTTATGATCAGGCTCCGGTTTTGAAGAAGTATCCGGCGAATCTTTCAGTCACAGCATACTCGTATTTCTTTGGCACCATGTTTATGGTGACATCTGCTTTTTTCATGACTAATGAGTCGACGAACTGGAGTCTCACAAGATCCGAGTTCTTTGCAGTTCTTTACGCAGTAAGTTCCTCACACCGTATGTTTGTTGTATAGTCTTTCAGCCATTAGGTTTCTCCAGATGAGTAACTCTGCTACTTCTGTGCAGGGAGTAATCGCGTCTGCACTCAACTATGGTCTCTTGACGTGGTCAAATAAGATCTTGGGTCCTTCTTTGGTTGCTCTCTACAATCCTCTTCAACCTGCAGCCTCAGCTTTCTTGTCCAGAATCTTCCTTGGAAGCCCCATCTACTTGGGGAGGTTTGAAACTCTCTTTTTCTCTTTTCATTATTTTCAGTTAGGTAATGGCTTGTTGCCTAATTAACTCAGGTTTTTCTCCTTCTCTCTTATAGCATTTTAGGTGGATGTGCAATCATCGCAGGTCTTTACAGTGTCACCTGGGCATCTTACAAAGAAAAGAAAGCAGCAGCAGCAACGGGTGTTATCCCCATCACCTCAAAGGAAGCTGAACCCTTGATCTATAGGGACCATAAGAACAAACCCATAGGACATCTATTCACAAAGCCTCCCATCTCTTCACCAAAATCCGCTGATTGAACAAAAAGTCACTCTGGCTTCTTGAAATTACTTGGGTGACCTCTTGTGGACAAGAGAGTGGCTATCAATTTTTTCATCAGTATATATATATGCGTATCCATATCAATATTTAACAGAGTATCAATATCAGGCTCATCTAATTCAAGAACGTGTCCGGGACTTTGATGCACCCACTTACATGTGATTGAAAAGCTTTAATGTCCTCAATGCGAAACTCACTGTGCATATAACTTGAAACTAGTAGTCGCGTAAGAACTGAGACGTTACCTGATCGGTACTCGATGATCCTCCGCTCATCACTGTCTTCATCTTCTTCGAGCTTCCATTTTTTCGCCTTTTCTTCCTTCGTTCACAAAGTTCTGATCCGATACCTCTGCTTTGAAACATTACAAGAAGAATTTAGAATAGAAACAACGTATCCAAAACAGAGGAATAAAACTCATTATAATTAAATTAATACCTTCTCCAACGCTGATTTGGTCGTGGTCACACAAATGAGAGCATATCTGCTTGAGACTTGAGGAGTTGAGGCTGAACCAGAGCTGCATATGACCATTACTGTCTTCCTATTTGACCTGACCACTTGACTTTCGAACTCTGAACTACCTTCACCCGTTACCCGAATTTGTGTCTTTACTAAAGGTTTATAATGCTTGATCCATGGACTCCTAAGAAACTCATGAGACCACCACCGTGTCTTCCGTTACTCCGGTGTTCAGGTTGTTTCACATTAATCTTCTGCCAGAAACCATCATGAAGAACCTTGAAATAGTAGCCAAAACAATATAGACAAGATAAAAATCTCAACAATCCCAAAATTCTCTGTGCATATAACCTCCAGCAGTTAAAAGTTCTATGACCCTCCATAGCTCTAAACACCTTCTCTGCATTTATCACCAAACTATACTTCCTGTACATATCAACCTGCCCACTTTGTATCAAACCAGCCCCATTACCAACATAAGTGTATGAAAGATACAAAATCTTTTCCAACAAACCCCAAATTGTGGCATAGGCATTGAACTTGCTTCAACATAGCAACAAAGAGAGAAGTGGCGTTTTAGTAATCATCCATTGCAGTACAGATGGCGATAACAAATCCGAAGGAATGAAAATCTCTGTAGGGCATTTATTCAATATGTGGCGGGTGACTTCCAGGCCCCCATATGATACACAATTACACACATCAAAAAGACAGTTGAGAAACAGCGAGGTCCGTCTTATACCAGATTTCATAATGTGTACTGCAGCTCATATATCATAAAGCCTAAAGAGCGATCACATGTCTCAGTTGATTCCTGGTCCAGCGAAGAGTATAGATCTTCGGTTCCAGGAGGAGAAAGACACAATTCAGTAACCCAAGAAAATTGGAAGTCAAGCAACAAAGAGTTCGATTCTCTGAAGCTTTGCGTTTCTGGTTTTTGGGAAATGGGATCTGCTTGAAGCTTTGCGGTTTCAAATTTTTGTTTGGGAGTTGGGACCCCTGAGAAGGAGTTGACCATGTAGTCAGTTCCAGAGTTTGTTATCTGAATTCCTCTGCAGATTTCAACCAAAGGCCATATCAAACCAAACGCAGCCATAAGAGCTTTTACATAGATAGCTTCAGAGATTGACCATTAATATAGGGAACAATCTGAGAAAAAAACGAAGTCATCAACAAAAGAGATACAATCCAAGAATTTTTTTAATTTCTGGGAGACAAAACTCAAAAAATAGTGGAGAAAGCACCATTGTACATGACAAGTAATAAAATACACTGCGTACAGTTAAAATCTCCGTAGTCCTAAGATTACATAATGTAAAGTTAAGATCTTCTCTGAGCTTTTTACTATGACCGATAAAACTTGCACTCAGCAACAAAATGTTGTTTCATCTCTTCATACCTCTGCATCACTGGATTCGCAATCTTCGTCTTCTCTCCAAGAAAGAATTGGATGGAGTGAAGATGACTTGTATGATAAAGATTGCAAAAAGTTGAAATAAGCATACTTAATGTCGAACTGCATATCATACCCTGCAAATTAGAATGCATACATAGGTTATTAGAGGAAAGGAGAGCCACTTGAAGACAAACAGAGGAGTGGAAGCAAAACTAAAACTCTTACAATAGTTCACCGCAATGGTATAGCCACCATCTCCTGGTGTTTGACTAACATGGTGAAACCACATGCTTGGCCTGCAATGTTCAGATCAGTTATGAGTCGAAATCATGACAGAAATATCCAATTGTGTAACACAATCCCCCATTCCTAATCTCTGTTTCTTATAAAGCTATAAGTAAGACTGACTTAGATACTTTAGTGATTAAACTTTAGCAACCTAGGTTGAGGAAAAGAATCTTACAGATAAAGAATCTCGCCAGCCTTGACAGTACAATGAAACGGCTTCGGGCCATTGAAGAACAACGGATATTTCAATCTCTCAATTGCTTCATTCTCTGGTGATGGGTATGGATCCACACTACACCAAGGCACATGCCTCATCGGCTCCCCAAGCTCAAGCTTGAACGCTTCAGTATCCTACAAAGATTCAAACTTTATCTCATACAACAACATTCAACAAAAACCAAACTCATTGAACTTTAATCTAATAAGAATCTCACAGACTCGATGGTAAGAGTAATTGGCTGCTGGATACTGTTCGATATAGAGGCGATGTACATCAGTCGGAGGTAGGAGAAGGAAATGTTTCTCCCCTGAAACAACTGCATAGAGATTCTCATAGTGATCTTTATGGAAAGAAGTCACAGAGTGATCAGTACCAATCCAAAGGTTCACAGCTTCCGGCGAACAACCAAACGCATCCGTAGCCCACGAGATATCTCCGTCACAGTCTAAACCAACAGTCGAATACTCCGTTCTAAAACAATCATTCTGCTGTTGTAAATACCCAACCTTTCTCCCCTTACACGACGATTGAACAGCCTGAAGGGCCTCCGGAAACAGAACTTTCTCCACATGAGCCGAAGCAAAACAGAGATCATCTCTACCTCCGGTGCCCCCGACTGGTGTGACGGCGTCAGCGCAGCCGTTAGGAGTGAGATGTAAAGAAACAAGATCATTCGACAAAGCTCCCGCCAGGTACGCCGGATCCGACCAGTGTTTTAAAGCCGGCCAGTGAGTAATAGCGTTGGAGATTACACAAGGCTTGCTCTGAGACACGTAGTCTCTTAGAAACATAACCGGAGACGGTGGTGAATCAAGACGATCGAGTTTAGTTCCTAAGCTCAATTCTCTCACTTCTCTCCATAAATTCTCTATCTCATTAGCCATTGACGATCTTTTCAAACCCCTAAGCCAAGAACCCTAATTTATATATTAAAAAAAAAAAAAAAAAACTGGTTTTGTTATAAAAATTGGATTTTTAAATTAGAGTTGAAGACTTTGAGAAGGAAGAGGAAGAAGGAGATGAGTTGTTCTTATCTAATTTCTCGCGACGCTTCAGTCGTCGCTTCACGGCGGTGGAGTGATGTTACTTCCCGGCAGAGTTTATTTCTCCCACGGCAAGTACTCCGGCAACAACCGGTTCCTTTGTTTTCTCGATGCGTTCGATTAGTCGCCACTGTAAATGATAACTTTAATAAACAATCGTTTGGGAGGAGTTGTTGCTTTGCTTCGCTGTTTAGTGGAGATATCGGTGGAAGTAAAGGGAACAATGATAATGGAAATGGCGGCGGTGGTGGTGAGAGAGACGGAGGTTGGTGGTTTAATGGCGGTGGCGATAACTCTGATGATTCTTCTTCTTTTAATTTGAGGTTTCTCTGCTTTCTTGTATTGGTATTGTCTTGGTTATCAGCTGCTTCCGCCATAGCTAAAGCTGAGAAATCCGAAAGTGAGGATAGTACTGAGAAAGAGACGGTTTGGGAAGTGAGAGGAAGTAAAAGGAAGAGACTTGTTCCTGATTTCGTTAAAGACTTGTTCGTCTCTGAAGAATCAGCTTTTGAATTATCATCTTCTCTAACACCTGAGTATCTTCTAGCTCAATGTAGAAACCTTCTGACTCAGTTCCTTCTTCCTGAAGGTTTCCCCAATAGTGTCACTTCTGATTACCTTGATTACTCTCTCTGGAGAGGTGTTCAAGGTATTGCTAGTCAAATCAGCGGCGTTCTTGCCACTCAGGTATGAGAACTGAGCTTATCAATCTCTCTTAGGCATTTACCAAGAGCACTTGATGATAAAAAATTTTTGTATTGGGGTTTGTTTTTGGTAGTCTTTGCTTTATGCAGTTGGGTTAGGTAAAGGAGCAATTCCTACAGCTGCAGCTATCAATTGGGTGCTTAAAGATGGAATTGGGTATCTTAGTAAGATAATGTTATCGAAATATGGACGTCATTTCGATGTTCATCCCAAAGGATGGAGGCTATTTGCTGATCTTCTTGAAAATGCTGCTTATGGTATGGAGATGCTGACGCCGCTCTTCCCTCAGTTCTTTGTTATGATCGGTGCTGGTGCTGGTGCTGGCCGATCTGCTGCTGCGTTGATCCAGGTTCTCTTTTTGTCTCTGAATGCTTTAATTGCATAGCTCAAGTACTGCATTGTGTACACTTTAGTGTTTGTGACTATGGCTAATGTGGTAGTAAAGTTCACTATATAATTTATTTGTCTGCAGGCTGCTACTAGAAGTTGCTTCAATGCTGGATTTGCTTCTCAAAGGAACTTTGCTGAGGTGTACTACAATTTTTATGGCCTTTTTAATGAATTATTCAAGTCTTTATCACTTATATACATGTTATTGAAACTGCTAAGGTTCTGTTTGTAGGTAATTGCTAAGGGTGAAGCTCAAGGAATGGTGAGTAAGTCAATGGGTATCTTGCTCGGAATAGTGGTTGCCAATTGCATAGGAACCTCTACAAGTCTTGCCCTTGCTTCGTTCGGAGTTGTGACAGCAATCCATATGTATACCAATCTCAAATCTTACCAGTGCATTCAGCTACGGACTCTAAACCCATATCGTGCAAGTAAATGCCTAACCGCCCAATTCGTTTGATATTCATCAAATTCTTCTGAGAAAATGAAAGTAAACATTTCTCTGTTTACTATACAGGTTTGGTTTTTAGTGAGTATCTCATCAGTGGGCAAGCTCCTCTGATTAAAGAAGTCAATGATGAAGAACCGCTCTTCCCAGCTGTTCGGTTTCTAAACATAAAATCTTCAGAAAAGGTGAGAATGTCATTCTCCATATTAAACCTTACCAGTTTAAAATCCAAATTTTATCGGATGAAAAAGACAATGCTGGATAGCCTGATTCTCATTATCTGCTTTATTTTCAGCTGCAAGATTTTGTCTTATCATCAGAAGCAAAAGCAGCAGCTGCAGACATAGAGGAACGACTTCAACTAGGATCAAAGCTCAGTGATGTTATCCACAACAAGGAAGAAGCAATAGCACTGTTTGATTTGTATCGCAATGAAGGCTACATCCTTACAGAACATAGAGGCAGATTCTGTGTAAGCAATAATAGACCTTTTTCATCATTATTATCCGGCCAAATCTCTCACCATTTCATCTCCTCTTCTAATTGTCAGGTGATGCTCAAGGAGAGCTCGTCGCCACAAGACATGCTCAGATCGTTGTTTCAAGTGAACTATCTTTACTGGCTAGAGAAGAATGCTGGAATAGAACCTGCAAGCACTTACTCAGACTGCAAACCGGGTGGTCGCCTTCACATTTCTTTGGATTATGTGCGACGAGAGTTTGAACACGCTAAAGAAGACAGTGAATCAGTGGGTTGGGTCACCGAAGGACTGATAGCTAGACCTCTGCCGACCAGAATCCGTCTAGGTTATGATCATGAACCCTTATCTTCTCCTTCCAGCTCATAAACTCAGAGCAAAACCAGATCCCATGGATGATGTATTAGATCCCACTTTAATTTTTGGTATAGACTAGATACATTGTCTCTGTTCATCTGCCATTGAAATGCTAGAAGTTTATTAGAGATTTACATGTCTCTCAAGTCAGAAGATACTCTGTTCAGATCTAATTCGACGTCATGTGAAAACCAGATCATTCTGTTTTCACTATCTTGATTAAATATACATATCATATTCCAACAAAAAAATAATGCATTTGTGTACATGTGAACATTATTTTTTATGACTTAGAGAGATTCTAATCTTCATTATTAAATTCATTGCGTCTTACAATTTGCTTATTTTATCAGATCAAATCTAGCAGTCTACACTGATCTTTTACAGGTTAACCACAGTTACAGTCTCACAGACACACACATAACATAACCCAAAAAAAAAACAAAAAGAATGGCGAGTTAGCCGTAGATTGTGAATTATGAATTCTATTGAACAAAAGGGTATCGAGCAACGTAGAATTCCCTAACGCGCGAAGCCCCATCTCTAGCAAGTATGCCTTCGAGATCTCCAATGATTCTAGCCAGCCAAATCTCCAAGTTTCTCTGAACTTCTTTTAAATTGTTCTTGATCAAATCCAGCGTCCTTCCTGTATTCATCTTGGCTTGGTTTAGATGATCTACTTGATTTCTCCTTGTGATTTCCGTCTGCAATGAAACTAGCTTCTGCCCTGTCTCCGATGCCCGCTGCTGAAGTCTGGAACACTCTAGCAGAAACTCCGTTTGTCTTTGCGTCCTGAACTCGGGTCCTAATGTCGCATCACACGGATCACTACTCTGCTGAAAGCAGTAAAAGTAAAACCCTTTTAGGCTCTTCAGTAACTAAACTCAAGCATCTGATCATAAGCAAACTACAAATAGTGTTTAGAGAGTAAACCATTCTCCTGCATAGATCATCGATCTTCCCTGAAAGAGCCTGATACCTCTTAGCCTGTTTTCTCAACAAAGACGGAACTTTTGAAATGTCACTACGACAAACTTTCTCAAGATTCACTAATTCCTCTTCAAGTAACCTCAATTTCGCAGATACACCCGTCGCTTCACTATCAATCTTCCATGGTGATTCCCTTCTGTATACTCAATAGACAAAGATTACTACATTACTGATTATCACACAACACAATCTCAAATCCAAAAACATCTCTAATTTACCGACCTTGGCACAAAATGCTTCATACGGTACACAGATTCCAAAGATTCATACAGTACATCCTACAAAAAAAGACACAAAAACCCTAATATCAAAACAGATCCTTCACTCTCAAAAACCATGAATTTCAAAATCAAGAAGCTTGAAAAAAAAAAAAAAAAAAAAACCTGGAAAGGATTAAAATTGGAACTTGGACTAATCCCATAACCATTAGGTGATGATGTTGATACAGTGAGGTGATCCACACCGTAACGTTCAATAGACTCATCTCCTCCTCCTTCTCCTTGTCCTTCATCATCATCTTCCTCAACCCCTCGTTTAGACATAAACCCAATCATCTCATCTCTCTCACTCACTTCCCTCTCCAATTCATTAACCCTATTCATAAACTCTTCCCTCTCTTCTTCCATTTCGTGAATCCGATTCAACAACCGTTTCTCCTCTTCTTGCCACGCGTTCCTGTGACTAGCGAAGATGTCGACGACACGCGCGTTGGCTTTCGAGTCCTCCACGCGCCGAGATTTCATCTGACGGACTTGTTCCTCCGCCGTCGCGAGCCGCCGTTGAAGCTCTTTGACTTCGGATGTTAGTTTAGGGACGAGGGAGATTGCGTCGTTTGGGAGATGAGCTAGCATTACTGAGAAGCTTAAACCTAGAAACGACTTCGCTAGCTTCTTCAATTCATGCTCTTCTTCTTCTTCTTCCTTGACGAAGCTTCTCCTTCTCAACCTCTCTTCTTCAGGTTCAGGAACCGTCGCCATTTTTGTGAAGCTCAGAAGAAAGAAAAAAAAGATACTAAAAGAAAAGACAAATTTTTAATTTTTGTTTGTTTTCTTTTTTTAATATAAAGCAAAAAAAATTAAGGGAGCTCACTTTTGACGAATATAAATATATACAAATAAAAATTAAATTACATGTGATTTAAGATATAAATCACACCACGAAGTTTAAATTTGATATTGACATACTAGATGAATCGTACAACACTACCACCTAACAAACTAATTATAAATTCTGGATTAAAATATCCAAAAGATCCCAAATACAATAGTGGTTAAGGTTGGTGCTATTTTAACTTTCTTTTTGTATTTGCAGAGGTTTAAAATTTTTAGATCACAATTGTTAATGAATCATGTAAATTATTGTATTTTAGATTAAGAATTAGTTTAGTAAGCACATGCTGCTATATCACAATTGGGTTAGGAAAATTCAGTATTTGTTTGTTTGTTGTTTGGGGACAGACTTTTATGACTTTAAAATTATTTAAATCATTTAAATTCATTTTTTAGCCAATCAGATTTTTTTTAGCTTTTATTTTTTCTAAACCTTTGAGAGCCACTTCTTTTGTTTTCCTTCGTCGTTTACTCATCTTTTTTAAAGCTGCTTTAAAAACAAAACAATTATTAAAACATTCTTTTTTTTCTTCCCATTTTATTTAAATGCTCTCTAAAAGTATTTATATACATATATTACATATTATATTTTTACAAATTCTTTATTCTTATTTTTTTTCTATTTCTTTTAAGATCCATTTCATAATACTTTTTATTTTTTCATCATCATCATTAATAATGGTGTAAAAGAGTTTATGAAATTCATCATTAGTAAGAGAATAACATTCAAAACAATACATTAATTAGTGTTTAATGAATTTTTGACTATTCATATAAATACTCAATTAAAAAAAACATACAAAACAATTAAAAAATCAACAAAAACAAAAGAAAAACAGAATTTTCAAACATGACATATTTGATTGACTTACATTTTTTTATTTTTTTATTTATCATTAATAAAATTTATTCTTGTTATTAAATTGCTATATAAATTAAATTCTGACATAAATACATTTATTAAAATTATATTATTAATATATAATAATAATAATAAAAAGTTACATCTTTTAAAGTTGTTGGTAAACAATCAGATTTTAACAGTTAAAGTTTTAACAGTCAAAGCATCTACAACCAAATTCTTTACAGCTAAAACTTTAAAGTCAAAATATCTATGGCCAAAAGTAACAGCCATTACCAATCAGAGCCGATGGTAATTGAGTAGTCGGTTATCTGACTTGAATGAGGCAGGACCATCATCGTAGAGAAGAGATGAAGAGAGAGGCGTCTTCGTCTCTTGAATGCAACAAAGAAGATCAATCAAAATCATATCACGGACCCGACCAATCTCCACCTCCCAAATTGCACATGATTTCATCTGTCCCTATCTCTCAATTTTATATTTTTTTTGCTTTCAAAGTTTTGGACAATTGATTATGTTTACTATGAATATGCTCCACACCACAGTACCACCACAACTAGATACAAGATTGACGTAGAACACATCTTTTGAATTTGATCATTTCTTTAGTTTCTTATATATTATTCCTTTTGAATACGGTTCAGTTCCCCGAGCTATATATGCATTAGAATTTTCTTTGTAATGATCATGCAACTGCAATATCCTTTTCTCCTACTTTACAGTGAGACGCTCCACCAGGTTTCCATGATACCGAACCACGTTGTTAAATGCTTATTTGCCCAATCATCCTATTCTAGCTCCTACGATACACACAAGTTGTTTTGTAAGTATCTTTGCAAAAATTTATCAAAAAGAAAAACACCTGCCAACGTTGAAGACCATCATCGCTTGTTTAATGTTTCTCATGTTTCTACCTCTACAAAAGCGTGAACGTTATTATAGTAACACGCCCTCACCTCAACCAATTGATCCAAGATATAATAGAACTACCAGAGATATATTATCGAAAATGGTCACATGATTTTATTAAGTGTGTGACCAAAACAAAACAAAGCAAAGAACAGAGCAAGTATTGAAACGACTACGTTTCAACTTTTAACAAACGACGTCGTGTTTCGAAAGGGGGAAATGAAAACACGCGAAAACTGAAACCCGCAAAAATTCTCCCGCTATAACTTAACAAAACATTTGGAGACATTCGTAGGTCACGCGGATCGACTCTACAAACCGTTGATTATATCTTAATCAACGGTCAATAACTATCCTTAGTATCCACAGAGATTGAGATCCATCACTTTATTTCTTTCTATGCCTATATAACAAACACACCGCTCTCTTCTGTTATTTCACATCTCACCAATCCTAATTCGTTTCACAGAGCAAAATCAAACTCAATTCTTCTCGAGAGAAATGTCAGGTCGTGGAAAGGGAGGCAAAGGATTGGGCAAAGGAGGAGCCAAACGTCACAGGAAGGTTCTGAGAGACAACATCCAAGGAATCACTAAGCCCGCGATCCGGAGGTTGGCTCGTAGAGGTGGCGTCAAGCGTATCAGTGGTCTGATATACGAGGAGACACGTGGCGTTCTCAAGATCTTTTTGGAGAATGTTATCCGTGACGCCGTTACTTACACCGAGCACGCGAGGAGGAAGACGGTGACTGCCATGGATGTGGTTTATGCTCTTAAGAGACAAGGAAGGACTCTCTACGGATTCGGCGGCTAGGGTTCCCAAATTGTTTGTTTGTTTTTTTTATTGTGCTTTTTACGTTTATTAGAAATGTTAGTTTTCTGAATTTGCCGTTAATTCCCAAAAACTCGAAAAAATTAAAGGATGTATTTGCAATTTCGTTAACAAATCGGAAATTGCAGTTTCGTAGTCTTTAATTGAGATCCTCTTGACTATTTTTACAGCTTCTCTATATGCTTTGTTTGGTGGTATCAATTGAGCACCCTAATCGTCATCAAAATGGTACAATCTCATTAGTCTCCATGTCTTGGTTAGAGATAAAACCCGGATTTGTTTAAATATTGATTAAAATTTGTCGAATAAACCCAACTGCGACGCAAACATACCGTAAATCCAAATACTAACCGGATCGGTTTAAAATCTGTCTTATGAACCGAACCGCGAATAAGTTTCGGTTATTATACCAACCCGTGTTGTATTTATGCGAGACTAACCGGTTTCGCTATATTAAACCGAATTTAATTTTCGGTTTAGAACAAAATTTCAAAAATTGTCAAATCGTATGATCTCTCTCTCTCTCATGTTCTAGAGAGAATCAGAAAAGGGAAGGATCCAGAGGAGACGAAGCTTGGATTGGAATCAGCTCACGCCGTGAGTTTGATCGGAATCGATTCACAAGAAATGGGAGCTCCGGGAAGCGAAGACACCGTCATGATAGAATTGGCGAAGAAGCTAGGAGATGCGCATGTTATCACCGTGAATTGTCCTGATAAGACTGGTTTATGTTGCGATGTTTGCAGAATCATACTCGATTTCGGACTTTACATCACAAAAGGAGGTACGATTCTTCCAGAAATTGGCTCGATTCAGTAATCCTGATCATCATCATCTTCTGAATTTTTTTTTTTTTTTAGATAACGAAATAGTTTTGGTGTGTTAGATGTTACAACTGATGGAGTATGGTGTTACATAGTATTGTGGGTGGTTCCTTATTATGATTCTCTTAGATTGAGATGGTCACATTTGAAGAATCAGCTTGTATCTGTATGCCCGTCTTGCTCAACCTACTTTGTGCTCGATTTGATGTCTTCTTGTCCTGCATCAACGCCTGTTTACTTGTTGAAGTTCTGTTGCCTAGACCGTAACGGACTCTTGCACGGTACTGTGACTGATCTGAGATCGTCCTATATGTTGATTTTGCTTTACTGAGTGTTTATCTTGATTGTGTGAGAATCTTGTTTGTAGATGTTACGAGAGTACTATCTGAGCTTGAGCTCTCAATTCAATCCGTGAAGGTCACTACGACGCCAGATGGGAGAGTTATGGATCTTTTCTTTATTACAGATAACATGTGAGTGAGAGTGAGTTGAGTTAAATTAATCTGCTCCTTAAGACTTGCTGTTAAGTATTTTAATGGTGATCATTGTCTGCTTAGGGATCTTTTACACACAGAGAAGCGCCAAGAGGATACACGAGGGAAGTTTCGTTCTGTTTTGGGAGAATCGTGTATAAGCTGTGAGCTTCAGTTGGCTGGACCTGAGTATGAATTTCATCAGAATATTCCATCTCTTTCTCCAGCAGTGGCTGAGGAATTGTTTACGTCTGAGCAGCTTACCGATGAAGATAACCGCGTACAGCTTCTTACTGATGATATGATTAAGCTGAAGGATTCTACTATCACAGTTGACAACTGTTTAAGCCCGGCTCACACATTACTCCAAATATGCTGCGTTGATCACAGAGGCCTACTCTATGATGTATTAAGAACATTAAAAGACTTTGAGATTAAGGTAAATGGTAGAGATAACATCCCCATATTGTCAGATATTGATATATTAGATCACTGCCTTTCCCTTTGTGTTATCTTAGGTTGTGATCTGTTTCTGCAGACGTGTTATGGCAGGTTCTCACCTCAAACACAAGGTCATCGGGATCTAGACCTATTTATTCAGCTGAAAGATGGGAACAAGATTGTGGATCCTGATAAGCAGAATTCGTTATGTTCACGTCTGAAAGCCGAAATGCTTCACCCTTTACGTGTCATAATAACAAACCGAGGGCCTGACACTGAACTTATGGTTGCTAATCCAGTTGAGCTATCTGGTAATGGCAGACCAAGAGTGTTCTATGACGTTACCCTTTCACTAAAAGTGCTTGGAATCTGCGTCTTCTCGGTAAGAAACAAATCTATTCACGGAAATCTTATAATCAGTGACTCTTAACTGTGAGCTGCTTTGTCTTTTAATTCAATCTCAGGCTGAAATAAGGAGGTACACGGCTAGTGACAGAGAATGGGAAGTGTACAGATTTCTTCTGGATGAGAACTGTTTGTTCCACCTCGGTAGTGCTTCTGCTAGGAATGAGATCGTTAATAAAGTGAGAAGAACATTAATGGGTTGGTAAATTAAAGACCTAGTATATTGTTATGTGTAATCTTTATAGGTTCATGTAAATGCTTTTATCCGTTTGTCTGTTGGTAAGTCCTCTGCCAATATCGGCTTAAGTATATTTGGTATTTTCCCTTAGAAATGTCACACCAATTATCACCTTCACCATAACATAAAGGAAGGAAGATGCTCATCGCAGATGTGGCTTTACGGTTATTGGCAACTGAGCACAAGTTAAATATATAGACATACAGTAAGTCGCAATTTCATAACAGCACATCCCGTTTCTCAATCTGAGGACGAGGCATATATTGAACTAGACATCGTAGAATAGCGGATGTAAATGGCTACCACGAAGCCGTAACTAAACGACCTGAAGGGTAGAGGAGGATGGTGATGAGTAGATAGTCTTACTTATATATCCAAGCACTTTGTTTAAGACAAGATATATGCATCGCAAACTTTTTCTATTACTGAGTTTAAGCTAAGAATAACCAATTAATTTAACTATAATAGTATTTAACCCGCCATACAACAAATGATATATATTTTTTTTAACTTAATTATAACTTAATCAATTTGATTTGATATGTTTAATATAATGATAATTTTTTCTTTTCAAATTATAATTTAATTAATTTAATTTAATATGTTTAATATTCTATTATTAATGGTGTTTATAAAATAGTGAAATGATGATTTAATGTGTTGTAAGCACTGGGTTAATGATAGTATTTTAAATTCGTATTAATATTGATTGTCCAACCATAGAATCCCGTCCTATGACATTTTTTTTTTTTTTTTTCAACCGACATCTTAATCTTTATATAATTAAATATTCAGATTTTTGATATTTATTATATCTGATAGAATTAATTCTTTTTACTAAAAATTCAAATTAATCTGGATACAAACTTTTAAATTTGGATGCTTGTTAAGTTAAGTTTAATGTTTATTCAGATTAAGATTGAGTCGTTGTCATTGAAAGTGACTCGTGGAGCACATTGCAAAAACTAACGCTCCCAAGGTTTACAATTTGATTTGTAATGGCAGTCACTTGACATTCCATCTTGTGTGTTAACTTCATACTTTTTATTAGTGAATTTAAAAATGTGAATTTTAATTTAGTATTTTGGGTTTAAGATTTAGGATTCAGTTTTAAAGGAGTTTAATGTCTAATTTTAAAGTTTTAAAGAGGTTTATAATTTTAAAATATGAATTTTTGTTAAGTATTTTGGGTTTAGGGTTTAGGACTCAGTTCTTAAGGAGTTTAGTTTTGAGGAGTAGCACATTGAGTCGAAAACAGCTTCAAGGATGATGAGAACTTGGTCATATCTGGTTTTGAGCTCTTGGTGTACAAATCACACTCGACGAACAAGTTTATGGTAAGAAAATGGTTGGTGTAGTTGAAGTTGGTGATGAATTTAGAAACAAAGCACAACTTATCATATTAACTAGTGACGTATGAAATATATTAGGTGAAGAAGAGTTTCTTTGGAAGAGAAGTGAACAAGGAAAGAATCAATTTTTGGAAAGGATTCAATTCCTTTCACGGTTCAATTTCGTGAAGTCCAGATTTTTTTTCGAGTAATCTCAATAATTAAACAGAGATTTTTAGACTAACCAAGCTAGATACATTGCTACACATTTTCAACGTAGATAAATTGTGAAAAACGTGTTACATATATGATTGCAAGAAAAAAAAAATGCAAATGTTGTTTCTCGAATTGATTCGTTTTGTTGCTCAATTTGGTTTAGACCTACCTACATCGGGAATGATGAGAACTATGAGGAGACTTAAGTTAACATTCAGTTTTCTTGGTCTAGAAGTTGTAGCTTTACCTAAATTTTTACGAATAAGTCGCAAATACTAAGTGGTCTCAGAGCCGTTAAGTAACAACCAACCTTTAAAGGTTTTTTGTTATGATCTCGGTCAGATTTTTCGTCGAGGTTTTTGTGTCTTTTCTTAAAATAGTTTTTTTTAATTAATTACATAAGTTTTGTTTTGTTTAATTGTGTTATCGGTCGATATGTCATTTTGGTATAGAGGCTCGTGATATATAATTGACAAGAAGGTTTCGTGGTGTAGTTGGTTATCACGTCAGTCTAACACACTGAAGGTCTCCGGTTCGAACCCGGGCGAAGCCATTATCAATTTTTCCCAAATATCTTTCTTTGGCCTGTTACGATCTACGCTGCACGGAATCGCCGGAAGTGTGACGTTTCGCGTCCCCGAAGTGGAAGCGCCGGGAATCGCTCGGAATCGCTTTGGAATCGCGATTCCTAAAATGAGCCTTTTAGAATCGTGTTGGAAGCGTAAGATTCCGAGTTGGAAGCGTTGGAGAGTAGACTGGAAGCGTCGCTGGAAAAAAAAAAAATTGCAGAGAACGGCGACTAGGGTTTTAAGGGAAGAAGATGACTCCGCGAGGAATGACAATTCTGCCCCTTCGTCTTTTATAAAAAGTTTTCGTATTGTGCAGGATCGAACCTCTCACCTCTTAAAACTTAACCACCCTCCCAGCCACTACACTACGAAGCTATTTACGTTTGTATTCACATTCAATTGTATATAACGTAATCTGTAGGTTTTATTTTAGTATTATCATGATTTTATTTAAATCTAATTATTTATAATATGATTTTATGTTTAATATTTTATAATATATATATATATATATATGTATATATGTATATACGCTTCCAACCCGTACCCGCTTCCTAAATTTTATTAAAATTTCGCTTCGCCGCTTCCAAACGCTTTCGCTTCCGAATACCCGCTCCTGATTCCATGCAACTTAGGTTACGATTCATCTTCATAACATCTCCAGTAATTTACTCCAAATTTATAAATTGAAAATCATGTTTTTCTAACTTAATTATGTGATTGAAGTGCGCTTTCAGATATCAACTGTCAACTGACTAGTATTAGAGTACTCGTTAAGTTGGTCTAGACAAACAATGCATTTCTACTAATCTGTGTTTTTGCATTCATCTCACGAGACAATAGAGCTAGACAGCTAGACACGATTGCGTTAGGCTTTAGATAACTTTGCTATAATCTCGTTTTCCTCACTAATAAATTGACTAACTCTCACTTGTAGTTTAATGGGCGCCATTGATAGTACGTACTAGCCATTTTCCAGGATATATTGAAGTCCTTACCCACTGGCATCTCAAGGCCCTTAAGTTCAACCATGAAGCTCTTACTCTCTCCTTCATCTTCTGAACCCACCACATAGGTCTGCTCCTTGGAACTAACCTCAATCGTCTTGGTCTCGTTCAAGATTGGGTTCCCATTGATATATATTTCTTCAGAAACTTCCCCTGCTCCTTGAAGTCCCAAAACAATCACTTTCTCAATCACTAAACCTTTGCTAAACGCAAACTTACCTTCTTTTACTCTTGACCATATCTTCACACTCTCATTTCCAACCGATGCGTAGAAGTCAACGTACGTTGACTGCCCGTTTCCAAGTTCCATCTCCGGAAGCTCATCCTCGTCCAGAAAGAGTTTCCCGGTGGCATATCCCTCTGACGCCCCTGCCGGAAAAGTGACGACCAGACTAAACGGTGTTGTTCTCGCTTCTTGAGAAACCAACCCACCTTGTTGCATCGGTAATATCGTGTTTTGGTATAGATGCACGTTCACAGCGTTCAAGGGAGCTGGAAGAGTCACGCGCTTCCCGTTCTTGGAAACAACGACCTGAGTCATGTCAAACATATGATACCAAGAACCTGGTGGGAACAGTGCTTCCACTTGGTTCTTCCCTTGTTCAAGAACCGGTGATATCATCAAGCTGCTTCCTAGCAAGAACTGTTTGCTCAAACCATAGCATTCGGTGAAATCAGGGAAAGAGAAGAAGAGTGGTCTAGCCACTGGTGCACCAGTCATATGGGCTTCGTAGTTAAGAGTGTAGAGAAAAGGAAGGAGTTTGTATCTCATCCCAAGAGCGTTACGAGCTGACTCTGCAACTGTTCCCCATTGGTAAAGCTCTTTTCTTGGAGCGTAGTAATCAGCGTGATTTCTTGAAAAGGGGTAAAACGCACCGACTTCAATCCAACGATTGCATAGTTCTTCTTGTGTAGGAGGGAAGAATCCACAGATGTCTGAACCAACCATGGGAACTCCAAATATTCCAAAATTCAACATAGTGGAGATAGATACTTGCAAGCTCTGCCATGTTCCTTGGTTATCACCGGTCCAGTGAGCAGCATACTGACCTGAACCAACAAAAGTAGACCGGGATAATATGAACGGACGTTTGCCTTGGATAGCAAGTAAGGCCTTGTGGGTTGCTATGGTCTCAGAGAACCCATAGATGCTGTGAGCGTCGTACTCTCGAACACCATTGTAATGATAAGCACTTGTGGCAATAGTCTTGAATCCAAGTGGAGCTTTGTTTCCAGTAGCATTGATCTTGTAAGGTGGATCATCCCACCTTGTATTGGTTAAATTCTTGCAGTCTAAGCAACACCTCGCACTAGGTTCACCCCCACTCGGACATTGCTTCCCCTCCGGCATTGTACACAATCCAGAACAGAAGTTGGAGACCTCGTTCATGTCTATCCATAAACCATCAACGGGGACTAATTCATGGAAACGTCGGATCTCATCACCCCACCAAGAAACCGTTTTAGGGTTAAGGAAATCAGGGAAGTAAACCGGACCAGGCCACACTTGAGCCAAGAAAGGCTTACCTTCATATTTAATGAACACATCGTTGGCCATGCCTCTTTGGTATACACCGTAGCTCGCGTTAGCACCAATACCAGGATCAGTAATCACAACATACTTCATTCCCATCTTATGGATTCTATCCAAGAAAGCCAAAAGCTTAGCACGAGGGAAGTTCACAGTATCCAATGTGAAGTCCTTGTAAGCATCCATGTAATCAGCATCATTCCAAATCACATCAAGAGGGATCTTAGCCTTGCGATAATTATCCACAACATCTTCAACAACTGATACATTACGGTATCCCCATCTACATTGATGAAACCCTAGTGGACAAATTAGGTTAAAGATTGGTAAGAAAACACATTAACTGTATAGAAAGAAAAAAGGGATTTTAGTTAAAAGTACCACATTTGATTACAATCTTTTATATTCTACCACAAGTGAAAACTACTTTTTGATTCTACCACAAGAGACACTTAAAAGTCGTAAATACCCTTTTGTTTATGAGAAAAAATTGAAATTAATTGTTTCTTTCTATAAATACGTAGGGACAGCCTACTACTGACAATTGACATTTAATATGCACTAAAGTAAGAATCAGTGGGCCAAAGCCGTAAATGTTTTGAAGAAGAAAGAAAAATAGGTAACAGAAAAACACTTGTAATGAAAAGATGAGAGCATTAATTGAGTCTGTAGACAAGTTATTCCGTAGACAAAAATTATTTGTTTGTAGACAAGTTTTATTTGTTGGTCATGGTAGACATATTCATTTTTTGGGCTGTGGACAATAATCTTCAGTGAATTTATAAAATATATTTTTTGTAGACAAATTGAGCAGATAGACAAGTTATCAAGTACATAGTGACAAACAAGTTTGTGGATAAGTTGATTTTGTTGTTTGTAGACAAATTGGTTTTGTGTTTCGATCTATAATAGACAAGTTGGTTTTGGTGTTTGTTGACAAGTTTCAATTTGTTAAAGTTGTAGACATATTTTTTTTAGTAGGCATGTTGGTTTTACTGTTTATTGACAACTTTCAATTTTTAGGTTTATAAAACTAAATCTGGACAACAAACTAACATCTTAGTAGACAATTATGAAATCAATGGACAAGTTGTAAATATGTCCATAGAAAATTAGACATCACAAAAAAATATAATTTTGAAGTGATGGACTATATATGTAAGAAAAGAAAGATTAGAAAACAATTAAAAGTTAGAAAACAATTAAAAGTTAGAAAACAATTAGAAAACACAGAATTTTTTTTTATTGGGATTTTTGGATAAAAAGTTAGAAAATAATTAAAAGAGATAAAAAGTTTTATTGTGTTTGTTTATTTGTTGTTTTTAGATAAATAGAGAGATAAACAATGAAAAAAAAATGGAGAGAGAGAAACGATGAAACGATGAGGAGAGAGAAAAAAAGTGTTGGACTTTATTTATATTAAAGCTTTTTTAAAAATAACATAGAGAAATTAACCAAGGTTAATTTAGTCATTTAATGTTATGAATGTGGTATTTGTAAAAAACAGTTATGAAATGTGGCAGATGGGACGAGAAAAGTTTTTGATTGTGGTAGATTTGTTAAAAAACTCATGAAAAAATTGGAGATATTAGTACCTAGAGACCAGTACGGCATTGGTGCTGGCCGTCCGATTAACGAAGTGTATTGATCAACGACGTTGAGAGGCGACGGTCCAGCGAAGAAGTAGAAATCGAAAACACCTCCAATTACCTTGTTCGTCAAGGAATCGCCTCTGTAAAACACATCCATACCATTACTGTTGAGAAGCAGAACAGAGTGTGCGTAAGGTTTACCTCTAACGTTTCTCAAATCCATGTAAACCGGATGCGACCCGTAAAGATCGGTGTTGAGTTTAAACGCCGAGACGTCTTCAGCGAAGAGAGTGTAAGGCTCATTAGGTACAAGCTTGATTCCATTGGCTCGTGAGTTTTCACCAAATCCGTACAGCGACGCTTCTTTAGGTAACGAAGTTGAGATCTCAAGGTACTGGTCCTTGAAGACCATCTCTCGAAAGTCCTCATCGGAGCTGCTAGTAGTGTTGAAAATCGTCTCGCCGTTGGATCTTCTTCTCACGGCGAAGCTGAAAGGATCTGTGGTGAAGCTTAAAATCAGCTCAGGCCCGGAGATCTCTTGTACCGTAAGGTCCGTAACCGGAGATTTTCTTGATATTCTGATCACCGGTGGTGGCTTCTCCCTGCGGAGGAGACTGTACGGAACTTCCCATCGTTGTTCCTTGGCGTCTGTGATGTGAACACGAAGACGATGATCTGTTTCATGCCTGGAAAAAAATGGAAATCCAACGGTCAGAAATAGATTGGTAACGTAGGCTGCGAAGCAGAGGATATAAAATCTCTATACTTAATGAAGAGACGAAGGGTGGTTATATCAGAGCCGTAGATTTTGGTTCTCTGCTTCACTTGGAGATAGCCAATGAAGCTGTCATCTTCAGGAGACTTCTCGATTGAGATCAAACGGTAGCCATTGCCGATGGAGTTGGAACAGTGGAGAGTTGAGAAGCAGAGGAACAAAGCAAGAAGAAGAGAAAGAGGAGAAGGTACAGATAAAAAAGTAGAGGCCATTGTTAAGTTAGGTAGTGTGATGATACTTTACTCTCTAATAAGTGTTAAGAAGCAATGATTGAGAAAGAGATCTTTACAATAATCATATATTTATGGTTCTGAAAACGTTTATTTTTCCAAGATATTGTCTTCGAAGTTGACGATGGTTATATAAGTAATGAATGAATCATATATGTTGTCTTCTTCTTAATCGGGGGTGAAGACAACAGACAAGACATTTAAGATATGAAGACAAAGAGAAGAAAGCACAAATTGACAAACTTATGACGGAGTGCAATGTTTTTATTCCAAAATATTTAAAATCACAAATTAATATTACAAACAATATCAAAAATAACTAAGACAAAACCAAACTAATTATAATAGATATGTACGGCTATGTGATCTATATCACCTACTAGATATCGCACACAAGCTATCTCACAGAAGTCTAAAGATGTCTATTTTCTAAATTTTCAAACTTAAAATGTATAGTATTCTAATATCTTTTCAAAAGTGTAGATTTTGCCAACTTACTCTAAAAAGTATCTCAAAAATATCTGGCTTTTTCACTCAATCACAAAAATGTATCTCTTGATCTCCGATTTTATTCAATTCACGGATCTTGCTTTTCGACTTCGTTTTTCGAATTAACTTTGTTCTTATGTGTGAACAATAAAATAACTATTCAAGAGATGACTGAGAAAGGTAAAAGTATTGGAGGTAGATGTGTATCTTGCGGATCAACTATTATGGACCATCAAAGTCCCTTTACAAAACCCAAACCCAAGAATATTTTAGAAATTCTACTGTGATAATTAAAGATTAAGAGATTTAGAAGATTTATTTATTCATGCATGTTTATCTATTTTCTGTTCTAGTTATGTTAGACATAAGTTAGCTTCTAGATATATTGTATCAACTAGATTAGGACCCGCGGTACACCGTGGTGCAAATTATTTATAACTAAAACATTTAATTTATTGGTTAAATATGTTATAATTATATAATAGTTTTTAATTTTATGATTTAAAGTTTAAACCATATAATACCGCAATATAATTTGTTTTTTATTTAATATTTAATTAATCAACTTAATTTGATATGTCTATTCTCTGATACAGATAGTGTTAACAAAATAATGAAATGATGCTTTACTCGTGTAACACCAATTTAATGATATTTTAAATTTATGTAAATATCGATAAACTCGTTCCGCTATATAAAGATATTTTAATTCGCACTATATCATCTTAATTTTTTATATTTATTGTCTTGTATTATACATATTAGCTTGAGTTGCTATGTTAATTATTAAGATTGTAACCATTTACATTTTATAAAATTGGTGCTTCTTATAAAGTTTAAATATTTATAATACTTAGAATTCTTAAAACGGTTGAGTATTTACCATATTTGAAGTTTCGTAAAAGTTTAAATATATTATTAATATTTTAAAGGTCTTTTAACTTTTTAAAAAGTTAAAAGATTTATAATATTTAAACTTTACAAATTTGAAACTTCATGAACGTTTAAATATTATTAATATTTTTAACATTTTATAAAGTTTAACTTTCTAAAAAATATAAATATTTATAATAATTCTACTTTTTATAAAATATAAATATTTATAATATTAACTTCTTAAAAATCTTTAATAAAGAATCGGAATAAAACAAATAATTTTTTTTTTATAGTTTGAATGCGTGATAAATCAAAATTTTTGTATTATGAATCATTTTGGTCTCTTTTATAGTATGACTCTAAACCATTGCCCAAATTTTTTAGGCGATGTGAGATATTATATCTGTAAATTGAGTAATATATGTCTGTTTTTAGGAAAAAATCACAATTTTTATTAACTAAATGTATTATAGAATAATTTAAGATAATTTAAATATAAATTCAAATAAAAATGAAAAAGAAGCATATATATATATATATTTATGTTTAAATGAGGTAGAAAAATTTCTTTATTTTTTAAAATCTTACTTATAATTAATTTGAAAATTTTGGTAACTAATATTAAAGTCAATGCATTAAATGCTAAAACTTTCCAAATAATATTTTTGAGCAAAAATTGCTGCAAAAATACTAGTATAGATTCTCTTGAGATCAGTAACACATAAAAAAGAGTTTTCCCCCAAATATTTTTCTGGTTTCCATAAAGAGTCAGATTGGCGCAGCGTAGTTGATAACAAACCTTGTGTTCGTTGATTCCGATGAATAGCCAAACAAAAGGATGGTCTTGTTGTTCGTTGATTCAAAGAATAACCGAACAAAAGACGATCTCGTGAATCGTTGATTTAAAGAATAACCGATTAACAAGATATAAAAGAAAAGCTTGAAGCTTAAAGTATTATTCAATCAAGTCTGCCCTTGCTAATGACGCTAAGAGGCTATTTAAACAAAATAAGCAAAGAACCCTAGGTCACAAACCAACTCAAAGGAGTTTGAGACAAAACGTAAAGCCTAAGAAACGTAAACAAAAATAAAGCCCAACGAGAAAAGGAAATAACATAAGATGCGCTGCATCACAGATGATAGAATCAGAATTCAGAAGCTTCCCCGAGCTAACCTTGGCACCAACATTTCCTCTTGATGAGAGTCATAAACGTGGGTTCTTTCGTGGCACATGTGGAAAGAGGTGAATCGGTGGTTTCAGATGCACGGTCCAAATCTAAAATTAAGTGGATAAAACAAAAGTATTATGGCGTGGGATATACTAATATCATCTACATTGCATGCACAACCTCTGTGAATGTTTTAATATAAATTTAAATATAAAATACTAATATTATGTTGTAAGAGCATTTGTATTTTGTAGTGGTGAGATCAAAGTTTTTCAAATATACTATTTTAATGTCAATTATTTAGTTTAGTTATTTATTTAAAATTTAAAAGAAAAATAAAATTTAAACCAATTATATGTTGCCATGTGTATAGATAGTCTCTCATAAGATTTTCAAAATTCTCATTTGAGAATATTCTTACTTCTCACTCCTACTTATTATTATTTTTTACTTTTTTTATTGGTGAGAACTCATTTGAGAGCACACCACAGTACATGCCCTTAACTATCTTAAAAGCAATAACAAACTCAATTAAAATATTTTTATGAAGACATTTTAGATATAACGTCTCAGACCATCTCCACCCATGAGAAACTCATTCAAATTGCTTAAAATTAAATATTTAATATTTTATTAATAAAAAAAAAATTTAACCAATAAGAAGGAGAGAAAAGAGGAACAACGTCAGTTCTTAAAATACTTAAAGAATAAACTTTTCTTTAATTTCTCTTTCCTCGGTTATGCATTTTTAATATTTTTAATTTTTAATTAAAAACAACCTTCTACAAATCACCACTTAAATGCCTCACATTCTCCCAGCATGTGTAAATATTATATTTTAAAATGAGAGAAAATAAAAATATATCATATACTTTTAAATTTTTAATTAATTTATTGTAAAATAATTTTTTGTTTTTTATGAAAAAGAATTAAATTCAAAAGAAAAAATTTATATAATTAAATATATTAAAAATAGATAATAATGTATTTGAATCTAAAATTCAGCCGAGACGTCCTTAGCGAAGAGGGTGCAGGAGGGTTATATAAGGCTAGGCTCATTAGGGACGAGTTTGATTCCGCTGGCTTGTGAAGCACTTCACACAGTCCTTTTTTTTTTTTTTTTCAATCTGATATAGTAATTTATTGAAATACTATCAAGACATCGATCCTACTTATCTTCGTATTTTTTTTTGTTTGTTCGCAAATTGGTTTTGTAGTCAGTAGACAAACCAAGATTCATACTTGTTATTCAGCCAAAGTCATCTATAATGTTAGTCTTGCAAGAAAAATCTTATAGTTGTTACTAAAATAAGACTCGTAATGTTATTCATGCTTGTTATTCAGCCAAAGTCATCTTTAATGTTATTTGTTTTATCAAAAAAAAAGAGACAATGTTGTTTAAAATGAAACGTAATAAGGTTTCTTCAGCGGACATGGTTAAAGAGAATGAAACAAATAACTATTTTTCAGCGGATCCGCGCGCCTAGTGAACTCTCTTTATAATCCTCCGGCCTGCCCGATCATACTCAACTTGTCTTTCACTTTGTCCAACCAAAAGCTCCATTGGGATGTCATCTTTTGTAACTGCATTACCATACTTTGCCATGATTGCGTCCTTTCTCTGAGATTTCTGGTTCTCCTTTGCAACCTTAACCCTCTTATAAACCAACTCAGCTTGTGAAGGAGCCGCTTGCATATGCATGTCCTGTCCTTTTGCAAAAGCTTCACATGAATAGGTGTTTAGCTGTTTGAACTCCAGAGCTTGGCCACTTTTTCTATATTGATTATCTCCTAAACAAAAGTTATCATTCGGATCTGCATCCGGGAGCGGATCTTCACGCATGGATCGAGATTTAGGGTCGTAATAAGCTGAGTTGACATCAAGGTTCACCAAGTATTTTGCAGTGTCTTCTCTGATACGCAGATTCCTTATAGTTCCTGTGCTACCACCATCAGTTGTTCGAACACGTTTTTTAACCTTTGCAAAATCCATCTACTTGCTCTCATCAACCCTAGCTTCATCCACCCTTAAGTCGTCGTCTTCTTCCTCTCTATCACTTGTTGCATACTTATTGTTCTTCTCCTCTAGTTTCTTAAGGTGCTGCTCCTTGAGGTACTTCTTTCGTGCTTCCTCTTTCGCGTCAAACCGATCCATAACAAAACGATAGTTCGAAGGATCATAACCATTCCATCGGTCCCTCTTACCATCGTAGTCCAATATAATACTCTCGTTTCTCTCATCAGGAGCAATGTTCTTGTCTGTGTATTTCGCTCCAACCTGGCGAGGTCTATCCATACATGTTTTCACATCATGCGTCATTGCACCACAGTTTTGACAAGCTCCCTTACGATATTTCTCGGCTTGGTTAGTCTTGGCACCTCTTTGATAATATGCTTTTGTAGAAACGGTTTCGGTTTACCAATTCTTTTGATGCTCTAGACTCGGGTTTTCAGAATTAGACTTGGTATACCATGGAACTTTTGACAAAAACTGAGGTGTGTGAGGATTGATTACCTTTCCATCCTTGTCTACCTCAGGTGGAGCAAGCCCTGCCTTACGAGCTTCCTCTAATTTGTTTTGCTTCCTACGATCTTCCCTAGACTTAAAACCAACTGAAGCTGTTGCCATTGTTGTTAGGTCGTTTCGATTTACTCTTTGCACGCAACAATTAAAAAGAAAATTAAAGGCTGCAAAGAATGAAGTTTGGTAGGATTTGTGATAAGAAACTAAGAACCCTAAATAAATTCTTTAAGGCCATCTTTATCGGTATATCTGATAGGGTGTTCTTGGGCTTTTTTTATTTGGAAAAAATTAAAAAGTGGGCTTAGATCATAAAAATCGATCTTACTTGAGAACTGTTTTTTGTGTTGTTCTTATGCGACGTGGCATTGTCTCATTGATGACAATTTTTGCAACGGAGAAAACTTTTCATTTCTCATTTTGTTCGATATCGTGACAAACTCCTTGTGAATTTGGAAGAAATTTGTTCCAAAAATCAGTTGCAAATGGAGGAGAATGATTTAACTTTTGGTGACCTCCGATTGTTCGAACCGTTACTCATCACCTCCACCGACGGCGGATCTCAACGGCGACTCTGGTTCAGGTAATCGTGACTCGTCTCCTTCCGATGGCGAATTGATTTTTTTTTCTGGGTTATCGTTGAATGAGGAGATTTACGCTACGGTTTATGGGTTATTGTTGAATTGATCCACCGACGGCGGATCTCAACGATTCGTTGTCTCCGGAGGATGCGGCTAAGGAAGAAGAGGTTTACGCTACGGTTGTTAAGTAGGAGGAAGTTCACGAGGGATACGAGAAGCTCTTGAGGGATTTGGAGGAGGAGCTTTGTAGGGTTTATGGTTTGGCTGTTGATGAGTCGTTGAACGGTGGGGATGAAGTGAATGAGGAGGTTTTAGCTGTGATTAAGGGAGCTGAAGATGGTGGATTCGTTGAAAGGATTGATCTTTCTGATCGTCAGCTTAAGCTTATTCCTGATGCTTTAGGGAAGATCGTTGGTTTGGTTTCCTTGGATCTCTCTCGCAATGATCTCAAGGTATTGTCCCCCGAGACTTTGATTCGTTTCTACATGAATCTTGGTGTGTTTAGTTTCGAAAAATTTGGTCTTTTTGCTGTAACTTATAATAATCTCGATTAGAGCTTCAATGACGTCATGAATCTAGACTAGTTCTCTGATTGGTAGAGGTTGTGTTCTGTGAAGGGTGAAAATCATGAAACTTTGGAATGTGACTTGCTTTAGCTTATGAATCTTGATGTATCTGTGAAGCTTGATTAGTCATTGGAATTATTTGGTCGAGGATCATATAAAGAATTGCAGATAACTCATGATTTTGGTGATCTAATTGCAAACAAGCTCATTTGTTCTTTTCTCTGTAAATTGTTCTCTAAATTTTGTGTTTGGGATGTGATTTGTAGTGTTTGCTTAGATTGAAAGAGAAAAGCTAAATGATAGGTATGTTCAAAGCTTTGCCTAACCCTGAACTCTGTTTTGGAGCCTGGCAGGACACCGAAGGCGGATAAAGTAGCTATACTAGATAAGGAGAAGATAGAGCAACAATTGAAATCTATGGCGGTACCTCCATCGGGTTTCATGCCTTCCCAGCATCCAGCAGCTTTCCTCCTGTTGTTTAATCTTCATAGTTCAGATGATTCTTTATCAGTAGTTTTGCAGTAACCATTGAGAGGGGATTAGAGAGTTTTATGATTTTTTGTTTCGGTTTATCAAGTATTTAAGCTTTACTATTATATTATTACATAGTATTAAACATTGTTAAATTTTAAATTAAACATTAATCTATGTATTTATTAAACATTCTTAAATTTATATAAAAATATTATATTATTAAATATTAAGATCTTAAATATGTTTTTCCAATAACTAACTTCTTAACAAATGTTATTAATTACTGATCTTACATTATTTTCACAATATTTATATATTAATACTCTAAGAACATCCTAAACTGATCTCCCTATAAAAATGCCCTAAAGGAAAGTTTTATCTTTCTCTCGTGAGCAATCGTATTTATAGTTGGAGCTTAACATAATTCTTTAGGAAACTCTTTTAAACCGGAACAGGAAAAAACTAATGAAATTTCTAATTTAACTAAAACATAATTTGTAAAATTTCCTTATTGCATAAGAGTGTCCTTTTTCTTTTTCTTTTTTCTCGACTGTTGCTTGTGTAGAGGATCAAGTCATAAATCATGATGTGAAGCTCAAACAAATGCTTAATATAATAAACAAAACTAAAAGTGGGACAATGACAATTAGCCCCCGACAATAAAATAGAACACAACTTTTAAAAGTTGTTTTTCGTCACATTCGAGATTAAAAGACTATGTGGATTCCAAAAATTTTACATGTGTATTCGTTAGTGAGGATAGTAGAGCTTCAAAGGTGCCATCGAAATTGAGAAATTCTGTTGGAGGTTGTTCCATGGATGTTTCTGCATCTATAATTTCAAGAAATGTAAACTTGATATGAAGGTTTCGTGGTGTAGTTGGTTATCACGTCAGTCTAACACACTGAAGGTCTCCGGTTCGAACCCGGGCGAAGCCATTTTCTTTTTAGTTTTCCCAGATAAACCGTTGAGTTGAATTTAACATCTTCATACGTAACATTTCTCCAATATTTGTGATTTGTATTTAAAAAGAATCACCTAAAATCTTCTATAAATTAACAAAATACAATATAATATATACCTTTTATTTTGCAATACCTCATTGAGATTTGTGATCAGAAACTAGGCTGATGAGCGTTCCTTTACCAAATCCCATTTAGCACTAAATTCAAGAAGACATGAGTGTTTTATTTTATTTTGATGGGCATCATTTTAAAAGTCAGCTGTAATTGATATAGAATCTCACATGTTGTAATCAATGCCGTGGATATGACAGAGTCGTTCTCACATGAGATGTTTAGTTGTTACCAATCTGTTGAATGTTTTGAAGATTTCATTAATCCAAATCAACAACCTCATAAACTTTTGACATGTCCGATTCCGATAGAGTTAAGTGATAAATATCACTTGGAATGAGGAGAGGCTAAGGCTCTAATAAACTAGTTTGCTAGTGGAAATGTGTTGTTATGGACTAAAACCAACAATACAAAAACGTGTATAGGCGAAGTGACGAAGAGGATTTGGGCATCAATATTTTGGGGGATTATAATTGTTATGTGTATAAAGGATTTCCCATTATCTCTCCTCACTTTGAAATTCGTCTTATTTTCTTAAAAATTTTGCAAGCTTAACTAAATTAATCGGGTTAAACTTCTTTCGTAGATTAACTCCTCACTTTAACGAAAATTCACATATCTATTCCAAAAATTATAGAAACGAAAGAAAGTGAAATTGGGTTTGGAATTATAACTAAACATTTTTTAATGTTAAATAATGTGTGTCGGCGAGGTTAAAAAACAAAGATATGTTGTGTGATCTTTTGAAAAGATGAGACCGATCGACATATGTAAAGGTAGGTGCAAAACCACGTCATCCACCCATGAGTATATTTGGTAAATTTGTCATTTGACATTTAAGTTAACCGGTTCTCTGGCTAGCTCTCGCAAATGCTGCATTTGCGTTTGCTATCAGTTGGGGCTAATCACACAAATTGTTCTGTATCGTTTTCAATGGTTTTCAACAGCTGAATTCTAAAAGCTGTTTCCCACAAGTATTTGCGGTTGGAATTTTTATATAAAAAAACAAAAACAAATTAAAAGTATTAAAATATTTTTCTTATATTTTCAACCTAACCATAATACCCATTAACATTAAAGATGAGAAAAACTGAAGTACAAATACGATTAAAGAGATTTAAAATAAATAATTACAATAAAATAATATTCCAATTAACAAAAACCCGAAAAACATGATGTAAAACTATTGACACACTGCACATAAGTTTTAAAAAATCTAAATAATTATGACATTTCATCAGAAGTTTGAGAAAATAATATTATTTGTGAAAATATTAAAACAAATCACTAATGATTATTCTCAAAACTTACATAATTATTTTATCTTGGCCTTATGATTCAATGGGAGGAACTTATTGAGTTTGTGAGATTTAGCAGAGAAGATCTATAATCTAAAGCATATATTTTGTCATTTATCACATTACTTAATTAAATGTTGGACGAAAAACCAAATGCATAAAGTAATAAGTGTTTCAATATGAAATTTATTTGTTTTTTGAATAATTATTTTAGTATTTTAAATGATTTTTAATTATAAATCAAGTTTAATAAAGTTTTTGGTGTTTTAAAATATTTATATTATTATATATTACATTTATTATGTTTTAACTGCTATTGCAACTATTGGTCAACCTGTCGTAAAACTCCCGCAAATGCACCCATTTTAAAACGCTAAATCAGTCATTCAAAACGCTTAATAACGTTTGAAACTGCAATCGCTTGCTTCCGCAAAATCCCGCAGCCGCAACAGTAAACGTTGTGTTTGAACCGGTCAAACCCTAAATGAGCAATTAAATTTGACATTTGACTAATGACTATGAGTTAACGCGTAATTAGAAAGAATACACAATGACTCTAAGACTATGACTCTGTATGTGCTTATTAGATATTAAGATTCTGAGCTGGCATCATCTCTCTATTCATCTTCACTATTATATAATCCCATTCTTTGTCCTCTCTTCTCTATTCATATCAATTCCATTTCAATCTCTTTTGCTCATACAGATTTTGTTATTTGTTTCCTCAAAAAAAAAAAAAAATACACAAAATGAGAAGCTTTCTCTACCTTCTCGTAGTAGTGTCCCTCTTCTCATCATATGTTAATGCATGTGACCGATGTCTTCACAGTTCTAAAGCATCTTATTTCTCATCTGCCTCTGCTCTCTCTTGTAAACATTCCTATCTTCTCTCATTACTTCTTTTAAAACTACTTGTTTCTTTCTTTTCTCATGTCTTGATGTGTTTTCACAGCCGGAGCTTGTGCTTATGGCTCTATGGCTACTAGTTTCTTCGCCGGACACATTGCGGGAGCTATACCTTCCATTTACAAAGATGGTGCTGGCTGTGGCGCTTGCTTCCAAGTCAGATGCAAGAACCCCAAGTTGTGTACCAGTAAAGGAACCATTGTGATGGTCACAGACTTGAACACGGGCAGCCAAACCGATCTTGTCCTTAGTAGTAGAGCTTTTAGGGCTATGGCTAAGCCTAGTGCTGGTGCTGACAAGTATCTTCTCAAACAAGGCATCGTCGACGTTGAATACCAAAGGTTCCATTCTTGAAACACCACACTTCTTGTTTTTTTTTATGCCCACTTAATTTATTTGGTACTAATAAAAACATTTTGGAAATGAAAACAGAGTTCCTTGCAGTTACGGTAAAAGGAATTTGCACGTGAGAGTGGAAGAAGCAAGCAAAAAGCCAAACTACTTGGCGATAAAGCTTTTATACCAAGGAGGCCAAACCGAAGTGGTAGGCATCGACATTGCTCAAGTTGGTTCGTCACAATGGAGTTACATGACTAGAAGCCACGGAGCCGTGTGGGCTACTGAAAAAGTACCAACCGGAGCTCTACAGTTTAGGTTCGCGGTTACAGGCGGCTGCGATGGCAAAACAGCTTGGGCAAAGAGAGTTCTTCCGGCCAATTGGAAAGCGGGGAGGATCTACGATGCGGGCGTTCAGATCACCGACATTGCTCAAGAAGGTTGTGATACATGCAGTCACATATGGAAGTGACTCATTACAATTCTTGTTATTTAGGCAAACAACAAACAAGTACCATTCGATTATATATTAGAATTTATTTATACGAAACAAGAGGACTAAGAAGATCTATATATGTGTTATATGTACACGGTACACTACTCAAGAACCAAAGTTCATTTTAAAAAAACTAGAGTCACTATATCATTGCAATATGCAAGCAAATTAAAGAATCCGACAAGAAAACAAAATAACATAGATATGTCTACATCTCTTAAGTTGTACAAGCTATTAAACACGCATATTGGATGCAAATGGTTGTCAACTAAAAATAATAAAATAATGAGATGGAAAAAAAAATGAGTGGAATAACCATTTTGGAGGCATCATTTATAGTGAGGGAGATGAAAAAGTAAAAAAGTATTACATTAAGATATTAGAAAAAAATAATCGATTAAAAGAATTCGAAGAATAATGACATAAGTTTGACAGTATTTGTTGTAGCGTTTTCAACTAAGCACAAGTAGAACATATATAGACAAAAGTTACAACATAGAGCTCTGTTTGAACACGAGACATCCCTAAAAAAAATGCTCAAGTGTTTTTTTGCTTTATAAATTATACTTCAGAAACACTTTAATAAATAATACTATATATGGGACTAGATATTGGAGACAAAAGAGAACATTATTATTATTTTCGGACATTATTGTGTTTATTATTTTCGGTAACTCAAATTTGGCAGGTGGGTTTCGTGGTGTAGTTGGTTATCACGTCAGTCTAACACACTGAAGGTCTCCGGTTCGAACCCGGGCGAAGCCATATCTGTGTTTTTGATCATTTTTCCTTAAATGTTCCCAACAATATATGCGTTGAAATGGAGATTTTAGTTCTGAAACCTATAATATAGTACTTCGATAACTGTTAATTATCTTGATCTTATTTTAGTACATTTTATTCATCTTGATGAAATATTTGTATAACGAATCTATCAATTGATTCAACTCCAATACACAAAAAGTGCTGGAGACTTTTGAGCTATATAATAGGAATCTTTAATCCACACAAAAAGTGCTGGAGACTCAAACACATACTTAAAATGCAGTTTAATTATCTCAGGTAATGCAAGACTGTTAGTGTGGAACAAGAATAAATCGGCAAAAATATTCTTGCCTATTCATACGTATGGTGATGTAATGTCTCATCTAACTTCATAATTTATTGGCTTTTGTCCTGGGTGTTGATTGAGTTTGCAATTATTTGATCTTCAAGCAGGCCAAATATAGCTCGATCGTAAGGGTTTGGAGATTTTTTGCATGTCACACGCAATGCAACCATTGCAATAGTTGTTATCAGAGACATTAATGATTCTTCTATAATACCGCCAAAGAGAAACCAGCAAGAACAACGGAACGAACACTTTTGTATTTTTTGTGAAACATCATCAGATTTTCGACAGGGATCCTCTGTGACTCTTCATCATACGTACAAACGGCAGTTTACAAGTCCATCAACAAGCAACCACAAGTGTTGCCTTAACAGAATCATATTCATATCATATTTGTTTTCTTTTCTTAAGAAATACTTTGCAAGTCGGAAAAAACTATCATGTTGAAAAAAAAAAAATCAAACAAATAACTGATTTGATCATTTGAATATGTTTAATTTCTAAGAAATTTTGATTAGCAAAGTGTTTTTGGAAATTCTTTCAATTTTTAAGAAAAACTACAAAAATTAAGAGTCACAAAAATAAGTGTAACTCTTTTTTAAACATTTTAAAAATTACTGGCTTGAATTAGCCGAACTAGACGATGTGCTTACTTCAAAAAAGAAGGCTAAGATTAGGTGAAAATGCATTGGTTTTGGCATTAGTCATGCTCACCTCAGTGGACTCCTTCGCAGCCCCACCACTTCAAAAAATGAGAAGAGGATCTCAAAGATATACTCTTCTTGTTACTAGACATTAGCATTTACCAAATCTCATTAAGCACTAAGCTCAAGAGGACATGAGTGTTTCCTATATGTTGATACGCATCATTCCCTTTAATTTAATACTCAGTAATTGATATAGAATCTAGACAAAATAGAATCGTAATCTTATATTTTCGTATACCCCCGACAATGAAACAAAAAAGAGAGGGAGTAGTATGAAGATATGTATTCACATGTAGTAATCAATGCCATGGATATGACAGAGTCGTTCTCACATGGATATGTTTAATGGTGTACCTATCTGTTGAAATATTTTGAAGATTTCATCGACTTAAATCAACAATCTAACAAACAAAATTATGATATGTCCGCTAAATGATAATTAATAATACCATCACAAGTAAATAAGAGTTTAGTGATGATAAATCTCTTGAAAATGAGAGGAGAGGCTATAGTGCTCCACATCCTAATTATTATTTGTGTTTATACTTTATACACTTGGTTGTTAGTGGGAATGAGTTGTTATGGACTAGAAAACCTAATCCTTTTTAATTAAGTTCACGTACACCTCTCATTTTCTTGTGACTTTTAACAACAAATGTAATTAAAGTTCTTTCATAAGACAAAAGTGATAGGATTTAATTTTAATTAGTGAGGAAGACAAATATATAGTATAGTAAATAATAAAAATATAAAATACTTTGGTAGATTTGTCAATTTTACATTAACCAATGATACAAAAACGTGTGTAGAGGAAAGTGATGAAAAGGGTTTAGGGAAAAAAGGAAGAAATTGAAATTGGTTTTGGAATTTGTTCTTATCTTTACCCTCCTTCTCAAAGCCATCCCCTTTTTAGGTTTCTCTCTCTCTCTCTCTTGTTTTAAAATCCATTATTAACTTTATAGGGTAAGACGTGTTTATGGATATACTCAATGATTTAATATCAAATGCATGGACTATAAAGTAACAATAAAAATTGGGATTCAAACTTTTTGTATTATATCCTATCTGAAAATACTTTCAAATCAGTTAAAATTAAATGTGAAATTGAACTTTTATTAATATTAAGAATAGTTATAATATCGAATTCTAACTAGTAAATGAAATTATTAAAAATAATAATACATGATTTTTTTATAAAGATTTTAAACAACAATGATCTAATAATACATGATTTTGTTTAGATTTCCAAATCAACTAAAATCCAATAATCATACTATTTTCTAAACAAAGTTCTGGCTGGCACATTTCCAAAATTTTGTTTTTATCACCAAATATATTTGTTCCTTCAAAATATTAGTAATCAACTACAAAATTTTTAATATATGTATTTGGTTAGGTTACAAAGAAAAAAAAAACAAATACTTATGGGTTGTTTCCTTTTTTAATTAGTTTTTCAATACTCTACCATATGTTTGTTACCTAATCAGAAGACCGACATGTACAAAAAGGCTAAAAGGAGTCGGTGAATTGGCCATGTCATCGTCCCACCCCATGACTCATATTGGTAAAACTAAATCTTCTCTCTTTCACACTTGTTCTTTTACTTTGGTTGGACTAACGAAATTTAATTAAAGATGTCACTTTATTAACATATGAGTAAAACGCGTAATTAAGGAAGCTACTCACACACATACCCCAGCTATGACGTGACCGTGTGTGTTAGATATGGAGACGCTGAGCTGGCATCAACTCTCTCTTCGATCTTCATCACTATTATATAATCCCATTCTTTGTCCTCTCTTCTCTAAACTCATGTTATTCACTTCTCTCTAATTTGATCATATAGATATTATTTGTTTCTTCAAGAAAAAGAAAACACAAGAATGGGAAGCTTTCTCTACCTTGTTGTAGTCATCTTCATCATCTTCTCTTCATCAGTTAACGCATGTGATCGATGTCTTCACCGTTCTAAAGCATCTTATTTCTCATCTGCTTCAGCTCTCTCTTGTAAAGATTCAATCTTCTCTTCTCTCTTAATTTATCATCTATTTGTTTCTGTTCTCATGAATTGTTTTGTTTCTTTTTGCAGCTGGAGCTTGTGCTTATGGCTCTATGGCTACGAGATTCTTCGCGGGACACATTGCAGCGGCTGTACCTTCTATCTACAAAGATGGTGCTGGCTGTGGAGCTTGCTTCCAAGTCAGATGCAAGAACCCTAAGCTATGTAGCAGTAAAGGAACCATTGTGATGGTCACAGACTTGAACAAGAGTAACCAAACCGATCTTGTCCTCAGTAGCAGAGCTTTTAGAGCTATGGCTAAACCTGTTGCTGGTGCTGACAGAGATCTTCTTAAACAAGGCATTGTCGACATTGATTACCAAAGGTTAGATTCTTTAAACCAACACCTAACTTTTTGTTTTTCTTAATCACTTTAGTAAGTTAGTAACAAGAAAAGATTGGTAAATGATAAAAACAGAGTCCCTTGCGATTACGGGAACAAGAACATGAACGTGAGAGTAGAAGAAGCAAGCAAAAAGCCAAACTACTTGGAGATAAAGCTTTTATACCAAGGAGGTCAAACAGAAGTAGTAGCCATCGACATTGCACAAGTTGGTTCATCACGTTGGGGTTACATGAGCAGAAGCCACGGAGCTGTGTGGACTACTGACAAAGTACCAACCGGAGCACTCCAGCTCAGGTTCATAGTTACAGGAGGCTACGACGGCAAAATGATTTGGTCACAGAGTGCTCTACCAGCTAATTGGGAAGCTGGTAAGAGTTATGACGCTGGTGTTCAAATCACAGACATTGCTCAAGAAGGTTGTGATCCATGCGATGCTCACATCTGGAAGTAATAACTCAATTCCAAATCCAAATTCTTTAGGCAAAAGCAAACCCACTCTTTGATAGGATTATATGTAATGTGTAACAGAGCTGTTTATTTAACTGAGTTTCAAAGAACACAAACGCAAATCTTGATTCCAAAAGAAATTTCATAACATTACTTTACAACTGAGGGAAACGAGAATTAAAAAAAAAAAAAAACCACAGATAACAAACGAAAGTAGAAACACTAAAACAAGATTTTGAAAACCCTAAATTCCCAAATTTTCAAGAACTGGTAAATTTGGTAACAGCCTTGGTTCCTTCAGAAACAGCGTGTTTAGCGAGCTCACCAGGGAGAACAAGTCTAACAGCAGTCTGAATCTCCCGAGAAGTAATCGTAGGCTTCTTGTTGTACCTAGCGAGCTTAGACGACTCCGAAGCGAGCTTCTCGAAGATATCGTTGATGAAACTGTTCATGATTCCCATGGCTTTGCTTGAGATACCAATATCTGGATGAACTTGTTTCAGAACCTTGAAGATGTAGATCTTGTACGTCTCCACGCTCTTCTTCTTCATCTTCTTCTTCTTGTCGCCTCCAGCTCCAGCTTCTTTAGGGAGTTTCTTGCCGGCTTTTGGTTTCTTCTCCGCCGGTGCTTTCTCAGCTTTTGATTTCTCCTCTACTGGTTTCTCGGAGGCTGGTTTCTTTTCCGCTGGCTTCTTCTCTGCTCTCGGCGCCATTGTTTTGACTTTTGTGTTTTCTGGGTTGAAGAAGAAAATGAAGAAGCACAGATCTGAATTGTGTTTTTTTGATATCTTTACTCGATGAAGATGAGTTTTGACTTTATAGTAGTTCGAGTAATTGATTCTATTGGTTTTTAGGTATTGACGAAGATCGGTGACGTGGGAGATCTTAGCCGTTGATTGGGTTTTTAATCGACGGTGTATAAGAATGTTTGTAAACTAGGTTAGCTCTTGAAGCGGGATCGCTGACGTGTCAAATATTTGGTGTATGGTTGCGCGGCGTTAAAATCTCCCTTCCCGCTCCACTAAAATTATTAATGGGCTTTTTTATTAAGCTCATTTAAATACATAGGCATGATCCGAAGCTGATCTGAGTAATTTAACCAATGGAAATAGAGTAATTATTATATGCTACATAATAATACTATATTCAAAAATAAACTATAATTAAAATTAAAACTAAAACATATTAAGAAAACAAAATCTTTATATTTTTAACTTGAAAAAATTAAGACCTTGATTGGTAACAGGTTTTTAGGACTTTAAAATTATTTAAAGCATTGACAACTATATTTTTGCCAATCACACTTTTATTGTTTTTATTTTTTTTTAAGTTTTGAAAACGACTTTTTTTTTTTCCTTCGTTGTTTTCTCAAAAATTTTAAAATCAAAATCATGCTGTAAAACTAAACAATTTTAAAATCATTCTTTATTTCTCCACCATTATATTTTAAAGCTCTCCAAAAGTATATATATATATATATATATAATTTTTTACAAATTAATTATTTTCATTTTTTTCTCTTTATTTTAAGATTCATTTCAATAATAATTTTTATTTTTTTCATCATTATCATTAATAATAGTGTAAAAGATTTATGAAATTCATCATTTGTAAGAGAGTAACATTCAAAACAATGCATTAATAAGTGTTTAATGGATTTTTGACTGCTAGTATAACTACTCAATTAAAAAACATTCAAAAAAATGAAAAATTAATCAAAAACCAATCACCAAAAACAAAAAAAAACCAGAATTTTCAAACAAAATTATATATTTGATCGACTTACATTTTTAAAATTATAATTTATCATTAATAAAATTTATTTTTGTTATTAAATTGTTATATGAATTAAATTCTGACATACTTTATATTTATTATAATTATATTATTAATATCTAATGATAATAATAAAAATAACTACAGCTTTAAAAGTTGTTGGTAAACAATCAGATTTTAACAGTCAAAGTTTTTAAATTTTTTACAGTCAAAGCATCTACAGAGTATGTTTAGAGTTTTAGGTTTTACAATTAAATATAATTATATGTTGGTTTAGGTTTATAAAATAGTGATTATATATACAGAGTTTGTTTCCATAATATGTTTTGGTTTTCTGATTTTAATTTTGATTTTTAAACAAAATATAGTATAAGGTGACATACCACTCTATTTTTATTGGCTAAGCTAATAGGGGTGAATAAGGAGGTTCATAAAAATATGAATTGATATAAATATGAAAAAGGACGTTTATAATTATATGATTTGATATTAATATGTTTATAAATTTTTCAATAGTAATTAAAATTTATGCATATCCATGTTTATATATAATTGTTGGTAAGTCAAATCTTGAAATAATTACACTTATCAGATTTTCACTTATAAATGGTAAGTCAAATCTGGATACAAAGAAAAAAATATTGATAAATCAAATCTTGAAATAATTGCACATATATATATATATATATATATTTGGTAAGTAAATCTTGATATGAACATATAAATTGATGTGCATATCCATGTTTATATATAATTGTTGGTAAGTCAAATCTTGAAGTAATTACACTTATCAGATTTTCACTTATAAATGGTAAGTCAAATCTGGATACAAAGAAAAAATATTGATAAATCAAATCTTGAAATAATTGCACATATATATATATTTTTGGTAAGTAAATCTTGATACGAACATATAAATTGATGTAAATTTGACAAGAGATGAAGTGCAACTATTAACTTCACCATTGAATGTAAAAGAACATTTACTTAGAGAAATAAAAAGAAGAATTACTTAGAGAATGGAAAACATTTCATTTAAAAGTATGCTTTTGGTTTCTCTTCTTGTCGTCGTCTTCTTCGGTAAGTATGCACACTTTACCAATAGTAACATTTTCAAACAAACCAATAGAATTTTACATATATTTTTGCCAATTTTTGAGACTAGTCTTTGTTAATAAAAAAACATTTAACAAATGAATTGAGCCTAAACAGGTTTACAATAAAACTATACATAAAAAAATAAAATTTAGTTCATTTTCTAAATTTAATTTTAATATTTTTGTTTCAAATATAAATTTGTTTAATTTTTGGTGATTTTAAGGACAATTTTTTGCGTACGTGGATAAGTGCGATACAGACGAGAAATGCATGCAAAACTGTTTTTGCGATAAAGCGTACTGCGACAAAAAACGCCATATTTGCGTCTATAAATTCTATGGTATGGATTCAGTTGATATCAGTTCTTCCAAGCAGCATGGTATTCAAGATCATAAAGGTTGTGGCAATGGAGCACCTACACCGCGGCAATTGAAATTATAATAATTAAATGAAAAATATAAGTCTAATAACAAGTTATTAAATAAAATAAATTATTTAAATAATTTTGATTTGTTATTTTTGTTGATGGTCATAAATTATGAATATCGTCTTAAATCAAATCAAGATGAGTTAAGATTACAAATTTAAACATAGAAAAAGCATACTTGAACAATATACTACAAATAGGTGATGTTCTACATATTGTTTTACATATTAGTTTTGCTTTCCTAATCCTACAAATCAAATAATTTTTTTTTTGGGAAAATCATTAAACTATATATAGGTGATGTTCATTTTTTTTTCCAAATGGTCAACCTAAATGCAGATGAAAAATGATATTTGTGATGCAGATGAAAAATGATGTTTGTTTAGTGCAATTAAACACATCATCTAGATGTATTTGTCAAACTCATCCCACAGAGCCGGCCACAAGGCTAAGCAAGCAAAGCACATGCTTGCGGCCACTCAAAATATTAGTTATATTTTGGCCAATTTTTCAGGAAAGATCTTGTGGTCTAGTGGTTTAAACAGTTAGTGTAGAGTTTGTTGTTCCTAGGTTTGATTCTTGTTAAGGTCTTAATCTGTTGTATTTTTTTGTTTTTTAAAGAAGAAAATTAAGCCAAAAATAAAATTTCTGAGGCTCATTCTTCTCCCTTGCTTGTAGTCTAGTTTATCTCCATGCTGGCTCTGCTCATCCAAAAGGTAGAAAAAAATGTGGATGATTTTAAGTGGTGGATCGATATGGATATATACTTCCAAAAATTGTAAACATCTAAAATACTTTCATTTACAATACTTTCAAAATCACATATATGCACCAAAAGAATTTCTAAACTTGTAAAGTCACGAATTATCATTTTCCGTCAAAATAAAAAATGGCGCGTTTATGTTTTTATTTTATTTTACCAAAATGTAAAAAAAATACAGGGGTTTCCATCGAAACAAAATATTTTTACCAAACTTTGTGTTAGTTAAACTATAGTCATGATTTTTGCAAGAAAATTTGAAAATACCAATTTTCAACCAAACCAAAAATCACGATTTTGGCGAGAAAATTATGGGAATGTGTTTCCCATCAGAATTGAAAAATCGGAGAATTGTGTTTTCTGTCGAAAATTGTAAAAGATAGAATCGTAAATTATGTTTTCTCGTCAAAACCGGAAAATATAAAATCGCAAAATTGTGTGTTTCCCACCAAAATTATAAAATGTAATTTGCATAGTAGCATATATGTGGGTGATGTCAGAAAAAAAAAAAAATTCTCACATATGATGCAGAGCACCTTAAATTTATCTCTGTTTTGGCGTTTACTTAATAGGCTCTGTTTTTATTTTGTTTAGCTTTACGTGTTAAGTGGACTTTACCTTTATGTTGGTTTTCTTATTTTCTTTAGGCCTAGGGTTTTTGACGTCTCTCTTTGTTATTTATAGTCTCCTTTGTGTTTAGAAGAGGTAACATATTATTAAATAAGAATCAAAGCTTTTAGCTTCTTTAGTTTCTCTTGAACATTGGTTATTCATCGAATCAACAATTTTCAAGTCTCGTCTCTTGTTTGGCTATTCTTCGAATCAACAAACAACTAGACATCCCTTCTGTTTGGATATTCCCAGTAATCAATGAGCACAAGGTTCTATCCCGGTTATGGTGCGCCAGTTCATAGACAAAGACGATTCGTTCCCATCCGTGTTTTTGAACTAGCGCACGAATGGGAAATATATAGACAAAGACGTTCCCATTCGTGTTTTTGATGCATGCATAGATAAAGATGATTCGTTCCCATCCATGTTTTTGAACTGGCGCACGAATCGTCTTTGCTTGCATCCGTGTTTGCATCACCGGTTATGGTGCGCCAGTTCATAGACAAAGACGATTCATTCCCATCAGTTCATAGAAATAAACATGGCTCCTATGCGCAAAAAAAAAAAAAAATCTGAAGGGCGTGAAGAGGAACAGCTCAATGAGTGGGCTGAGCCTCGCAAAAAAAAATATTGGTGATGCAAACAAACATTCAAGCTACGATCACCAATTCGATCCATGAATTCGATCCATGAATTGGCAGAGACTGTGTTGACCAATCAATTCCCTCCACAGGAACTGGAGAAATTTCATAGGATGCTCAGGAGAACCCGTTTGCTCGAGAGCGTCTTTCACGTCCTTGAAAACAGGAATCTCGTGATAGAGAGCGTGAAGATCTATGTTGGGAGTCGGGTTTCAAGCTCGAGATGCCAGAATTTCATGGCAGCATACACGATGATGAGCTGTTGGATTGGCTCATTTCGGTGGATGAGTTAATGGAATTCAAGCAGGTCCACGAGTCAAGGAAGGTAGCGTTGGTGGTATCAAAATTTTGTGGGCCTGCAGCATCATGGTGGATGCAACTGAAGACGACACGAGCACAAACTGGGAATGAGAAGATTCTGACGTGGGACAAGTTGCAGAAACACCAGCGTCACTCGCTTCTTCCTCAAAACTATGATCGTACTAAGTACACAAGGCTTCAAAACTTTTGTCAGGGGTCATGATCAGTGGATGAGTATGCAAATGAGTTTTACCTTTTGATTAAGCGGAATGAAAATTTGGTAGTGAGATTCAATTGGTATCACGTTTTATTGGTGGATTGCATCCAACACTACAGAATAATTTGGTTCAGTTCGACCCTACAACCATTGCATAGACACATCGTCGAGCTGTTGCTTTTGACAAATCATCCTCGTCGTTCTAGTGCAGTGGCTGTAGACGGAGTTAAACAAATTTCTATGCCCAGAGACAACAATGATATGACTGCGAGTTCGATGGGAGAAACAGGTGCAGTGATGGAGAATCCACATGTTCGACGTTCTACACGTCCAAATGCTTTATGGTGCTTTCTTGTGGTGAGCCGGGTTATTGTATGACAGACTGCCCATAGAAAACTCATCGTGGCTTGTTGACAGATGCTGTCGCATGGGATGATGATGGTGTGGAGCAAGACACACATGAGGAAGATATCCCAGAGGATCGTAATGAGGGCGACAAGGGAACTACTCTTGTTGCTTGTTTGTTTGGCTCCAATGGTGAGTGAGGAACCGTTGTTGCGTACTAATATTTTTCAATCGACTTGTACGATCAAAGGCAAGATCTGTCGTTATGTTATCGAAATGTTGTCGGAATGTTGTGTCTGATGAAGCAATTTGTAAGCTAGGGTTAAGGAGAGAGGTCCATCTTACACTTTATAAGCTGACTAGGTTAAAGAATGGAACAGATGTTTGGATTGCGCAACGGGCATTGGTCTCGTTCTCTATTGACTTTTATTACGAGAATAAAAATTTAGTGATATTGTGCCAATGGACGTAGGACATTTGTTGTTGGGTCGTCTTTCGCAGTATGATCGTGACGTCTCTCATAGTGGCAAAACAAACATTTATAGTTTTGTTTTTGATAATCGCAAGATTATGTTGCTTCCAAGTCCGGACGTGTCAACATTGGCACCCCTTTCCAAGAAGACCGATCCAAAGTAGGAAGTTGTCACTCCATGAATTGATAATGTGTTGTTACTTGTTTTGTTCTTCTACAGCGTTTGAGGAAGAATTTAAACATGTTGGCTTTGTGGTGGTGTTACTAGTAGCTAATTCCGCCTCAAAGGCTTCAGCGACTTTGCCAGCGGTAGTTCCAGAGGTAAAGAGTTTATTGGCTGAGTTTACTGATATATACCCATCTGATTTACCAAAAGGGTTACTGTAAGACCCTGACCCTAAAATTTCGTACTTACTGTACATGTCTGTTAACACAATTTAGGGCCTATCGATTTTAAATCCATTCATTAAACAATATGCCACCGAGGTTAAATAAAACAGGGCAAATAAATCTTAAAACATGCATCCAAATTCATTATGAGGTTCTAGTACAACGAAAGTCATGCAATAGGCTACTACATAAAGCCACCATCTCCCTTCTTTGCCTTCCTCACGCGAGCTGGTCAGCCACATAAATCCTGGTCATTGGACCTTTCTTTTCCTGCGACCATAAGAGGGAACAATGTCCAAAATGCCATATTTGAGAGAATAAAAAGCTAGAATGCCATATTACATTTTTTGTTTATTTTTTTAATTTATTTAAATCAAAATACATGAAAAATACTAAAACCCTTATAACCTAACACTCATTTATTTATTTTCCCTTGAGTTTTCTCTCTCTACAGATCTGAGAAAACAAAAAAATTGATTTTTTTGAATGTTCTTAGATTTCTTTTCCAATCGTTGTGTGTGTGCCGCCATAGCCAAAGCTTATCTCGGTTCTCGTTTAATTGCAGCGGAGATGATGATTTGCGGCGGAGATGAGAATTTGCGGCGAAGGAGAAAGTGGAGAGGAACAACAAAGATGGTGTAAAACGAGTTGGTGATGAAGAGGGAAGATCTGGGGGCATGGACGACGGTGGAGGAAGCCATGGAGAGGTTAAAATCGGGGGTTGATGGTGCAGAATTGGCAACGGCGGCGCTAGGGTTTAGAATTATTAATTGGTTTGGTAACAGTTGTACCCGTTGTATATATCATTTGTACTAGTTGTACTTTATATATTAGTTGTACCAATTGTCCTGTTCTCTATTAGTTGTACTCATCTCTATATATCATTTGTACTAGTTGTACTCGTATATATTAGTTGTACCAATTGTTCTATTCTCTATCAGTTGTACTCATTATAATATTATATCTCAGTTGTGCCAATTGTATTAGTTGTCTAGTTGTATTTCGTCTCTGATTTCATTAAGGGTAATTTAGGAATATCACATTTTTTATGGAATTCATATTATAAACTGGCATGCCAGATTAGTTTTTGTCATTTTGTGGCATTTTAGCCTGCACCCCCCATAAGAGGAGGCGTAAGCAAACAAGTTTTTTAGTGGAGCGGTCATCCCATCTCACTAGGCTCAGTTCTATAATCTCTATCCGACACAGGGTCTATTCCAATCAAGTCACGCAAGTCAAACAAAACACATAAGATAATTGTCCAAATCGCTTAGAACAACCATCGTTCATATTGTAATAGAACTCATTAACCATTAACCATGACAAGCATGCAAACAAGATTAAATAAACCATGAGTCAAGAAATCGACCATGGAATTCGGCCACAGTCACGCACTCACCTTTGGATTCGATCCTAGGTGCTAATCTCTCGATTTCCCTTGTTCTATTCGTATGGTCTCTGATTCGGTCCTGTTTCAAACATGGACACATTGGCCATCATTACCATCCGATGTTAAGACCCTAAAATTATCGACGAACTAAGGTTGGAGAATCACTTACCAATCTTTCCCTTGACTATGACTTAGGATCTCTCGGTTTAAGGCTCGACGGAACTCTTTCTCTCTTTTTCTCGCGGCGGCTTAAGGATATTTATGCGGTGCTCTCTCGAGAGTTTAGGGTTATAACATATATATAGGGTCGGCTAAACCACCTTAGGTTTCCCCAAAACGATAAGCCCTATCGTCCCCTAAGTTCCCTTATTTCTCGCAATTATCCTTATCGTGCCCGATTGCCTTTTCTGCAAGTTTTCTTTTCTCTCGGGTTTCCTTTCCCGTGTGTCGGCCTAAATCTTTCGCAAAGATTTTCGAGTTCCTAGGCCATCTATCGGCCCATTGTCAAATCGGTCCAACCTTGTCCCATTGGCCCGATCCATCGTTCACCGATGTGACCACTTACTCGACATCCCCTACTTCACTATCACTCGTACTATCACTCGGACTGTCACTTACACCCTACACTTACTATCCCATTTTTATCCAGAAACTTATATGCTTGCATCATCAATTACTGTAAACTTGGGATTCCTTTTCTTCAATTCAAACATCTGTTCACTACTTCAGTAGTCCCGAACTCTCTATTATCATACTCGGATTTCCCACATTCTATCGCAAACCCAGTTAGTCGCTGACAGTCCTAGCTTTAGTCGTTGACGGTCCATCTTCAGTCGCTGATGGTTAGATTGTCCCTACCGGACATACCGATCGTCCCTCGCGTACGTACCGTGACACTTACCGCATGTACTATGATATGTACCATAAAATGTACCGCATGTACCGTGATATGTACCGTGCACATACCGCGACACGTACCGTTGGTTCAATCAGAGTGGGGCGTTACAGTTACCGTCCCTTTGTAATATTTAACATCAAATTGATTTTGCTCCGGGAATCGTCCTTCCTAATCACCCACACTATCGAATGCGTCCCAAGGTACATGAAGAATTACGGCGACAAGTGGAAGATTTAATTGCCAAAGGATATGTTCGTGAAAGTTTAAGCTTGTGTGCGGTGACGACTCTTCTTATACCTAAAAAGGATGGTTCATAGCGTATGTGTGTGGATAGTTGGACCATTAATAAAATTATGGTTCGCAGATACAAAACGTCGTGAGTTGATTTTTGCACCGGGTGACTTGATCTGGGTTTTTCTCACCAAGGATCAACTGCCGCTGCGTGAGTACAAAAAGTTGTGTTCCCAGAAGGTTGGTCCTGTCCAGGTTCTCGAGCGCATCAATGATAATGCTTACCGGGTGCAACTTCCTTCCCACCTGTGGACGTCTAACGTTTTTAACGTCAAGTACCTATCTAAGTATCAAGGCGACAACACAGTTCCAGATTCTGAGGCGAATCCTCTCCTACCCGAGAAGACCTGATGCAGCGCATCTCAACATTATCTTTGTTTTGGTATTTACTTGATGGGCTCTATTTTTATTTTATTTAGCTTTATGTGTTACGTGGGCTTTACATTTATGTCAGTTTTCTTATTTTCTTTAGGTCTAGGGTTTTTGACGTCTCTCTTTGTCTCCTTTGAGTTGAGAAGAGGTTACATATTATTGAATAAGAATCAAAACTTTCAGCTTCTTTATTTTCTCTTGAACATCGGCTATTCATCCAATCAACAATTTTCAAGTCTCGTCTCTTGTTCTGCTATTCTTCCAATCAATGAACAACTAGACATCCTTCTGTTCGGCTATTCCCAGAAATCAACGAGCACAAGGTTCTATCTCGGTTACGCTGTGACAACATATTAATAAAATAGTCATAAGATATGTGACAAAATATGTGAGAAAGTAACAAAAAAAAAGAGAAATGAAAAAAAAATATGAAGAACACAATGCATGAACTGTGTGGCTGCTGGTATGGTTTTTGGCAAGAAGGTAAAATAAGTAAAATTATTAATTTATCCTTTCAAGTGAAAATTAATGTTTGGTGACTGCTAAGATTCAAACCATAGTTTTGAATCCTTTAAAAAAAATATTTAACCACTGCACTACCTTGTCTTACGATGTTATTATCATTTTGAACCATATATAAACTGTATATCAATCAAATTTTTTCTATAGAGTGTACTTGTTAGACGTAAAACAACAATAGTAAAAATATGATAACTCAATCAATCTTTTGTCATTATAGTAAGACATAAGTCTACCATTACAATAACGATTAAATATGTCAATATCCTGTAAATCTATCTGCATTTGAATATCTGCCATCACTAAACAATAAATCTCCCACATTAATTTGTCACTACCAGGCCCGACCCGTACATAAGGCAGTTAAAGCATCCGCTTTAGGCCACATCTTATATTTTAAATTTTTGGGTTAAAAACAAAGTTTGTTTTTGTAACAGAATGATTATGTAGCTTTCACTTACATCAAAGTTCGTGGATTCGAACACTCAAACAGATTTTATTATTATTTTGCTTTTTGTTTTTTACTTTCTATATTTTATTATTTATAGTTCATATATTTATGAAAACCTACACATAAAAATTGCTTTAGCCTCCATTATCCTAGGACCGGCCCTGGTCACTACTATATATGTCTGCTACTGTGTAAAATAAATATGTCATTTTTGTTTGTTTTCCTCCATAGGTCAACCAAAGAAACAAAACTCTGCCACCACTACAAAACTGTCTAATATCTTTATTGGCTCACATAAATCTACCACCATTAGATGAAAATCCAACCATAAAAATCTGTCATTTTGTTTAAATCTCTTTAATATTTTTTCTTTACCATCACTGAAATTTTGCTTGTCAATTAAATTTGCCGCATATATCATAACTCCACTGATAAAATCTATCACGATCATAACTCTATCTTACAATCTGTCGCCAAAACAAGTCAGTCATCACATAGATGAAAGATTTATTATAATCCGGGAATTTTTCCTCTAAAACTTTCGAACAATTGTAAGTATATTTTTCATGACAAAGCAATTAAGGGGTGAAAATGCCATTAAAAAAAACTAAAAAAATAGTAATTTTGTAAGGTTTCCAAGCTATTTGAGTAAATTTTCCTATTTGTAATAACTTTGTAGTTTTATCCATGAGATATTACTCACATAGGAGATTTGATTCTATCATTAAATATTTTTAGAGATTTTATCTTATCATCTAAGATGTATAAATGTGATACATGAGTTGTTTGAAACCAATTCGCTCTTTTTTTGAAGCCTAGTAGTAGAATGAAACCACCAATTGGCTCCTTTTTAAAGCATAGCTAGCTACGGTGATTTGAAAAACTGACGTTATTCATTTTCGTGAACTTTCTCTAATCCAAGCTAACACTGTTATATTTGATGGAGATGAAAGCAAAGTGAAGATTTTGGAACACATTGGGGCCTGACTGGTTCAAACGCTGCGGTTGTGGTTGCGGGAGATTGCGAAAACTGACGTTAAACGTTTTGAACGACAGGTTTAGCGGTTTAAAATTGGTGCGTTTGTGGGAGGTTTACGACTGGTTGACCAGCGGGTGCAATATTGGTTGGAACATAATAAATGTGATATATAATATATAAATGTTTAAAAACACCAAAATTTTTATAAAAGTTGATTTATAATTAAAATTTATTAAAAAAATACTAAAATAATTATTCAAAAAACAAATAAATTTCATATTGAAATACTTTTCCTTTATGCATTTGGCTTTTCACCAAAAATTTAATCAAGCAATTTGGTAAATGACAAAACATATGCTTTAGATCTTTTCTCTTTACTCTTAGATCGTGGGTCAGTAGTTGCATCGGTGGGAATGATCAAGTGAGAGTTGAGAAGAGTCACTGGTGATTTGTTTTAATATTTTTCACAAATAATCTTATTTTCTTAAATTTCTGATGAAATATTATATTTATTTAGATTATTTTGAACTTATGTGCGATGTGCCATTAAATTTACATCAAGTTTTCTGGGCCATTGTTAATTGGAATATTATTTTCTTCTAATTGTTTATTTTATAATCTCTGCAATCGTATCCGTACTTCATTTTCTCCCATCCTTAATGAGCAAAATGGTTAGATAGAACATATAACAAAAAAAATTTCATTATCATTGATTTCTTTTAAGTTTTTTTACAAAAAAAAAAAGATTTCCAACCGCAATCGCCCGCAACCACAAACGCTTGCGGGAAGCAGCTTTTGGAATTCAGTGGTTTGGAGCGGTTTGGAGCGATTAGGAGCGATTGGGACTGATTTGTGTGATTGGTTCCAATCGTTAGTAACCGCTACCACCCGCAAACGCAGCATTTGCGGGTGGTAGCGGGAGAACCAGTCAACACATGAATTGTTTACGAAAGAAACGTTAGTTTAGAGTTTTTTTTCTTTCATTTGTTGATTAAGCATTCAATTCGTGACTTCTATAACTCTGTCTACACTTTCACAGAGGTGAAACCACAATTAAAATCCAAATATAAAGCTGAAATGCAAATTAGACGATATTCATAAAAACAACATCAACAAAATATAATTTTTTGGACAACCAACATTATTTTAATATAATATTTTTATCTGTTATAATATCAGAAATAATAATATCGTCTCAAAAAGCTAAAAAGTTAACTTTTCCAATATATATTTATATACACTAGATGAGGATTCACTCGATGTGCGGGTTTAAAGTTTTCTAAATAAAATAAAATTTAATAAAAATATATTAAAATTTATTATATATATTTGTAAAATTTGTTTTGCTATAATACACTGATTTATATTCATATACAAATATTTTATGTATGTTACCATTAAAAGTGTATTTTTTACACCTAGGTATATTGTATGTTACAAATATATTATTTATCACCACCTAAAAAATGTCTATATGAAAAAATTAAGCCAACTATTATATGTCTCTTTACTTTCACTTTTGCATAGTTTCTTTAATCACTAAAATTGTTGGCTCAAAATTTTTTTTGAATAAAAAATAAATTACATCACAATAGTGTATGACTAACCATAGAGATAACCTTGTTCTGCCCTCCTTCCTTATGGAGAGAACATTGTGTCCAACCTCCTCCACCATTGAGAGATTCTTCGCTTTGCCTTCCTCCCTTTGGGGGATAACCTTGCGTCCAGCCTCCCCCACCTTCCTCCATTGAGGAGATAACCTTGCGTCCAACCTCCTCCACCATAGAGAGAATCCTCCTCCTGTGTAGAGAGAACATGTTGACGTATTTTAGATATATCAAAGTGGCTTGCTCCAACAACCAATGAAACTAAAGACCCTTTTTCAACGTTACAAAATCTTTGATAGTAACTAATGTTAAATTTCACAATGTATTCATGGAAGTTTATTTGACACACCATGATGTAGCTTCTGTCTTCAAGCTCCTATGGATCTATCAACAATAATTTATGTTTTTCCAATCTATCTATGTTTGTTGTATACTTGTCTTCGATTAGCCTATTTTATCCAACCATTAGTTTGATGACCTTCTCCTCTTTATCTTTTTTTTTGAGATTGAACGAATGGTAACAATTATGTTTGCACAAAAAAAGTCTATGACCAACAAATCAAGGTTGAGAAATTAGAAGAAAATACATAATTATTGAAATAATAGAAAATTATAAGCACGTTAACATATGAATCTCAAATAATTCAAAGGTGAAAATATAAATTAAATAAAACAATCTAAAACTACTACTATAAATTTTAAAATACAATTTTAGAAAAAGAAGATGCATATATTAATCTTGCATTTTGTTTGGGTCAACATATTAATCTTACCTATTCTAAACTGAAAAAGAAGAAAGTATGAGTATATTTTGGTTTAAAAAATAAGGAAAATTTGTTTTCCTATTAAAAAAATTTGACTAATAGAACAAAGTTGAAAGCAATATTTTTGAATAAATGATTTTTTTATATGAGACGATATATGTTTATATAGAAGTGAGTATTTACCTTTTTAAAATTAATAATTTTCTGTATATTTTTTGTGTATTTTCCTTAAACTCTTTTCTATTTTATGAGAAAATTTATTCCAATGAACTCATTGTTTTTTAAAGAAAATTCTTGCTTCCTACTTTCTTGTAAGACGTACTATCGTTCGACGATAAGAACGCTTTCTGTTTAGTTGATGTAGTGTTATATAATCTCTGTTGTTATCTTGCATTTGTGTATTCATCTTTTTTTATGCTACCTGTCCTGCAAATTATTAAATAATAATATCGTGAAAATTTTGTTAATCCCAAAAACCTTAGTTATTATGCATAAAAAACTTTGTTAACACTTCAAAGTCAAAGATTGCGTAGGATGCATTATGAAATTGAGAAACGAAACAAAATTCAAAGAATAGACGACGAAAACACGTGGTACTATCTAGGATTTTTTTTATATAGTTGCTTCAATTAGACAACAAACAAATTGACTTCGAGACTTGTTCATGAACAATGATGTGTCAATCAAAAGGTTAATAAAAATAAAGAAGAAAATTTTACTAAAAGAAACAAAGCTACTCGAAATTATTTTGTTTGGTAAAAAATATGTCATCATCTCTTTGCTTATATAAAGGGTTGTATTTACAATCATTTATCTTTTAGGATTAACAAAGTTTTTTTTATTTATAGAATAAGATTACAATTATCTTATACATCATTTTACGAAGCTTGAAAACTATGAGTTTTGATCGTTAAAATTGACATTTGTCATGATCTGATGAGTTACTAACTTTGATATGTGATTTCTGATCGTTAAAATTGACACGTGTCATGATCTGATGAATTACTAACTTGGATATTTAATCGTTAAAACTGATACATGTCACGATCTGGTGAGTTACTAACTTTGAGAACCAAATTTTATATAATAAGATATATATATATATATATATATATATCTTAGTTAGTAGTTAAAAAACTTAAAATAAAATAATTAACAAAAGAGGAGGTTAAAAAAGCAGTCTTCAACATTAACCCTACTAAATGCCCGGAGCCAGATGGTATGACTGGCTATCTTTACCGGCAGTTCTGGGAGGTCATGGGAGATCAACTCACGGGAATGGTTCAAAAATTCTTCAGCACCGGCCACATGGAGGAGGATATGAACCGAACAAACATATGTCTCATCCCAAAGAAGCAGAGGGCAGACAAATTAGTGGACTTTCGCCCAATCAGCTTCTGCAACGTTATCTACAAGATAATTGGAAAGGTTGTGGCAAACAGAATGAAGAAGCTTCTCCCCCATATCATTTCCGAAACCCAGGCTGCTTTTATTCAAGGGAGGCTCATCAGCGACAACATATTGGTGGCACATAAGATGCTTCATGCTCTCAACACCAATGCTAAATGCTCAGAGGAGTATATTGCTGTCAAAACGGACATCTCCAAGGCCTATGACAGGGTCGAATGGGGATTTCTGGAGAAGACAATGTTAACACTGGGGTGAACGATGGATCAACCTGGTAATGGAGTGTGTCAAAACAGTCAGATACCAGGTGCTGATCAATGGATCCCCACAAGGAGAAATCAAGCCGTCAAGAGGACTGAGGCAGGGAGATCCTATCTCGCCATATCTGTTCGTAATTTGTACTGAGATGCTGATTAAGATGATGCAGTTAGCGGAAACAAAGGGACAGATCTCATGATTGGTAGTTGCAACAAGAGCTCCACCAGTATCCCACTTACTGTTCGCGGATGACAGCATGTTTTACTGTAAAGAAAAGGACGAAGAACTGGATCAGCTTATAAGAATAGTGGAGGAGTACAGTCTTGCTTCGGGACAGCGAGTGAACTATCAAAAATCAAGCATCACTTTTGGTAGAGGAATCCCGGAAGAGAGAAGGAGGGCTATAAAGCAAAAACTGGGAATTGAGCAAGAGGGTGGTCAAGGAATGTACTTGGGGCTCCCAGAGTCGTTTAAAGGATCAAAGGTAGAATTCCTTCATTACCTCAGAGATAGACTTAAGACAAAGGTCTCAAGCTGGCAGACGAATTACCTCTCCCCTGGAGGTAAGGAGGTGATGCTAAAATTGATCGCCCTCGCACTCCCATCATTCACTATGAGCTGTTTCAAATTGCCAGTAACAATCTGTCACCAATTAGCGAGGATAATGGCTGAGTTTTGGTGGAAGAATAAGAGAGAATCTAGAGGAATTCACTGGAAGGCTTGGGAATATCTGAGCAAACCGAAAGAAGAAGGGGGGTTGGGTTTTAAAGACATTGAAGCCTTTAACTTAGCAATGCTCGGAAAGCAGTTATGGAGGATGATCACAAGACCAACATCCCTCTTGGGGCAAACATATAAAAGCAGATATTTCAGGAAGTCAAATCCGCTAAATGCGCCACTAGGCTCAAGACCCTCTTTTGCCTGGAGAAGCATCCATGAAGCTCAAGCGCTGGTTAGGCAAGGAATAAGAGCAGTTATTGGTAGTGGAGAAACTGTTGACATATGGTCGCATCAATGGCTATTGGCCAAACCAGCGAGAGGAGTTACTTTGATGAATCAAATCCCACCGGAGTCACGCAGGTTTGCCTCTCGGCTCAGGTATGTCAAAGATCTTCTAGAAGCCAATGGTAGAGAGTGGAACCGAGAACTACTATCCACTTTGTTCCCTGAGAACATAAATGAGCAGATTCTATGGATCAGAGTAGGAGGGCAAGGAACAATGGATAAGTTTGCTTGGGATTACTCAAAAGATGGTCATTACACAGTGAAGTCTGGATACAGGGTAATAATGGAGCTCAATAAAAGTCGAAACTTACAACAAGAGGTTGACCAGCCAAACATAAACCCGATATTCCAACTAATCTGGCAGACTGACATATCCCCAAAAATCCAGCACTTTCTATGGAGATCAGTGAGTAATTGTCTACCGGTGGCAGGAAACATGTTTCATCGACACATAGCCAAAGACGGCTCCTGTCAGCGATGTGCTAATGGCCTAGAAACTGTGAACCACATGCTTTTCAAGTGTTCGTTTGCTCGGCTTGTTTGGGCCATCTCTCCCATTCCGGCTCCACCAGGAGGTGAATGGTCAGATTCAATCTATGTGAATATGTATCACCTCCTAACCTTGGGGAAGATGTATAATCAACGAGACCTGAACTGCAATGTGGCTATCTGGATCCTATGGAGACTTTGGAAAAGTTGAAATGCCTATCAGTTCGAGGAGAAGAATCAAAATGCCAAGGAGGTGGTGAGTAGAGCAAAAGACGACGAGGAGGAATGGAACCTAAGTAAGGAAATGCGGAGCAAGCCCCCCATAGCTCCACGACCAGATCCCTGTAACATTAAATGGATCCCACCACCAATGGGTTGGGTGAAATGCAATGTTGACGGAGCTTGGAGATCAGATAGCGAGAAATGTGGAATTGGATGGGTCCTAGGGGATGAACAGAAAAAGGCTATTTGGCTGGGGGCAAGAGCTCTTCCAAGAGTTAACAAACCGCTGGATGTAGAGTTTGAGGGGTTAAGATGGGCTATGCTATCACTTGCTCGATTCCAATATCCCAAGGTAATTTTTGAAACTGATTCCCAACAGTTATTGTCTTTGATAAAAGAGGACACAGAGTCAAACCATTATGCGCCCATCATTCAAGACATAAACCAACTCTCTCAGCGTTTCGAAAAGGTCAAGAGGGTGTTTACTTATCGAGAAGGAAATGGAGTGGCCGATAGAGTAGCGAAGGAAGCTTTGTCTTTTGATAATTGGATTCCAAAGTTGTATTCTATGTTGCCAGACTGGGTTGTATCCGAAGTGGAGAAAGACATTATGTAATAACTTTATAGGTTAATATTAAGTTGATGTTGAGCCAAAAAAAAAAATAATAATAATTAACAAAAGGAAATTTCAGAAGAAGAAAAAAACAGCACAACTGTTTTTCTTTTTTTCTTTTGTTAGTTTTCCTTTTAGCTTAACAAAAAAAAAACCTAAGTTCTCTATATAATCGATAGAATCTTAATCAAACGATTACGCAACAAACAAAATACACACAAGCGCGCGCGCACACACACACACACACACACACACACAAATATAGAATCTTTAGGTTTAATGTTTAGAATGATGATGGCGAGGAAGGAGGCTGCAACATGGGTCTTTTGGGACATGAGCACTTGTCCCGTTCCCGTTGGCTTTGATGCTGCTCGTGTTGGCCCGTGTATTAAACGGGCGTTGTAAAAACTAGGCTACACTGGTCGTGTCTCCATCACTGGCCTTGGCATCTTAACAGACTTCTCTACCGACGTCCTCCAAGCGCTCTACTCCTACGGAGTCTCTCTTTCTAACCTCCGAACCAGTAAGTTTATTAATCCTTAAAATGTCTTTCTGATCTACATTACAATATTTTCCTTTTGCTTAGAGAGTCTCAATCCTTTTTTTTTTTTTTTTTTTGTGAAACAGAATGCTACGGCCTTTTTCAGTAAAATAAATCTCATTCTCCTTAATCAGATAAAATGTACAATTGGGGGTTTATATACACATTGACCAGGCTTAAACCAGAGCCTCTAAACCAACTAAACTATACAGACTCAAATTAAATTAAACCAAATAGCTATATACAATAATAGTCCCCTCAAGATGGGGCATAGATGTTAATCAGACCCATCTTGCTTACTAGTTGTTGAAAGGGAGCAGGATGAAGCGGCTTAGTGAAAGGATCTGCAAGTTGTAAATGAGTATTGATATGCAACAGTTTGAACAAACCTGCAACCAACCGTTCTCGCACACTATGGCAGTCGGATTTGATGTGCTTGGTGCGTTCATGGAAGACAGAGTTATTAGCTATATGAATCGCAGCAGTGTTGTCACAGAATAGAAGTGTTGGTTTGTGCAAAGGAATCTGCAGTTCTTTAAAAACTTAGTGAGCCACATCAGTTCATCGGTAGCAACGGACAAAGCGCGATACTCAGATTCTGCAGATGATTTGGAGACAACTTTTAGCTTCTTGGACTTCCAGCAAATAAGTGAAGTGCCCAAGAACATACAAAAACTGGAAGTAGATCTCCGAGTATCTAAACAAGAGTTGTAGTCTGCATCAGCAAAAGCTTGAATCTGTAACTCAGTTGCAGAGGAATAGAACAGACCAAGACCAATAGTGCCCTTCAGATAATGTAATATTCTGTAGGCAGCTTGTTGATGAGTCTGACGAGGAGCCTTCGAGAATTGACTAAGTTTATTCACAGCAAAAGTGATGTCAGGCCGAGTAATTAGCAGATACATCAGTTTACCAATGAGTCTCCGATAGGACTTGGCATCAACAAAATCATCAACATCATCTCCAATAGGAGTTGATAAGAGTTTCACACCTGGGTCCATTGGAGAGGTAACCGGTTTGCAGCCTAATAAACTTGTCTCATCAAGCAAATCCAGAGTATATTTGCATGACCAACATAAATTCCAGCATCTGACCGAGCAATCTCAAGACCAAGGAAATACTTGAGAGGACCTAGACGCAATTTAAAACAAGATTTGAGCTCAGCCTTCAATCCATTTGCAGCCGCATCATTATTGGTAGCGATGACAATGTCATCGACATAGACAAGCACACAAAGAAATATGTCAGTGGTGATTTTCAGAAAACAAGTGTGATCAGATTGAGACTGAATGAAGCCCATGCCAAGGAGAGTAGCAGAAAATTTCAAAAACCATTGACGAGAGGCCTGCTTCAATCCATAAAGGGTTTCTTCAGTTTACAAACCGCATTAGGTGGAAGAGAGTCCCCCTTTCTTGATGCATAGCCAGGAGGAAGCTTCATGTATATTTCTTCATCTAAGTCCACATTGAGGAAAGCATTGGAAATGTCCAACTGATGAAGAGTAAAACCATAAATGGCAGAGATAGCCAGAAGAAGCTTCACTGAAGTGAGTATGCAAACCGGAGAGAAAGTATCATGAAAATCAACCCCTTCCTCTTGAGTGTAGCCCTTAGCAACAAGACGTGCCTTATACCTCTCAATAGTGCCATTTGCATTATATTTGATTTTTTACAGCCACTTACAACCAATAGGTTTTTTGTTTGGAGGTAAAGTGCAGACGTCCCACGTGCAGGTAATCTCCAAAGCATCAACTTTATCATCCATAGCTCCACACCACACCTCAAATTCCTTTGCCTCATTGTAGGTTGAGGGTTCTTTGGTTTTGTCTATGGAAGCTAAAAAAGCCTGGTAAAGATCGAATACTTTATCATAAGAGAAGAATTGGGCAATATCATGAATGGTTGAAGATCCCACTGAATGACAGTAATAATCTTGAAGATAAGCAGGCTTTTTGATTCTCCTATGCGATGTATGAACAAAAGGTTCAGGGACATCATTAGAACCTACAGAAGGCAAGGTTTCTAAGGAGGATGAAGAGGGAGAAGCATCATCATTAGATTTATCAACGAGCATAGGAGAGATGCTAAATAGATCCGGAAAAGAATTTTGCATTTCCTGAGAAATATCTAATTTAGCAAAGGGAAAGAGCTCCTCATGAAAAAACAACATGTCTAGAGATGATAATATCATTACTCTCTAAATCAAGAAGTTTGTATCCCTTATATCCTGAAGGATATCCAAGAAAGGCACAAGCACGAGCTATGGGATTGAACTTAGTCCTATTTTTAGGAGAGGTCGAAGCATAACAAAGGCAACCAAAAGCTTTTAATACTTCATAATTGGGCAATTTCTTTGTTAAAACTTCAACGGACTTTTATTGTCAAGCACAGGAGCCGGAAGTCTATTGATAAGATGCACAGCAGAAAGAACACAATCCCCCCAATAGGGAAGAGGAAGATGTGATTGAAAGAGAAGAGATCTAGCAACATTAAGAATATGCTGATGTTTTCTCTCCACAACAGAGTTTTGTTGGGGAGTTTTAGGATAGGAATGAAAAGAAATAATTCCCTTAGATTGATAGAGTTGAGTAAAGTTGAATTCATGAGCATTGTCAGACCTAACCCCCTTAACTCTAGTCTCAAATTGGGTTTCTACCATATTAATAAAAGAAGGGAAAATGGTGAGAACATCTGATTTGTGTTTCATCAAATAAACCCAAGTGACTCTAGAATGATCATCAACAATAGTTAGAAAATATTTAAAACCATCATGAGTAGGTACGAAGAAAGGACCCCAAGTATCTATATGAACCAATTCAAAAGGTAACTTTCTGACATTATGATTTGAAACAAAAGGGATATGTTTTTGTTTAGCCAAATGGCAAGTTTTACAATGAAAATCTTTTGGAGTTGTTGTATCTTTAGGAAACTGTAAAACATCAGAAAGAGATTGAAGCTTAGAAAAAGAAGGATGTCCCAACCGCTTGTGCCAAAGGTCATGAGAAGAGACAGAGGCGGCAACAACAAAAGGAGTTTTATTTGAAGTCGTGTTTATAGACTCAATATCCAGAAAGTATAGATTAGCCACCTGTCTACCCATTCCAATCATTAATTCCCGAGAAAGATCCTGAAGAGCACAAGAATTTTCATCAAACCAGATTTTACAACCCATAGACTTAGTTATGCAACTAACGCTTAAGAGGTTAAATTTAAATTGGGGAATGAAAAGGACATCATGAAGCACTAAGTTTTTACCCAAACAAACAGTTCCTATTCCAACAATGCTCACTAGACCTTCATTAGGAAGATTGACATTAGTGTCATGAATGGTTTGAAAATTGGAAAAAGAAGATTTATCATGGCAAATGTGATTAGTGGCTCCTGTGTCTATGACCCAAGCATTAATAGCTATAGAATTACTATTAATGGTATAAGCATAAGGCCTATCTGCACTGGTAAAAGAACAAACGATAGAGGGGTAAAAGATACCAGGTGCATGGCCGTTGGTTGAGGAAGAAGGGATGGAAGACAATGAAACAGAGGTGAACCTCAGGTGTGGTGGTGGAGCTATGAATTCTGGTGTTGAGGAAGGAGACAATCTGCTGCATTTGTTCTGTGGAGAACTCATCATTCACGGAAACTTTCTCAGTGACAGCCTTAACATCAACTAAACTGTCGGAGATGACATTTGCAGCTGTTGCAGGAGTAGGTGCTCGCGAGGACTTGAAGTGTGGATGACCAACTGGATAACCATTCTTCTTGTAGCATTTATCCATAACATGGCCAATACGTCCACAGAATGTGCAAATAGGTTTATCTCTTCGTTGGAACTGATAACCACCAGAAGAGGAACCTTGTTAAGGTGAAGATTGAGAAACTTGAAAAGCAGTTGAGTCCATAGATCATGTGGTTGGAAGAGTTGCAGTCCTTTGAGAGTCATCTTGATCTAGCATGTTGTAGACCTCAGACATAGTCGGTAAAGTTTTCTTCATTTGGATCTGGCTTCTAACTTGTCATAGTTGCTATTGAGCCCCATAAGGAAGTCAATAACACGATTGGTTTCCCTTTCAGCAATCAAAGCTTCAACAGATCTTGCTGTCACCTGAAGACTAGAGAGCTCTTCCCACAGTGACTGAGTCTTAGTGTGATATGAAGATAAGTCCATACTACCTTGACGAAGTGAATGTATTTGTTGGCGAAGCTTGTAAAGGCGTCGAAGATGTGATTTGTGATATCGAGTGTAAAAATCCTTCCAGATTTCAGCAGCTGTGTTAAAGTACAGGATGCTAGAGTAGATTTGTTTCGAGACACTATTCAGTAACCACGACTTCACCATACTGTTACATCGCTTCCAAATCAGATAGTAAGGATCAGATTCATCAGGTCGAACAATTGAACCATCCACAAATCCTAACTTGTTCTTAGCTTCAATACTAGTTGTAATCGCTACAATCCAAGTTCCATAGTTGGTTCCATCTAAGATGTCAGGAACAAGAACTAGACCTGGATGATCGGAGCTGTGTAGATGATAGGGGCTGTGGACATTATCAGGAGAGTCCGAAACTTCAAACGGAGGAGCATGAGGCTTGACTCGAGGGTTGATCGCTTGAGGCATCGAACTAGTGATGGCACACAACGGCGAAGAACTGCGAGTTTTCTCATGAGAGATCATGAGAGATCGAGAACAGAAGAAGCTAGAGTCGAGAAATTGAGGTCGAAATCGAGCTAGATCTGCTGGGGAATCAAAAGAGACGAAGAGACGATAGACTAAAAGACGATCGAGATCGGAAAACCAAAAAAAAAATGAAGTAACAAACTTATCCGGCGGAAGCAAATCAGAAAAGTTTGTTAAAGAGAACGAGTGTTTATTTGCTCTGATACCATTTCAGTAAAATAAATCTCATTCTCCTTAATCAGATAAAATGTACGACTGGGGGTTTATATAGAGCTAAAATCTCGTAACACCCTTTCTATCAAAACAAATTCTCAAAACTCCCTCAATGGTAAAAGCACAATATTACCCTTAATGAAGATTGTTTTAGGTTAAATATAATTAAATCAATAATTGTTCAACGAAAAACACAGTAGCTCAGTGGTTGCGAGCTCTATGCGCACGCATGCGCGCCTAGGGTTCGAATCCCATTATGCGCGGTATAACTGGTACAACTAGGGGATATATGGTACAACTATGCGAGGTGCAACTAGGGGATACATGGTACAACTATTCTTTAAAAATTGTTAGAGGGGTAGTTTCATCATTTCATTAAAAAAAGGGTAGTGAGATTAAGTGGGGGTAATGCAAAAATGAATTTCTGGTATAGGGGCACTAGAGATGAATTCTCGTTCCTATACGAGTAATCGTCTCAAAGTACTTAAAAAAATTTGACAAATCTCCTATCTCCCTCTCTATTTTTCATACCCCCACCTTCTTCAATAATACTCGATGAGACGATTTTACCCTATTTGTTTTATTGAATTAGATTAAATTTTTTAAATAAAAAACAAAAACTCTCAAACCCAACTTCTTTCGACTCGAGAAACTCACACGACCTCTCTCAACCCAGCCGCCGGTGATTCTTCCGTCGTCGGAGCTCCTACTGCTGTCGTTCTTCACCAAATCAAGTTGCATCAAGTTGTTCTTCAAAATGCAGGTGCCTTACTTCACTTTAGAGTTGCTTTTGGTTGAATTTGTTTTTGATTTGTAAATATAGAAATTCAATTGGATTTAGATCGAAGAAATCTTAGCACATTGGGTATTTTACAAAGGTTTATGGGTCGATTGAGCTATCTATTAGATAAGAAAGGGATTTGGCTTTTAATTTCAGTGAATTAACTCGATTAGAACTCGTCTGCCATTTGATTCGATTTTGATAGGAGAGAGAAGGTGGTGAAACTGGTAATACTGGTATTTTTAGTAAAACTAGTAAAACTAGTAGTAGTACTAATTTTGAATTTGTTATATTGGTTGGTTTGGCAGGATACAATATGCGAGAATGTCAGCCTACATTTTAAATATGAAGGACGCATGTATAGTATAATGTTCAAGAGGAATATAACATTGTTGATGTTAAAAGCAAGGATACAGAGGAAGCTTGGGTTTGTTGAAAGTAACGTTCAGTTGCAGCTGAGCTACAAGCCACTACTGGTAGAAACATTGGAGCATTGTGAGCTTAATGATGATGAGGATGTTAATGTTTATCTAGACTCCGTTAATTATGAGAAGCGAAGATGTATGTTGTTTGTGAATGTCATCCCTTCTAAGCCTCAGCCTGAGCAAGTTTCCATAGTGCCCATAGTGCCCACAGTGCCCACAGTGCCCACAGTGCCCATAGTGGACCAAAGTTCTGTTGGTATGAACTATGAAAACCAACATGCGAAGGATGGTGAAATCGGACATAACGCCATTGTTGTCTACGTAGGCAAAGAAAAGGATGTAGAGGGTGATTCTAATAAAGAGGGTGAAGCTGAATCATGTGATGAAGGTGATGAATATACTGAGCCACGCCCTGTTGTAGAACATTGTAAGTATATTGAACCATGGGATGACGGTTTGGATCTGACTAAACTTCAAGAATTTCCAAACAAGAAGGCATTGCAAGATGTGGTGGATAGAGCTTCATTCGCTAACTGTTTTAGTTTTGAAATAGTAAAGTCGGACAAGGTGCGTTATGTGGTCAAATGTCCTAAAGAAGGATGTAAATGGGGTTTACGAGGTGGTAGGATTCAAGGTACAAATATTTTCTCGATTAGAAGGCACAACAAGATGCATACATGCTCTCGGGCTAGTCAAAGTTCAAGCAATAGTAAGAGGCAAGGCACTCCACAATTAGTTGCTTCTCTTTTACATGGTGATTATCCAGGGCAAATGGAAACTACACCTCCGAAAATTATCATGGATCTTGTGAAGACAAAATTAGGTGTTGATATATCATATTCCACTGTATTGAGAAGGAAAAATCAAGTTGTTACTGATTTGAAAGGTAGCCCAGAAGAAAGCTACAAGATGCTGCGATGTTATCTGCACATGTTAGAGAAAGTTAATCATGGTACAAGATCATATGTTCATTGCAATGAGAATAATAAATTCATGTACTTGTTCATAGCTTTGGGAGCTAGCATTGAAGGATTTAAAGTCATGAGGAAAGTTATAACTATGGATGCAACTTTTCTAAAGAATGGATATAAGGGTGTTCTTGTTTTTGCGTCGGCTCAAGATCATAACCGTCACCATTATCCCTTGGCGTTTGGTGTTCTTGATGGTGAGAATGATGCAAGTTGGAATTGGTTTTTGGAGATGTTGAAAACTGTTTTTGGGGATTCTTCTGAAATAGTATTTATGACTGACAGAAATACAAGTCTCATAAAAGCTATAGCTAATGTGTATCCTCTGGCTCATCATGGTTTTTGTGTATGGCATTTATCCCAAAATGTGAAAGGTTATGCTCGTAACGTGAACGAATACATTGTTGCATGGAGATTCATGGAATGTAGTAGGTTTTACACAGTGGCTGAGTTCAACATTGCTTACGCATCTTTTACGACAAGATATCCTTCTGCTGCCAAGTATCTTGAAGAATCTACCCAGAAAAAAAGATGGGCAAGATGTTTTTTTCCAGGAGATAGATACAACCTAGAAACAAGCAACTGTGTTGATTCGTTGAACAGTGTATTCAAAGATGCAAGGAGGTACTCCTTGATACCCATGCTTGATGCAATACTTAAAAAAAATCCCTGAATGGTATAATGAACATCGGAAAGATGCTGTATCTGGATCAGTCGCAAATAAATTGGTGCCTTTAGTGGAGAACTACTTACATGATTTATGGGCAAATGCTGAGAAACTAAAGGTGATAGAGCTAAATGGTTTCGAGCTTGAATACAATGTCATTGATAGTGACGGAAAGCCTTATTTGGTGAATTTGCGATTGAGAAGTTGCAGTTGCAGGTTTTTCGATATACAAAAGTATCCTTGTGTGCATGCATTGGCGTCTTTCATTATATTCCAAGAATATGGAGGTAAGGATTTCGAGTTACATGTGTTGTGTTCTAAGTATTATTGGACGGAGCTGTGGGCAATTGCATATTGCAGAACAATTTATTTAGTACCTGATAAGTCTCGATGGGATGTCCTAGATGACGTCCAAGATATGGAGATCATGCTTCCGAATCGGAAAATAAGAGGGGGACGAAAGAAAACAAAAAGGTATGCATCTGCTGGGGAAAAACGACCAAAAACTCGACCTAGGACGCAGAATAAAAGGCGCCGGAGACAAGGACTCCAATGGTTGTTATTTGGAGATAATGTTCATGTTTGATTCACCTCTTCATGTATCAATTGTGTTTGGTTTGAAACTTAATGTAAAACTTGGGTTGAATCTTAATTTGAAGTCTATTAATGTTTTCTTCTTTCAAAATATGTGTATATGAGAGCGTAGAACTGGCAGAACTAAGATAAAACTGGTAAAAATAATAAAATTGGTACTACCTAAAACCAATACGTATTGTATAATACATATTGTATAGTATAAATGTTCTACATAGGTTTCTACTATAAATGAATAATTTTTGAAAATATACCAACTTTAATTTATTTATGAAAGAATCTCAACAAGTGTTTCCTTACACTTTTAATGTCACTTTGTAAATAATTACCAAGTAAGCATGAAAAAGTTATAGAATTTTTAAGTTTTAACTTATGAAGTTGCAAAAAGCGTGTAATTGTATGTTAGTTAAGTTTAATCAACTGTAAAACTAAAAAAAGTAATGCTAAGGTTTAGTAAAACTAATTAAACTGAGAAACCTCTAAAGTACAACTATTTGCAAGTTTAGTGCAACCGCATTACTCGGTAAAACTGTGTGTGAACATACAGTGTGAACGCACACATCTTTTACACGTGGCCAGAATTTCGTTTTTTCTTTCTTTCTTCACGAGAGCATGAAGATTTATTTAATTATCTTCACGTCAGCTCATTCTCATCCATTCATTCATTTTCTTCGAAACCTAAAAGTACACCGAGAGAATCTCTTCTCTCATCTTCAAAGTCGAATTCTAGATCTATTTCTCTCCTTCTTAAACTATGGAACAATTTGAGGCCGACCCATACTATGCTGATCAGAAGAAGGCGAGGAAGTTAGAAGCGTGGCGACAAGCCGTAGCCGATGGTGATTTGGGCATGCCTCGAATTTGCCCATGTGGCAAACGAATCGTCAATGAGATCTCTCCAACAGAAACAGAGAAAAAGAGATGGTTTACTTGCGTTAAGTATAAGGTAAATTAAATTTAATCAAATACAATTGAGAGACCTGAGTATGATGTCTGTTCGTTGATATATTTTGCAGGATGATGGATTGCACATGCGGAAAAATTGGGCTGATGCAATTGAAGAAGAAACCCAAACCTTAAGGAAAGATGTTGATAACCATTGGGAGAGATTGAGGGAATTTGAACCCCATCATACTAAGATCTATAATTTGCAGATGGAGCTTAAGGAGAAGAGTGACGAGATTGCCAAACTAAAGGAGGAGTTGGCGTTGCTTACAACTCGAGTCGATCTCCTGGATAGGTTGTGTTTTGATTGATATTATATGAGTCGATCTCATTCTACGTTGGTTTAAAACTTGTTGAATCAATTTCTGTTTCTTATATTTTCCTTGAATTCTCTTGTTGAATCAGTTTCTTATCTTTCATGTGACTTCTCTTGTTGAATCTTGATGTTCTATCTCTCTTTTATGTGACTTCTAGGATTATGCCTCCTTCTTGAATTGAATCATGTTCTATATTTTTCTTATATGAATTCTCTAATTTTTGTTTAGTTTTACGTAGTTTTACCAAAAATACGAACGGAAAATCCAAGAAAATAACGTAGTTTTACATAGTTTTACTAGTAATACCAGTACTAATCGCAAATCCAACAAAATAACGAAGTTTTACATAGTTTTACTAGTACTACAATGAAAAATCAAAGAAAATAACATAGTTTTACTACTTCTTAGACCTTTTCCTCTTCGTCCCTCTCCCTCCTTCTTGCGAAGTACTCGGTTGCTCATCAGCTACAGGCACCTGACTTGAAACCAAATTTTGTTAACACCTTCTAGTATTATCAGGTATTACTATAGTATTACGAAGTATTACCTTTGGTTTCTCTTGCTCTTTCACATATACTTCCAACGGTTCGATCCTTTTTTCAAGCCCATCAATCTTCGCCGAAATGTTATCGAATTGGGTTTTCATATCCTGCTTCATGGTCCTTAGAAGATCCACCAACTCAATAGTATCTTCTCTCGGTTGTTCATTGGCGACTATTTCCTCATTCGCATCGTTTTGTCCTGAACGAGTAGCCACATCGGCTGTGTACATCTCCTCCAAAAGTACAGGTAGTCCTCTACGAATGCGCCACATCCAATTGGCGACTACGACATCATGAGTATCCTCTTCCTCAGCTTCTTCCATGATTAAATCGAGAAGAGGAATTTCTTCATCATTATGAGGGATCACACTAGCAATTGCCTGTGTAAACGAGCCTACTTTAGATACATTACAAACCAATTTATTCAAATGATTAATAATGGCAATTACTAGGATAACTAACCGTTGTTGTACCAAGTGTATCACCAATATTCTTTAGAGGAAAACCTTTCTGACCGGTACTCTTAAATTTCCTCCTGCACATCCTAAGACAACTTTCATCCGCCTCAGGAATTTGGTCAACATAAGTGTTCGCCAAAATTGGAACTGTCTCAAATAGTAAAAACTACACAACACAAAGAAAAAAACTAAAATCAGCTTCACATATAAGAAATATCAACAATGAGAAGACTTCAAATTTTAAACTAACTAACCTCCAATGGAATACAGAAACCTGGAACAGGCCATAACGCATTCTCTTAACCACGACCCCATCAAAATGCCTCGTTGTATGGGAAATCTCTTCTAGCATGTTCTCAAATGATAATCTCCCCCAAGGAAAAGACACACAAAAACCTAGATCATTCACTGCGCTTACAACAAAATCATCAATACCCATGGCATCTCTCCCCGAGTCTTTTGTATAGCCTGCAATGATGCTTCCTAAAAAGTAGAGAACCGCCATCTTCAACCTATCACGAGTACGATATGGTTGCATTACCATTAGCTGTCTCCTCACATCTTCAAGTGTAATCTTTTTTTTTTCGTAAAAAAAACTTCCTTCGAAACTCGATACCGTCGGCTTCCTTGTAATCAAGTGGATAGCTCCGACAATCTAATCCAGACATCAAAGCATGTTCTCTCAGACCATACCGGATTGGAACACCATTCACAACAAACCATGCTTCCTTCTTTTTTTCGATTTTAGCTGTTCGAAGTAAGAGCAACCACATTCCCATAAGCTTGTGGTTTGGTTCCCTTGGCATGTGGAAAATGTGCTTGAATTGTGGATGTTTTTCAAACCAATCCCTCTCAGAACTAGTCAGTGGATACTCTAAATTATCCAGCGTTTTCAAGGTTTCAAAAATATGACACCTTGTCGATAGCTTGATTTTCTTGTTGTACTGACTAGGCTCGAAGTGCATTCCTAAAGGTTGCATCGCTTCTGTTTCCTCTGATTCCTGCAACAATAACATGTTTACATGAGTTATAAAAAATTATACAACAACTAGTTGTACCAGTTCTACTAGTTCTACACCACCTAGTTGTACCAGTTCTACACCCAATAGTTGCACCAGTTCTACTAGTTCTACACCCAATAGTTGCACCAGTTCTACCAGTTCTACTTGATCGATTTCAAATTCCAATGAGTTTTCAAATTCCGAACGAATGACACAGACTTGTTGTACTTACACTTGCATCATTTTCTTCTTCCCCTTCATCGTCTTTTTCTTCCCCTTCTTCACCTTCTTCTCCTTCATCGTTTTCTTCTTCCCCTTCATCGTCTTCTTTTTCCCCTTCTTCACCGTTTTCTTCTTCCACTTCATCTTTTTCTTCTTCCCCTTCATTGTTTCCTTCTTCCACTTCATCTTTTCTTCTTCCCCTTCATCGTTTCCTTCTTTCTCTTCATTGTTTCCTTCTTCTTCTCCATCGCTTGATTCCACAGAAGTAGATCTCTCGTTATCTCCTCCTTCTTTATCATCTTCTTCTCCATTACTTGATTCCGGAGTAGTGAATTTTGCTTTCTCTACTTTGTTTGCATTTTCTCTTCCGACCACCGGATTGGGTTCCTCCGAAACTCGACTTTCACTTTCTTCCGCCACCGTACTCAAAGCTCTCTCTCCTCCTACTATCGCCGGACTCAAACCCGACACACCTACTTCTGTTGAATCGGATTTTGCTTTCGAACCACCATCTCCTTCTGAGATCTTCTTCTCTTTCAAACGCTCACTCCTCTTCACACGACCCCCCCCTTGTTTTCACCATCTTCTTACTCGATTTTTGGTTGATTGAATGAAAACGAGAAAATCCTAGTTCTACAGTTTCACCCAAATCGATTCGAATTTCCCGAAGAAAGAGAAGAGTGACGAGAGAGAGCAGTTTTAATTTACAGTTTTTTTAAAAAAAAAAAACCGATTCAGTTTTTTGGGTGGATACTACCTAGGTATTTTTTGTAAATATCTAAGTTTTCTTTGGACAAGAATGTAAAACAACACATTCTCGATTTTAAAAAAAAATAAAAAACAAAGGCCAAAAAAGAGAAGAACTTATGAGATTGTAATTGTTCAAATCAAATTTCCGGTTGGATAAATGGTAGTCCACCTTTGGAAAATTTAATGCTCATATCCGGACAGAGGAACTTCATTCCATATCTTGGCATGCTAGAGTTGAACCGAGTCCAAGTTATTCGGGAATTACCATTTGATGATGAGCGAAAAACTGCCTCCAATCTTATAGACTACCCCGTCTGGGAAAATTTTTTATTGGCAGATGGAGTGGATTCAGTAGTACTCGAGGAGGGCCTTGATCAGGAGGACCCCGTTTGGTCTTGCGAAGTATGCCTTTCTACTGGCCGAGGCTTTGAAAACTTGTGTTTGTGCACCTCAAACTCAAACTTAGATGAAGATGAAGATGATCAAGATGAAGAGGAAGATGAAGAGGAAGATGAAGATGAAGATGAAGAGGAAGAGGAAGAGTAAATCCCTCATGTTCTTCTTCTCTTAAAGCATTTCTTATCGTGCACTTAAGGAAATTAAAATGACTGCTATTGTATCTTATGGTTTGTGACTAATCAGACATAACAAGGAGAACCACCAATGTCAAAATTATTTACTGACAAAAAGACACGATTTTGACACCACTAGCTAGCTTCAGATTATGTTGTTCACATACTGCTTTCACTAAAAATAGGAATATCAAAAGTATGTAAATGGAACCGGATTTGCAGAAGTACTAATGAATTAACGTTCAAAACATTTAGAGTTTTTTTTTCTAATACTTTATTAACCAATGGATCTGAAAAGTAAATACGACAACCACTAATCTCAGGGAGACTTTAGTTTTCACATCACAAAGGTATCAATCATGTTCTCGTTTTGTATAAACGAAACCAAACAGAAAGTACAGAGTTGCGACCAAGATGATGTGATATCTTGTCGCGAGTTTCTCTAATTTAGCTTCTTCTTGTACGATTTTGTAAGTATATGACCCTAATCTCTCCATCGTTGTAGTAGATATGACGTCTAATAACATCAAGTCTTATATCGGCTGGAATGGTTGCATGATACTCCTTTTGAATTCCATCTAGTTCTCTCGTGAACCTTTCCTTACTGCCCGCGTATATCATCTTGTTTCTCAGCTGGGCAATTTCTGGATACCTTGGGACAAATACACACATACATTAAGTGCATTGATGATCATAACAACAACAACAACAACAAATCACGGACATAAAACAAAAGTAAACTATATTTTACCACGCGATGAAGCAAGTCTTTCTCCCCTCTGCTGCATAGTCGAAATCAAAAATGGCATATCGACACTCATCAGTTGGAAGACTTGCTCTAAAATCATCATATGATTGTTCACGTTCACCGAGATTCTCTACAATCACTTGCATGTCCTCAATCTTGTAGACAATGAAACGATATATTTGCTGCTCTTTCAGTGCCAATAATTTCAGCTTGCAATCCTCATGCACAACCAACTGATATTGTGTTAGCGTGTCGTTATATCAATACATAAAACTAAACAAAAAAAACACTGAGAAGATGCACAACTCTTCAGAAACACATTTCTAGTGATCACCCACGTTGGAGAAATATCTCAAAAACAGAATTGGATATGTTATCATCTCTTAGCATTGTCAAACATCATCACATGGAAGAGAAGCTAATAAGTAGCTCGCTTCCGCGACATTTCAGAAAGATCATGTATGGTAAAATAATTTAGAGTAGACAAGAACTACCACATAATTCGAACAATCGATTACCACTGACGAAAACGTTCAAACTCTTAAAATTAAACCCTCACCTCATATGATGAACTTGTAGTGAAAGAACATAAAGTTCAGATTAAATAGCGAAGATGCACAAAGTTACATAGAATTTGAAAACATAAGTCCATCTACCTAGCCAGAAGCGTAATCAAAAGAGATATAGTCCCCAAACAAAACTAAGCAAGAGATAAACAAGCTAACTTAAAAACAGAAACGAGAGGAAACTGAACTCACCATGGCTAAATCAAGCCGATCGATGTCACAGAAAAATCTTGCTGGAGTGAAGAAGACGGACGAAGATATATATATTTCTCTGTTCTTAATTTGTAAGCTATTATGAATTATCTATCTTAATCTTATATACAGTAAAGTAACATTTCTTTTAAACACAAAACGGACATGTAACATCCCTTTTTGACATGTATCTATCCTCTCAAATCCAAATCTGTTAAAACTAATTTTCATTGGATTTGATTAAATCATTATATTTAAAAAACTATCAAAGACACATAATGTTATCTATTCTTTTTTTTTTTATTAATTAAAGTTTAAAAAGCACTACAATTTATTTCATGCTAAAATATTTTCAAGATACTTAAATATTTGAAAAATGAAAGAATATAGTATTTATTTGATAAGTTTTTCTGCCATTTAATATATTGTCCTAAAAGTTTTTTTTTGTTTGTGTTTATCTTCCTAATTTTTTTATAAGTTCTGTCCAAATGAGAAGCGACAACTTGTCATCAAATAGTCAAATACACCATAATTATTATTATTAGATTTTATTGACAGCTGATTATTATTATTATTATTTTAGTTCAACATCATGGCATTTTTTGGGTCATAAATACACCATAATAATTCATTTTCATTAGATTTAATTATTTTATTATATTACAATAACTTATGTTTTACATATGATTCAACTGGATTGTGGATTAATGGACTGGGTTTAGATTCAACTGGTTGTGGATTTGTTTTAGATTCAACTGGCTGTATTTTCTTTTTGCATAGAGTCTCAATCCTTTTTTTTGTGAAACAGTTGCTTATGGCCTTCAAAGGACAATTTACTTTTTTTCAATATAGGGTAGACCAACTTGCGATGATCTAATGCTCGTATCCGGTCAGAAGGACTTCAATTCATATCTTGGCATGCTCCACTCAAACCAAGTCCACATTATTCGGGCCGGATTACCTATTAATAATCATCAAACAGCCTCCAATCCTATGGGAAAGATTTCTATATTGGCAGGTGTATTTGTCTTCCTTCTCTCACAGTCCAGCAAATTAATTAAGCTGTTGTTGTTTCTCAATTATTTAGTTTTTTTTTCCACAGATATATGGAGTGGATTCAGGGGACCTTGCGGAGGATCCCCCGCTTAGTCTTGCGATGTACTGGCCTAGGCTTTGAAAATTTCTCCTCCACAAACTTGACGTAAGCATCCTAGCCAAAGAAAAATAAACAAAAAGAAAAAACATTGTTCATCGTCTAACGTAACTATTCGGGCATTACCACTTAGTGATCTTCAGACAACTGCCTCCAATCCTATTGAGCGATCCATATGGGAAAGGTCTCTAGGGGCAGGTGTGTTTTGTCTTCGTTCTTCTCGCTGTCTAGCAAATTTATTAAGCTCTTGTTTGTTTCTCTAACTAATTAGTTTTTCTTTTTCCCATAGATAGAGTGGATTCAGTAGTACTCGAGGAGGGTTTTGAGGAGGAGCCCGTTTGGTCTTGCAAAGTATGCTTTTCTACTGGACGATCGAGGCTTTGAAAATTTCTCCATTTGCATCTCAAACACTAACTTCATGCAAGCATCCTAGCCACACAAATAAAACATATTATTCATTACGTAACTATTTGATTCAGCAAACTCCTACGTACAGTTTTGACCTCATGCTATCTTTTTCACAAGATAAGAACTTAGTGGAAGAGTAAAGCCCTCATGTTCTTCTTCTCTTAAAGCATTTCATATCGTGTATGATTTTATGTACTTAATTAACAACAATAACTGCTATTGTATCTTATGGTTTGTGACTAATCAGACATAACAAGGAGAATCACCAATGTCAAAATTAACTACTGACATACATAAGCTGAGAAATTTTGGAAACTAATAGTAAGAATTTAGATAATTTGACAAAAAGATAGTTTTGATATCGCTTACTAAAAATGACCAAAAATATGTAAATAGAACTGGATTTGTAAAAGTACCGATGAAAACGTTCAAAAATTAGAGTTTAGAGTACAAAACATATAGAGTTTTTATAAAATACTGTATTAACCAATGGATCTGTAGTAAATACGACAGCCACCACTAATCTCATCATCTCAGGGAGACTGTAGTTTCGACATCTCAAAGGTATCATGTTCTCGTTTTGTATAAACGAAGCCAAAGAAAGAATACAGAGTTACGAGTTACGACTAAGATGATGTGGGGTCTTGTCGCGAGTTTCTCTAATTTAGCTTCGTATTGTACGAGTTTGTAAGTATATCCTAATTTTATCTTGCAATCACCAACTGATATATTGCGTTAGCCGCCTGTCGTTATATCAAACTGAAAAATTTATCAAATTGATATTCACGATCATGAAAAAGTATTGGCACTGAAGGAGCAAAGAACATTCAGTTTTCATGGAGTGGTTGTAGAGAATCTCGGTGAACGTGAACAATCATATGATAATTCGTAAGCTAGTCTTCCAGCTGATGAGTTTCGAGATATATGTCCCTTTTTTTATTTCGAATTTGCTGCAGAGGGGAGAAATTAAAGACTTGCTTCATGATCATGCAAAATTATCTACTGAAATATTCATAAGCTGAGAAATTTTGGAAATCTATATATAATATGCCTTTGAAATTGAATTTAAACAAAAAGACACAATTTTGACATCGCTAGCTTCAGATTATGTTGTTTCACAAATTGTTGTTATTAGATAATCAAATTGTTGTTATGTATTTTAAAGGAAGCACGGGCGATGACGACGACGATTAGATCTAGGTTATGAAAATGAAGGCTTCCGGCGAGGTTGGGAGACGGAGAGAGGGTCTCTTGCATTTTCCGTTGGGTGAGAGTATTTGGGGTCAGATCGGAAGTCTGCCCCTGAGTTTTACACGGTTACTTTATTCGGTAATCGATTCCGATCTGAAGAGAGGGATCCCGTTGCATTCGGATCCTAATGATTTGTTCGGGCTTGATCTGAGGAATCATATTTGGGTTAATGGATGGATTCGTATCAAGTTTGTGGGATTGATTTTGGAATCTGTTTGGGATTTCTGGTATTTAAATGGGTGATTTCGATCGTGGTGTGTGTTAAGGTTATGATTCGATGCTGTCCTTGTTATGGAAGGTGCTGTTCCCATATCTCGTGGTTCATGGGATTTGGGTTTGATACTGTTTTGATTTCAGAGTATAGTTTTGGAATCCTATTGATTGGCATATCCCCTCTGTCACGTCGTTTGGCGTTCCTTTGTTTCATCTGTGTTTCACTCCTTCGTATTTTGTTTTGTTCCGCCTGTTGTGGTGTGTGGTGTATTGTCTTGGAACGTGTTTGGTTGCTGAGTGTTGTGCTTTGGTTCATGGCTCAACCATCATTTCTCAAGGGGAACGCTCTTTTGGTGCGTACGGAAACTGTGAAAATCTCCAACTCTGTTTTGGCTCATCGGATTCAGCAGTTTTCTCTTACTCTTATAGGGAGGCTGATGAATCCTGCGATTCAACGGATGGAGTCCTTGATTAATACTTTGCCTAAGATTTGGAAGCTTGAAGACAAAGTGGTGGGAGCTGATCTAGGTCAAGGTACCTTTCAGTTCAATTTCGCTGAAGAGAGTGATTTGCAAGGGGTCTTACAAAATGGTCCATACCATTTTGATGGTTGGATGATCTCTTTGGTTAAGTGGGAGCCAATCATATCTTCAACCAATCCTTTTGCCATCAATTCCTGGGTCAAAGTTGCTAGTATCCCTATGCATCTTTGGGAGGTTGCTACTTTAGAGGCTATTGGGAAGAAGCTTGGTATCATTCGAGAGATTGATGAGGAGACAGGTAGTGTTTGTGTGACAGTTAATGGTTTCAACCCTCTACTCTTCAAGTTGGTTGTGCCATTTGAATTTGGCGATGAGGTGATAATTACTCTAGAGTATGAGAAACTTAATGGTGTTTGTGATAACCGCTCTCGGCTCACTCATGAGGAGAGAGAATGTCCAGAACTCAACAAGGCTGTCGAGAGTAAGGGTGTTGAGTTTCAAGCGGAGAATCGAGGGGTTCAGCGACATTAAGGTATGGTGCAACAAGGGGTGTTTCACAATGATGGTGGTTGGGAGAAGCCTAGAAAATATGTGAAGAGAGCTTTAGACTTTCAACCCCATGATCCTACTGCTGAGGTGGGGCACTCCGGTTCCTATCATCAGAATCGACACCATGGTTCTGTCTAGGATCAAAAACGTTCCCATGGTGCGGTTAGGCAGGGTAACTTAGGTCGAAAGAAGGATAAGGCTTTACGGTTCTCTAGTTTCCGGTTTAAAACTTGTTAAAAAATCTGTTTTGTCTTTAGCATCTGCCGGCAAACGTGTGCTTGCTAAAGCTTTATCTAAACCTGCAGGTGATGGTCATAAACAGAAAGGGACAGGGACACAAGGGTTTAAGGCTACGGATGGCAAACCTGCTGGTGGTGGTCGACCAGTAAAGAAGGGGATGGTGGCTCTCCCGAAACCACCGGGTCATACGTGAAAATCTTGAGTTGGAACTGTCAGGGTATTGGGGCAGACCTTACAAAGAGCTATTTGGGAGACTTGTGGAAGAATTATCATCCAGATATTTTATTTTTATCAGAAACACAAAAATTTTATTCTTATTTACAAAAGTTTCAGACTAAGTTTGGTTATGATAAGTTGTACACTGTTGACCCTTGCGGTTCCAGTGGTGGTTTGGCTGTTTTTTATATGGATGCAATAAAAATTTCTATTTTATTTGATAGTAATCGTTTAATTGATGCTCAGGCCTATTTTGGTCAACAATTGGTTTTTTTATCCTTTTTTTATGGGGATCCTGTTACTCAACATAGACAGAAAGTTTGGGATAAATTAGTTGATATCGGTTCATATTGAATTGATCCATGGTTTATGATCGGTGATTTTAATGAACTTGTAGGGAATCATGAGAAATCAGGTGGCGCTTTGCGACCAGCCTCTTCTTTTGTACCCTTTAGTTCTATGGTCCGACATTGTGGTATGTTAAAATTTCCTTGCTATGGTGAGCAACTCTTGTGGCGAGGTAATTGTAACACCCGCAAACCATTTTCTGGGAATTTTGGTGAGGGTGTCGATCGACACCACAGAGGGAGTGTCGATCGACACCAGTTGTGGCCGGTTTGGTCGGTTCAATTTTAATTGTCCGGTTTGTGTGGTTGGTTTAGGGAATCCCTAAATCGAGTTTTTAGAGGTAGAAAACGACCTAGGGTCGTGTTATTTTTGGTGATTCGCCGTTTTTGAGAGAAAACACAAAGAGAGAGTGTTCTTGAGATTTTGGGAAGAGTTCGAGAAATTCCTCGCTGTTCTTGGGAGATCTAAGGCTGGGAAGGTGCTAGAAGCTTGCTAGGAGTGAGGGATTCATTCTTATTGGTCAGAAACTTCTTGCAAAGAGGTGAGTGCATGACCATGGCTTATCTAAGCTAAGATTTCTAGATTCTATGTGATTTGGTGCTTATGTGGTTGTTTCTTTGAGTTCTCTATGCTATTTCGTTGCTATCTGGGCTGGGTTTGGCTTCTGGGAGTGCAAGGAGCGGATTGGAGAAGATTGGGGGCGAGATTCGGAGTTTCTGATCGAGGGAAATCGCTGCTCGGTATCGGTGTCGGTCGACACCAGTTGGGGTGTCGGTCGACACCAACGCGAGGACGGCTCGGGACTTTGGCGAGTGTTGATCGATGCCATGAGGAGGTGTCGGTCGACACAAACTAGGGTTTTCGGGAGTGCCGGGCAGGGTGTCGGTCGACACCAGTTTGGCGTCGGTCGACACCAGATAGTCAGTGACGATCGACACCATCTGGTGTCGGTCGACACCCCCTTGTCCAGTTACGATGGATGTTGCATGCTTCGTATATCGCCTGGTTTGTCTTATTGATTGTTGTTTGTGGCATGTAGAGACCTTATTGCTTGTGTGTATAGCCCAGTAGATGGGAGGATTGCCTCACTGAGTGTTTACCAAATACTCATGCATCTCAATTTGTGTTTGTGGTGCAGGTAAAGGCAAAGTGTGACCGTGGAATCAAGGCAATGAAGAGGAGGATGTTCTAGGGACTCGATTGGATGTTGTCTGGTATTTGCTAGGGTGCTAGAGTTGGGTCATTAGAAACATTGCTAGGTTGCTGGTTTCATGTTTCTTGTTGTTTGGTATTGAGATATTGCCTTGCTATAATATTGGTTTATTATTGGGTTATTGTTGGATATTAATTATGTTTTTCCGCTGTTGGTTGTGATTATGGATAGGTGGCTAGTGGGTATGAGACCACTAGCTGTAGTTGTTTTAATATATTATATTTATTATTTATTAAAAAAAAAAAAAAGGTTGGTCGTTTCATTTTGGTATCAGAGCCCTTACGGTTCTAGGTTTGGGTTCACTAGGTTTCTGTGGTGATGTTTGGGATTGCATGTCTTGATTGATTATGTGAGTTAGTCAACTGTGTGTGGTATGGAGTCCCAGAACATCCTCTTCGAGCCGAGTGTGTGATTCCACGGTGAGTTTATGTTTCTGTGTTATAATAGAAATTGTTTGCTTAGCCTTCTGTCCATGGTAGTGCAGATGGTTAGAGAGGATGCTGTGGCTGGTCGAGGTCGTGGACGCGGACGTGGTCGTGGACGCGGACGTGGTCGTGGTAGGGGCAGAGTCCCAGTGGTTAGTGAGACCGAGGACCAGAGTGTGACAGCTGAGGGTGTTGGCGAGTCGCAGGGTGTTCCGGGGGATTCCGTGAGTGTGGCAGGAGGGGGCGGTGTTGATGCTCCAGTGGCCGGTGATGCTAGGGTCCCGGGTGTGGGGGTCCCAGCGGGTGGAGTCCCTGGTGTCGACCTTGCGGCTTTGCTAGCACAGGTGTTAGAGCGGTTACCACCAGTGGTACCGGCTCAGGCTCAGGTAGTGCCACCAGTGGTGGCGGAGGAGCGGCAGCCAGTGGCTGCGGATGCGGGGGTCCATGCTCGTTATCTCAGCATGTTGACAGAGATGGGTCGGTTGCGTACTGAGCAGTTTTCAGGAGGTGTAGATCCTACTGCTGCGGATGCGTGGAGGACGAGAGTGGAACGTAACTTCCACACTCTGAGATGTCCTGAGGAGTTTTGGGTGGACATAGGGGTCTACTTTTTGAGTGGTGATGCTGAGTTGTGGTGGAGATCTGTGGCTGCTAGGAGGTGCAGCGGAGATGACTTGGGCTGACTTCGTTTTGGAGTTCAACCGCAAGTATTTTCCTAGAGAGGCATTGGATCGTTTGGAGGTGCAGTTCCTTCAGTTGTCTCAGGGACACGGTCAGTGCGGGAGTTGGACTTGGAGTTCAGTCGACTTCTTTGTTATGGAGGTCGGGCTATGGAGCCTGAGGAGGCTCAGATCAGGAGGTTCTTGAGGTCTACGTGATGACTTGAGAGTTCACTGTAGAGGGAGGAGTTATGCTACGCGTGCAGAGCTGGTTGAGACTGCGCAGCAGAGATTGGAGGATATCCGGGCACAGTCAGTGGTGGTAGCTCCAGCAGTTCAGCCTAGTAAGGCTCAGCAGCAGGTGGTTCTAGCAGGGGCGGTAGGCATGCTCAGGGACCAAGAGGAAGTGGGAGGCTACGCAGAAGCCGAGTGGTGCGGTTGCTTCGGTTGTGGAGCAGGGATCACAGGGTTGCTAGTTGTCCCAAGAGGAGTGTTCCGACGGCAGGACCTCGGGTGTGTTATCATTGTAGGGAGACAGGGCACATCAACCTTTTTGTCCCAAGCTGCAGCCGGCAGCAGTGGCAGCGTTGCAGCAGGTGCAGCCGGGGGTCAGCAGGTGGCACGGATTGAGCAGGGGCCTCGGGTTTACACGACAGTGGAGACTGGTGGAACCAGTGCCGGGCGATCACAGGTATAATTTCTGGTACTTAATCTTTGTGAATTTTAGTAGGGTCAGATTTTATGTTCCTGTGATAAAGTGTTAGGTTCTCAACACATGAGGTTTGTGTAGGGACCTTGTTGGTGGGCGGGTTTAAGTCCCACGTTATGTTTGATTCTGGAGCTTCGCATAGCTTCATTACTCCAGAGTGTGCAGAGTGTGCGGGGATCAGCGGGGATCCTGGAGAGCGCACAGGAGTTGTTAAAGTTGCGGGAGGCAAGTTCCTGAGAGTTATTGGACAGCTAGAGGAATTGATATTCAGATCGCAGAGAGTCATGGCCAGCGGATTTGCTTATCAGTCCCGTGAGCTGTATGATGTTATTCTCGGGATGGATTGGATGCATCGGCATAATGGTGCATTTAGATTGCTATCGGGGTAGAGTGGAGTTTGAGCGACCAGAGGGAAGTTGGTTTTTCAGGGTAATTAGACCGACTTCAGGGAGTCTCGTGATCTCAGCCATTCAGGCTGGAAGATGATCGAGAAGGGCCGTGAGGCTTATTTGGTTACTATATCTATGCCAGAGTCAGTGGGGAAGTCTACGGTTAGCGGTATTCCAGTAGTGGAGGAGTTTGAGGATGTGTTTCAGTCTCTGCAAGGATTACCACCATCTCGGTCGGATCCTTTTACCATTGAACTGGAACCGGGGACGACACCGTTATCCAAGGCTCCTTACAGGATGCTCCAGCAGAGATGGCAGAGCTGAAGAAGCAGCTAGAGGATTTTACTGAGTAAGGGGACATCCGTCCTAGCGTGTCACCGTGGGGGAAGCCCGGTGTTGTTTGTCAAGAAAAGGATGGGAGTTTCCGGTTGGTATTGATTACAGGGGTTTGAACCGGGTCACTGTGAAGAACAAGTACCCTCCCGAGGATTGACGAGTTGTTGGATCAGTTGAGGTTGCTACTTGGTTCTCCAAGGTGGATCTGGCATCGGGTTATCATCAGATACCGATAGATGAGGCAGATGTGAGGAAGACTGCTTTCAGGACGAGGTATGGGCATTATGAGTTTGTGGTGATGCCTTCGGTTGACTAACGCACCAGCAGCGTTATGAGATTGATGACAGTGTGTTTCAGGAGTTTCTGGATGTATCTGTCATCATTTTCATCACGATATCCTGGTTTATTCTAAGAGTCCTGAGGAGCATGCAGTGCATTTGAGGGCAGTTATGGAGAAGCTGCGGGAGCAGAAGTGTTTGCCAAGTTGAGCAAGTGTAGTTTCTGGCAGCGTGAGATGGGCCTTCTGGGTCACATTGTTCCGTTGAGGGGTTTCAGTAGATCCAGAGAAGATTCAGGCTATCAGAGATTGGCCTAGACCGCAGAATGCCACAGAGATCAGGAGTTTCCTTGGATTGGCAGGTTACTACAGGAGATTTGTGCAGGGTTTGCAAGCAGAGCACGTCCTATGACTAAGTTGACAGGAAGGATGTTCCTTTTGTCTGGTCAGAAGAGTGTGAAAGGCTTTGCAAGCCGAAGGAGTTGACTACTGCGCCAGTGTTGGCTTTGCCTGAGCAGGGAGAACCCTATGTGGTTTAAATACAGATGCATCTAGAGTTGGGTTGGGTGTTGTTCTGATGCAGCATGGAATGTGATTGCCTATGCTTCGCGGCACAGTTGCGGGTGCATGAAGGCAACTATCCCACTCATGATTTGAGATGGGTCTGTAGTTTTTGCCCTGAAGAATTGGAGATCTTATCTTTAATGGTGCAAAGGTACAGGTGTTTACAGATCATAAGAGCCTGAAGTATATATTCACTCAGCCTGAGCTGAATTTGAGACAGAGGCGGTGGATGGAGCTTGTGGCAGATTATGATTTGAGAAAGCCTATCATCCTGGTAAGGCTAATACGTTGCAGATGCTTCTGAGTCGGAAGAGGGTAGCTTCGCCAGGAGCAGGAGATGGAGTCTGGGAGGGAGATCACAGTGCTTTGAGCTATGTGCTGTTACAGGAACGTTGTTTGAGCAGTAGATAGAGCAGATCTTCTTGAGGTAGAGTGCGTTTGGCTCAGGGGGAAGGATTGGGGCTAGTGAGATGCATCAAAGGATTGGATTCAGAGTTATCAGCGTCTCAGATAAAGGTTACTATCTGGTGCACAAACGGCGTGTGGTGCCCAAGGATGAGGAGTTGAGACAGGAGATTCTGAGAGAGGCTCATGCGAGCAAGTTATCCATTCATCCAGGAGCGGACCAAAGATGTACCGTGACCTCAAGAGGTACTATCATTGGGTCGGGATGAAGAAGGATGTGGGCTAGTTGGGTTTCGAGGTCGATGTATGTCAGCTAGTGAAGGCTGAGCATCAGTTTCCTGCGGGTTACTGAAGAGTTTACCACATTCCTGAGTGGAAGTGGACTATGATCACTATGGATTTCGTGGTAGGATTGCCCAGTGCAACGGACCTTTGATGCTATTTGGTCATTGTGGACCGGTTGACTAAGTCAGCACATTTTCTGGCCATTAAGAAGACTGATGAGCAGCTGGTCTTGGCTAAGAAGTATGTGAGGAGATAGTCAGGTTGGCATGGGTCCAGCAAGCATTGTGTCTGATAGGGATCTAAGTCACTTCGGTTCTGGAAGGCATTTCATGGCAGAGATGGCACTAAAGGTGCATATGTGAGTACAGCTTCATCATCCCAAGACTGATGGACAGTCAGAAGAGGGACGATCCAGACGCTGGGAGGTTTCTGAGGATGTGTGTGTTGGACTTGGGGTGGCCATGGCCAGATCATCTGAAACGGTAGAGTTGCTTACAACAACAGCATCAGGCAAGTATTAAGATGGCTTCCTTATGAGGCTTTGTATGGGAGGCCATGTCGTACACCATTATGCTGGACTCAGGTTG